>OY728161.1:1531404461-1532004461 GCA_963277665.1 Viscum album | reverse complement strand
ATTTTTTCAACTTAGGAAAAAACTTTTTAAACAATAAAATCCTTTCAAAACATTTTTCATATAAAAAATATTAAAAAAATTAATGGAATATTTAAAAATAATTTTTTATTTTTTCTAGAAAAAATTATTTTGATTGAAAATAGATTTTTTACCTAAGAGATAAATGAAGACAAATTATATTAAAGCCAAAAATATTATAAAAATGGTACTATAAAAAGAATATATCATTAATATAAAATGGATAATAAATTAAAATATAATTAATCAAACATGTATTTTGAAATTTATTCAATGGAAGTATAATCATAAACAATCCTGGTAAACGATGAGATATTATGAATGGAATGTTTCCAATTTGGTAATATTGATCATAATCCATAATATATAATAACATTAAATAAGGAATAAAATATCCTAAAAAGTATATTAATGATATAAGTTATCAAAGGGGGTATTATATACACTTCATAATATAATATTGGTTCATTTGATAACATGTGTTTCTAAGAAGGAAAATGGCGACAAAATTCATTTACCGCTTTCATATCTTCTGAACAATAAACCTCATAAAATATAGAAACTCACATGGATGTATAAATTTGAATAATTATCATTATAATAATCATAAAATATATACATGGGGTTTATACATACCACATAGAAATAGGGGGTGAACATGACTTCTGTCTCATAGAAAATAAAACAGAGAACAAACACCCTTTTCTTAAGTCTTGACTCACATCGTAACCATTTAAAAATAATTTATAATAAATATGGATTTATTATTAATCTATAACAAAAACAATATTCATATATATTTCCATATATTATTTACTTATGATTTTATATTACTCATATTTTAACAATTCCATGTTAATGTTATGTTTTTTTTAATAACCGCTTCAATTTTCTAAAATGATTTGAATCATTATATTTTTTTAATAAAATTATCATAAGATTGTAATATAAATGATGATAAAATTGATATAAATATAATATAAATTTAGAATAAATTTTTATTTATAATAATATATCAATGATAAGAATTGGAAATGAAATACACTGTTTATAGACACGGTAAATAGTATGTACGCATTATAGTGTTTTAAATTTTATTATCAGATTGAAAGAAAATATATTGTAATATATATAGTCCATAATAATTCTTTCCATTTCATATATATAACATTATTTTATTAAACACAAATTTAAAAAATTCCATTTAAAAAATTTGAACGCATCAAATCGCTTTGTGAGGCGGTAGTCCATCATACACACAAATGACGTTATCGTATTCTCAAAAAAAAATCATGAATGCGTGTTTTATAAAAAAAATAAAATTTAAAAATAATATAATAAAAATTAAAAATACCGTATATATAAATAATGTTTTCACCATTATTCCCAACCTTGGAAAGTGGTAATGGAAAAACAAACGACATCAGTTTACAAGTTGGTAGTCTTTTATACACAAGAATGATGATTTCTTAACTCATATGATTGAGGTGTGGGTGGTTGTAAGTCATTTAAATAATATAAAACATCTAATTATATTTAATATAATGATGTAATTATGTAATAACTATATAAAAATAATACAAGGGGTTTGAGGAAGAACAAAAACAAAAACGTTTGTCGATGACCGCTACCTCTTCTTGGGGTATCTCTTTCGGTTTTCATGAAAGGCCTTCCTTGGTTGAATTTATAACCAATGTATGGATTATAGGATTATTGGAGATAATTTTGGAGGATAATAGATTTGGTCTTTTCCAATATAAAAGGCATGATATGTATAAATATATGGTGAGAGGGGATGACCATTTAAAAGGGAGATGAGTGGAAAACATGTAAAATTTTAAGATAGAATTCCACCCATGATATCAATATAAAAAAAGAGTCCCAAATTGATAAAATTTGAAGTATAGAAAATATAAGGGTAGAATATGTCAATAAAGTGGGTTTTGGAAAAGTTTTTATTCCTAAAATATTATAGATACACTCTTCACCAATCTGTGATACAGTTTTCCTATGATGACCTAAAACTAACATGTGATATTTTAAAACTAAATAAAATAAATTTAAGAGTAAAAAACTATAAAATTATCATTATTAAATTATAAATAAAAAATGATTTTTTAATTATATGTTGCACATATAAATAAGAAAAGTCTCAAATTGATTAATAATGTGCTCGAAATGACCGAATAATAAAATTAGAATGATATTAATGCCTTTAAAAATGTATGTTTCGGGTCAAAAATACAAAGAAACCCCTTATATTTTCATAAAATATTATAATAAGTACAAATGATCTATTTTTTTAACATTATAAGATACACCACATCAATCAGAGTTTTGGTATCCTCAAGATGTGAAAAAAATAACTATAAGTGTTTTAAAAATATAAAAACAGTGCATTATGCTTAAAACCTAAAAAAAGGTCACTAATTGATTGTAGATCCTAGAAAACTTATATTTTCAGAATATAAAAATATATTAAATGTAAAACCGGTGTGATGTGTGTTTGGAATGACTAAATAAGAGGTTTTTGATGACATCAAAAAATTTGAAAACATACTTATATTTGTTAAAATAATGGAATTTTTTCATTTTCAAGACAAGATAGAATAATGACCATTTTTTGAGTTAGGAAATGTACTAAATTAAACAAAATTAATATAATTTTAATTTTTATTTGGATGAGTAAAATTTGATTAATGAAATTCAAGAATAGGCTTATCATAAATATGAGTTTCATTTTCTCAAGATAACTAAATACAATATTTTAATGGTTTGAAACTATAAATAATCTGTATAACTATATAAAATTAGAAAATAGTTATAAATAGACATGGAATCCTAGGAAAAAAATCATTGAATTATTTTTTAAATTTCAAAATAGAAGAAACAAAAAATCCAACTTTTGGTTTCCTCATAGTGATTGACTATACATGTTTTAAAGATGATAGTATATAAAAACAAGTATTTTGGGGTAAAAACTTGTAAATAAATATAATTTGAAATTTATGAATTCATGTAATATCAATCCATGATACATTTTGATCAATATAACTAAATGATGCACTTTTAGTGATTCAAAACTCTTAATACATATAACATCAATCCAAGTGTGAGTTTTCTTATGATGACTTCAATATGCACTTTTAGTGTTTTAAAACTCAAAATAAAATGTGTAATGGTAAATAATGGAAATTAAAATAAATTAACATTAAATAATAGGATAATGATTTGTGAATAATTTGTGACATATATGAAAGGATTCCACATTTATCAAACATGAGGTGTGCTTGGAATTACTTAATAATATTTTTTTATGTTTTTAATGTATTTAGAAATGTGTGTTGAGGGGTTAAAACAAAAAAACAATTCCTTTTGTTTCCATGAAACTATAATATAATGATCATAGATTTATTATTGAAATACCAGATTATAAGTGACATAAAATCAAATTTTCAATTTCTTTGGATGATAAAAAAATCTGTTATGAAACACTAAATCCAAAATTCAATGATCATATCCTTGAAAGAAACTATGATTTGATGTGAAATAACAGTCTAAATATAAATTAATTATATTAGAAATTTCCCAATAAACTGCACATTTTTTTCATATAGAGTGTGAAAAAAAATTACTAGGAAAGTAGTTTATAATGAAAGAAAACCCATTAAAAATGTATATCAAGGGGTAAATTCTTAGAAAAAAGACACCAAATTGCCATGAAATATTAAGAAAATTACAACTACTTGATTTTGTAAATATTAGAAACCATAATAGATTAATATAATTTTTTATTTCATAAGGATAAGAGAATCCTTTTGTTGGATTTTAAAACCATAAAATGTGTGTTTTACATTCAAAATGTTTCAAAAAATCATGAATTAATTTGAAATCATATGTAAACATTCTAAAAATTATTTTTTAACTTTTATGAATTGATGGAAGTTTAATCCATTTTGTGGTGTTCTAGAAATGACTAAATATTATATTTTTAAATATGATATATTCATTATAAACATGTTTTAATTGGTTAACCGCAAGAAAACGACCTGGATTTACTATGAATATAATGTAAACCATGGATGATTGATTATTGAAATGTCATAGAGACACCAAGTCTATTTGATGTTTTTTTTCATATAAACACTAATTAATTTTTAGTGTTCTAAAACTATAAAACAAGTGTGTAACATTCAAAACTAATTAAATGACTAATAATTAATGTGTTGTCATATATAATATATATTTTAATTATGTTAAACATATATGAATATATCATAATTCAAATTGATGAGTAGTATGACTGGAATTTCTAAAATAACTATTTTTGGGAATAAATTATCAAAAAATATATAATATGTTTAAAAAACTAAGAAATTGTTTTATTTATTATTACAACTATAAAATTAAATAATCAAGTTTGTTATGGTTAGTATATGGAATTATTTTACTATACAAACTTTTACATTAGATTAGTTTTATTTTTAGTTATGGGATAAACACTATAGATATCCAAAAACAATTTTATGAGTTTACTAGTGAGATTATTACGTAAATTGTTTATATTAATGAAATATTTTGAATTTATGAATTATAGATGATTTTTTATTTTTTAAATACCATCTACACAAAAATATGAATTGTAAATTTCTATAACAAAAAACAATTTATAAGTAAAATATTATGTTTTTTAACAAAACACGTCAAACACCCTTTAAAATCATAGATATTTTTAAAATAAAAACATCATCTAAAATCTTAAAATTCAATCCCATTTTCAACCGCACATAATTCCACTATTTACCTCAAGAAAAAAACAATGCTCGAACTATAAAAAATTTATATAGCTATTAAATAACAATTCATTAAAATTGAGTGAATTATCCCACCTCACTGTGAATTTTAAAAGATTAAAGATGAAACCTATACTATATTGCCATTAAATCCTAATTTATCTTCAATATGAATACCTAATAAAGGTCATCTCTCCTCACCCTACTTTCCTGTCTCAACTAAAAATGGCCTCCATGGGAAACCTCATTTCCCCTCATGTAAAAATGATCAAGATAACCTGGGGAAGTTAATAAAAAGAAAAATAAAATAAAATATAACAAACAATTAAGGGATGACCTAGTACCTAGAGAAAAATAGTGGTTATACCTATCTTTGATAAAACCACCCTTTAAAGACACAAATTTTATGTAAAACTAATCAAAGGATGAATCCTTTTAGGTTTCATAAACATTTATCTTTTAATGAAAAATTATTATTTATTTAATGAATAATAATATAGTTTGAAGATCAAAACAAATTAGAATCTCATGAAATTATATCCCTATAGTAAAATCCTAACTCCAATGAAAATTGAATCATCAGAAAAAATATTATCATATCTTCATTTATAGAAAATTGAAATATTAGCACGATAAGAACTTGGGGTCCAAAAATACAAATATTCATAAAATTTAAATACTGGGAAAAAATGTGTCTTCATAATATCCCCAACATAACGCTTGACATCCTTGAGAATTATTTTTGGTACTCCAACCATATATCCCATATTATCTGATTCTTAAATTCATAAACATCTCGTTGGGTGTTTCCTTGGAAGACCAAATGAACATTCACTATGCATGTTAGAAAATTGTCTATTATACAACAAACACTAATAATCCTACCTCCTATTATAATAAAACAATAATATTAAACTCAAGAATGAAAAAAAATATGATAAAATATGGTGTTTTCTACTAACCTATTTTGAATAGTATGGTCCTCCCCACTATAAGGCCCTTCTTATAATGGATTATTATAATATATTTTGTTCCCCACTATAGGAATTGCCTACTAACATCACATTTACCATGGTCCATTTAATAACATGACGTTATTTCCATCTCACTACACCCAAACACACATAGACCACCAATAATAATCTTATACTTCTCTTCATATTTTATTTTAAATTGAGTCAAATGATATTCAATAATTTATGAATGAAGATTTAATATGTTGAATTTTCCTCAAATATCCCTTCCAGGTCCTTGAAACACATCGGTCATATCTAATATTATTTACATAACTATGATTCGTCCCAAACACATCCAATATATCATAAAAACAATAATTAGACCTCATATAGTTGAAATATCCTAAAAATGAACTTCTTTCAAATTATCTGATCCAGATGCATTAAATTCTCAAATGAATCTAAAGATCATTTAAATACCGTCAACAATGTTATAACCCAATAATTTGTCTAATTACATAGGCATATTACCATCAATCTATATTATATGTCATGAAATCACCCCAATTAATAATGCATCAATATCCCAACTCACCCTCAGATCACATAAAATACATTTAAGTATAGTCCCAATGCATGGATTACAAATTAAATTGCTTCATATTTCCACATGAAAAATTATATAGTTAATCTAGGCAAAATAAAATTCACCTACTCATATTTATTTTTATTCGATGTATATCATCCATTTACTAGACACATCACAAACATAAATCTTTTAAATTATGTGTTCTAACTCGATACCCATTAATCATATTCCAATGCATTGAATGATTTAAAATGGTCATCCAACTGCTATATGAGTTCTAAAATGAAATTACATTAATAAAAATGTTCTCATCCTCTAATGTATAATGGTTTACAATTTACCATATAACTTCCATTATACCACTCATTGAGAATAATTCCAAATGGATTTAAAATACCATGCCTCCTGAGTGATCCATGGAAGGGAACAACCTTGGGTTTACTATAATAAAATTCCCTAATCTATTTTTCATCCTACCTCTCACTACCTAATTAAACCATTCATTCTCATCAATATATGTACCCTATCAATTTATCCTTATTATTTCCTAATTTTAAGACTAATATACCTTAAATAAAAACCAAGTATTATAAACAATAATATGTTTTGAAGACCATATGGATAATTATAAAAAATCGAACAAGAAAAAAAATATTTTTTAATGATCTATGAACTTCATTTGAGCTCTTACAACTGCATAGGATATCCTAGGCAGTATAAAGATAGTAGGGACAAGATAAAAGTCCATGTAAGTTAATATAAATGGGAATGAATCATAACACATGAGTTAGAAATCATAACATTATAACATAAAAGGAATGTCTCCTAAAAAACATCTGCAAGAATTAAATATTGAACATGGAATCATATGATCATGGAAACATAGGAATGTGGAAGCAACATATCACTTGACATAAACAAGAGTCCCAAATAACTACTAAGACTATATCACATGGTGGAGAGAGTACCATAATCAATTAGGATTACTCCCTAATATCAAACATAACATTGCATGAGACTAAAAAATTTCCCAATGAATTAGAATTCGATCTGGGGTCACCAATAATAACAAGTTATTTTATATGTGTGACACATAAAGAAGTCAACCATAAGGCAAAAATAAAAGTATTATCCTTCGATTGAAATGAGTTTTTTAATGATGTCATAAGGCATAACAAAATAGGGTATCATAATGGTATTATTGAAATAAGGGACTAAATAATTCATGGAATTTAATAAAAGATTGATATGAATGTATCAATAATAATGATGTCTAACTAATGTTAAAACATAAAAAATAATGGTTTTGTAACATTAGAAATGTGCCACTATAATGCGATTTAAGTGAAAATAATAAGGTTTATTTCAAGAGGATAATGGAATTAGTGTTTGAATAAAAATATAAATGTAATAAATTAGTTTATCATGATATATTGAGTGATTTTAGAAAAAAAATCATAGGTAGAAAATAATTTATGTCATGTACTATAAACTTGGTAATAAATTGAGAAGTTCCCTTTAAATGGGTTTCATTATCAAGGGTAATAATCAAGGGAACCTTTTAAAATATATATTTTCCAATCAATGAAATAAATATTGGGGTATAGATTTATGTTTTAAAATATTTATAGAACATATAAAAATTATATAATAATAATGAATAGATAACTTGATGAAAAGAGAGATAAATCATTACAAAAATGAAATATAGAGGTTCAGAGGGATCCATTACCTTATGTCCAAATTTAACCTGTAGTTTTCATCTAATTCCCTAAATAATAATATTATATTCAAAAAAGTACATAATAAATAATTTTTTAATCTATATTTTTCTTATTAAAATGTTATTTATTTCATTTATGAGCATTTTGATGAGTTATAATGTTTAATTTCATCATTATAAGTGAATTCGTTTCACGGTTTCATGGTTGGTTAACATATGTATTTTTATGGATGCTCTTTTCAAATTGAAATAGTAATAAAAATGTGAAGTTATATGGTATAAATTCACATGAAATGTTTTAAATGGTCCCATATATCATTATAATTTATTTTATTAGGATGAATCATTTGATAAAACATTAATGATCTATGTTTATCTTTTTTTGACGGTTTTCAGACCATTGTGAAATAGATTCATTTTATTTAATATTATTTCTATATATTTCATCCACAAAATAGATTATGTAATTTTATACCTATTAAAATATTATTTACCGATAATTATACATTTATGTCTAGTATTGAAGGTGGTATTTGAAAATAAAAAATAATTATCCCCATAAATGGTTATCAAATATAATATGTAGAAGGATTTAGTTTCATTGAATAAGAGGATTTGAGAAAAGGTATTGATATAATATATTCCATTATAAATATAAACTTTCATTATATACATGATATTGGAGTTATTAATCTTGTATGGACGTAGGAGTTGAGGAGAACATTGAAGAAGAAATGAAATTAAGAGGGGTTGTTTGACAATGTTACCTCTTGAATATCACCTCCTTGAAGGACTCCTTAAGGAGCATAGAATTGGTATTTTGGTGATAATAGTATCACTTAGTCTTTGGGATATTAGGTAGGATATCTTTTGTTATGTATTTAGAAAGAATCAAGTATTATAAGGTTTGTGGAGAAGGGGTAATGAGGGGTTATATTAATATGGAGATGACATGGGTGTTTTCTCATTATTATATTCATTATTTTCTTATTTTGACTCAATGCCATAAATATCATTTATTTGTGTAACTACGCATACTAAATAGTGTATGTGATCTTGAAATAATTATTTCTGACACATTTCATGACTAAAAATTTCTTGTATTTGGTTGTGAATGTTAAATACCGTAAATTATTGTATTTCAATATTCACAAAAAATACAACTAATTCAGAAAAATCCATAAAATTCATCATAAATATTATTAAATGATTTTATTTTGAAATAAATAATCAATTTTAGAGAAATAATTTTATATTCTGGAGTAATTTAATTTTTAAATAAAATCATCATTTATCCAAAAATATTTATTTTAATTTTATTATCGATTTTATGACCCTTAGAAAAATTAATTATGGTATAATAAAATTATCTTATAGTTATAATTAAAGATAATATTAATTTATAAATCTATTTTTAAAAAAATTATATTCAATATAAAATTTTCAATTACATAATTATATTTACAAAAATACTAACACTTAATCTATCATTTTCAATACATATATTAACTTGTACCATGATATAAATATATCATATTTAATTTTATAAGGTACCTAAATATTATTTTTTATTTCCATAGTAGTGGTTACAATTCTAATTGTCATATTACTATTCCTGACAACCATATTTATATTCCAAAGGTTGGATCGATAATTGTCATATGAGTTCCCTACTTCTTATAAATACCTCTTATTCAGTTCATTATTTATTATCTTATATTTTAGATAATTTTTATACATGATTTCATCTTGAAAATCAATATTGTTTTATGAAAATTATTTTTTTGTTTATAGAGATTTTTTCATGAGTGCAATCATTCGAGTGGATCAAAAAAACAAAATTATCTTATTATTATTCTATTATTTTTTGTTTACTTTCCCCAATAATATTTGGAATTATTTTGGTTTATTTTATAACTAATGTATAATAATTATTTTTTGGTAATAATTTTTTTGTATCCACTTTTTCATGTGTGTGCTTACGCTTCAAGTAATTATTATAAGGAAGAAATTTTATTTTGATAAAATATTAGTACATTAAATTAATCCCCCATTATGAATTTTCTACCACAGAATATCATTTTACATAATTATGTTAAAAAAGTGAGGTTACTTCTACTTCATCACATCCTTTAGCTCCCATTACTTCTCTTTATATTTATGGTCCCTCTATAATACTTTGACCATATGAGTAGTCTTATTGTTTAGAATGTTATCTCTAATATCCATGATCTTCACTGGTTTCTCCTCATAAGAGATAACATTTTCCAACTATATTGGATTTGAATTTAGTACATGTGAGGGATATAGTATTCACTTCATTATGATGGATACGTGGAGTAAAACATGTACATGATACATGGTTGGTGGTAATTCTAGTCAATCGGGCATAGCTCTAAGATTATCAAAAATCTCAAAGGGGTAGATGTACTAGGAAATTTTTTCCCACTATTACAAAATCTAATGACTCTATTTAATGGTTATATTTGGTGGAATAACATTTATCAAATCTCAAACTCTAGGTCCCATTAACAATTTTTTTTATAGCTCTTCTATCAACTTTGGGATTCCCTAATGTGTTGTTGAATGGTCTTCATCCTTTATTCTAACGACCTAGGCTTGACCTACATGGACATTACATTTATGTTGTGGAATACATAATACATAACAAAAAATATAATCCCAAATACTATATTATTTTAGTGTCTCTGGAAACTCGAAACATAATCATCCAACATGGTTAATGATCTTCAAAACTCCCATAAATTGCTTCCCCTTTTTTTGTACCTAAAACCTTTCTTTTATATCTCAAGGAACGGAAAACATAAAAAGGGTGATATGAAATGATCATTAAGGGAAAACATGGAGAACATAAATCAAACCATATATATTTGAATGTAAAAACAAGGAAATAATGTTTAAACAACAAAATCATGATTTATGAAATAAATCTCGGCAATTTGTAAGGCATAAAACCTAAAGTAACATTGACCATGGTAAAATAGAACTGGTATAAAACACAAAATCGTGGTAAACAAGTAAGAACATAATATTATTTTTATAGTAGCTGAGGTTCTGTTTCTAGGACAATCATTATGGAATAATTACATTACTGAATCGGGTTTACTTATCGTTCCAGTAATTTATTATTGATCTGACATAACAGGTCGTTCTAGTCAAGTCTATCTCATTAGATATAAATATTTACCCAAAAAAATATAGGTAGATATATGTCCCATCCCATATAATAGTGAAATCATTCTTACATGTGCCACAAAAAAATAACTCATTCATCATCGCATAACCCAAGAAATAAAATGGGTTTTTATAAAACATCCTTCCCTCATAACATAATCCATATAAAATACTATTCCATCATTGACACAATAAAATTGTCATAATAATAGGGATTGAAACCTAACCCTATTTAATGATATTCATCTTATATGGATAATAATTTCAATAAACCACTTAAACTTAGTTCTTGAGGAAAATATCATTTCTTCTTAAAAAACATTCTTTTCTCAAAATGGTGAAAATTAAATAGAAAATAATTTAGTTGAAAATAAACATGAGATAGTGTAGAGGAAGCTTAATTTAAATAAGGCGTTATAAAACCGTAAAAAGTTATTAGTTCTTGAGGAAAATATCAGTTCTTCTTCAAAAAACATTCTTTTCTCAAAATGGCGCAAAAATAAAACAGAAAGAAATTTAGTTGAAAATAAACATGAGATAGTGTAGAGGAAGCTTCATTTAAATAAGGCTTTATAAAACTGTAAAAATACATTGATAATGTATAAGTAAAAAATACATTCTCCTCATACTTTTTCTAGAAATGTCAAAAAGGACCTTGTTTAGTACAAAAAATGAAGATTCATTTTATACCATGAAGTAGAAGTCAAAATGGGAAAAAAATAATTTAAACATACATGAATAACAGATAAAAGTTTATGAAAATACTTTTATAAAACATGGAAATAGATGTTAAATATATCCCAAGTAAATATTTACATATAAACAATCTCACATAAAAAAGATATTGCAAAATTATCCCTTATAGTAGGTCTGATTTCTTCCATATGTGTCTGAAAATATTGTATAGTCGGTTTGAAAATATTATTATCTTATAACAGAACCATAATAATATTTATGATATCATATATGATTTTCATATGACTTTATATTACCCGTTCATTTGTCAACTCCATGCTAAAGCAACGTTTGGGGTAATAATCATTTTATTTATCATAAATATTCAGACTTTTTATTCACGATATTATTACATATATCATGATTTAATAACTTATTTAATGTAAAAAATGATATATATAACATATAAATTAATTATATTAATATGTATATAATAGATAGATATAAGAAATGGAATACACCGTTCATGGAGACGGTAATTCGTACATATGCATGAATGGTGTTTTCATTTACTTATTGAATTGAATGGAATTAATTAAATGACATATATATATATATATACATAAATCCAATAGAATTTTTACATCATATAATTCATGATAATTTTTTATATATAATATATAATTATTCTTGAAAGGTTAACGTGGAGAATTAATCTCATCGTGTCATGGAGAAGGTAAGCCAAATGTACGCACGAGTGACGATATGATTCCCATAATTTTTTAATGATATTAAAGTGGTTGGTGTATAATATCTCATAATTAGTATCATGTTATAATAATCATATATAGATATTATTTCCACCATTATACTAATCCATGTAAGGTGGTGGTGAAAAATAGATTACACCAAGGTGTGGAGATGGTGAGTTGAACATACCCATGTGCAGTGATTTCATTTTTCATATGATAGACAGAAGGTAGAATAGTCTTGTTTCAAATTTATTATAAAATGTAATTATATTAGTGAAACTAACATATCTAATTTATAAAGAAACTACTAATGAAGATGATGTAGAAGAAGAAATAAAATTGAAAGAATCGGTAAAAGAGATTACCTCTTCCTCGACGTGCTTCCTTTCAATTTCCTCTTATGTAACTTGAGATGGTATTTTGAGAATAAAATAACCTCTATAATGTAAATAGTAATTTTTATAAGAGAAATTGGTAGGGTTTGGATGAGATTGAAGGCTCAGAATGGAGTGAAGAGGAGAGGGAGGAGGCTCCCTTTTATAATAGAGGAGAGGGGCACTTCAGGAAACACTCAAAATATTAATATATTATAAATTAAATTTCAATTAAAAGTGATATAAAACTATTTTAATTATAAAATAAGATGATTTGGGTTCTAATATCGAAAATAAAATATTTTTTAGATAGGTTTCGAATATTTTGTTATCCATATCTTTTTGGTTTCACCCCTATTTTACCCTTTTTAATCTTATTGTGATATCATGTTTTTTAAACATTGTGGGTTAATGTAATTACCATATCATATAAGAAGACCAAAAAAAGTAATTTATGACATATTTTGACTTGTTTTAACCATTTGGAAAAAATAATATATTTTTAGTAATGTAATATCATTTAATAAACTATTTTATGTTTTAAGTTATGAATTATGTCAATTATGTACACTATTCATACATGACTTTTTTAAAAAAAATTAACAACCTTATTGCTTCAAATAAAATACATTAATGAAAATATAATATGGAAATAAATGACATGAAATTTGTGGATGGCATAAAAATTTCAAATTAAATTTATTGTAATATTTATAATATCAGTTATTTGAATCCATTATTAATGAAGCAATCACTACATCATCACAGTGTCATAATTAAATTTATTTATTAAATATATAAAAATTATAAATAAAATATCATGATATAAGAAATATTTTTAATTTTTTTATTAATATTTATAGTCGAATATATTAGTTATATAAGCCCATATAAAAAATAATAGTAAAAGATACATTTTTATGTTATATTTCTCTTTACTTTAAATTAATTATTATAAAATGTCATTTTCACATCCATGTGGTTCTATGGGGTTCTAAAATAAACCCAAGTATTCCCATGGTCGTAAATATCTCATATAATAGGATAAGGACTTGTTTTAGGGTATTTTAATAATATTATAATATTATTTGATTACCCTTCTTTACCAGATTTACCATTTAACCAAGGTAAATAATGTAATTACAGATGTTAATATTTGCAATGTCAAAAAATAAAAGGTACCTATTTATAAAATTTCTACCTCCTGATTTATAATATTGAATCCATTTTTCCAAATTCAAAACACAGAAGATATAGTAAATAATTTAAAATAAATTACTGTTGTCAAAACCAAAAAAGCGAGTTTTTAAGAAATAATAACTGTAAAAAGATTGAGATGTGTTTATGTCCAATTTCAATGGGAGATTACTTACAATTACCCACATTGGATTAAATTATATAACAATTATCTAATTATAAATTAAAATTAATTAAGAAAATAATCTAACTATATAATAAATATGATTAAAATGCAGTTTTTAATTAAAATCCAGTATTTTTCACTATTCATTAAAATATTAGTTTTATCAGAAAAGTACCAAAAATTAAACATAAATAAATTTTTATTTACTTCTTCCAAATAATAAGTTAAATTTGTAAAATCAAATGTATTAATTTGTTTAAAACTAGATTTAAAATGGGATCTTCATTAAAAGGTGGTAAAATCATATTTTTTAAAAAAATACTTCTTTTATCTGGAAAAAATCAACATATTCTTATATAATGTATAGAAAATAAATAATATGATAATTATTGTTATAAAAATTTCACAAATTTGTTACCAATATTCATGATGGATAATTTATATCATATTAAATAATAATATTTTAATAATATATCGTTGTTTAGTGAAACTCGGTATGGCATACAACGCAAGCTATCGAGGAAGCTAACTCTTTCTTGTAATGAAAGCCAAGAATAATGTTGATTTAATGAAAGAAAATATGATTTCGTGTATAGTGAAATATAATATTTGTGTTGTGTACTACAAAGTCAAAAAAAAATAGATTATATCCTATAAAATCTCACGGTGTTACATTCTACCACCCATAAAATGAATTTTTCCCTCAAAATTCGTTGGGGTTATAAATGGCTTCCAACTTGAAAATTTTATTCATGGAAACCCACATCACAAAAATTAGTACTAAACCTTTATTTTAAAAATGAAATATTGAAACCTAACGGTTACCCAATATAACTCATCAATGGGCTTCCACATAGTAGAACATAGGTGGGAAGTGAAAACGTGGATATGAATGAAAATTATAACCTTTAAGTTCTGATGGATAGAAATAGAGAATAAGGGTTGGAGATAGTAAACTACCAGAAATCCATAAATCTATGATGACTAACGGTACCCTCTGATTCAATAGATAGGAAGGTACTAGGATAACATTTTTGGTTTGAAGATATTTTTCCTAATGTTGATGAATTTTTACACGACAAGAAATACTTATTTGATTTCATTACAATCTCACCATTGATCATTCATTTAATATTTTTTTCTTCATATCTTATTTAAATAAATGAAGTCGAATTTTTCATTCTTTAAGTGTAAGAATATCATGTGATAGAATTATAGGTCATTCCATCTTTCTCATTAAAATGTTTAGAGAAGGTTATCAAATATGCATAAGTCCACCTATAGTGAGATAAAACATTAATTTAACAAACATCAAGTAGAATATAACTTATACTATCCATCAGTGGATAACATTAAAATCATTCCAGAAACTGAAAATATAAAACATTAGAAATATTTGAACAACAACTACTTAACATTTGTCTCCCATATCTCATTTGGCAGTTTTTGGTAGTCACATTCCAAACATGTTAATACCTTAATCATGTATTCTCAATAAAGATCATAATAACATGAATTACCAAAGAACCTTAGTGAAAACATGAATTTTCAAAATTAACTCTTTCCACACACCAGAAATACAAAAAAATTTATATACTCAAACCACAATATCACTTTGTCCTTATATCAGTCATGAGATCATTAATAATATAAAAAATATCATTATTTACTTATCCATTCATTATACGCATATCATGTGATTTCCAAAAATATGTTATCCAGTTTTCATGGTTTCTGGTACAGTATAATTATTTAAAACCGCAATAAACTAATAGATAGATATTCCAAAATTCCATAATAATATAAATTAGATTGCACAACACTATTTTGGAATCCCTTTACGTAAACACTTAGTCATTCCATAATTTTGTTGTTGTACTCAACATCACCAATAGTGATGTCAAGCAATTTAACATTATCATTGGCTTTAATTGGTTTATAATGTCGATATTTATCATCAACACTTGGATTTTGGCATTTGTTAGTATAATTCCCCATTTCCTTGCACTTGAAGCATTGAAGTGTTGGTGGTAAATTATCTGTAGTCTTTTCTCTATTCACATCATTAGAAACATTTTCACAATTACTACGACACTCAACTAATTGATGACATTCTTTTCAACACTTGAAAATTTTTCTAGTCTTTTTAAGTAAATATCCACCATTCTTCTTTCCACACATTGAGCATAAGAAAATATTCATCTTCTCATCACCATTGTTTTGAGATTTTCCATTGAACCCCATATTTAGTTTCTTATTAAAACCATTATATGGATATGTAACACCATCTTCAAGTTCTACCTTGATTGCACAATGCACAATCTCTTCATAGCAACTAAAGTCTCTTATAGATAATGCACATAGAAGACTTTGATTTAAGCCACTGAAGAATTGATCAACTTTGCTTTCAGGTTGGATGATAAATCCAGAAGCATACCTTAAAAGTCTTGTAAATTTCTCCATGAATGTACCAAAATATTCATCATCCCTTTTCTTTAGATAAAGGAACTCCTTTTCCATATTTTTCAAAGAATATTAGGAAGTACTTATTGAAAAAATATGTTATTGAATTCATTGCATTCCATGGATTCAATTTCATCTTGTTTCTCTGTATTCTTAATTATAGTCCACCACTAGTCTGAATCACCTTCAAATCGATAGATATACAACATGGATTTTTCTTGTTCTAAATTAAGAAGGATGGAAACTATGTTTTTCAATGGTACTGATTCATTGTTCAGTAACATGTGGAACAGAAGACCCCCTGAAATAAGGTGGACGTTGCCTCGTGAAGGACTCAATAGAATGTTGATCCCTTCTCAACTCATTTGGAAGTCAAGAATGATTATTAGCTTTTGTAAGTATATCAATAAGATTTTTTATTCCATCTCCCATAACATTTTGTTGTTCAGGAGGAAAATAATGTCATTCCCCAGTGCATTTATCATTGACATGGTTCCTTCGGGTTCCAGCCATCTCATAAAACCCAAAATAATAGTGTTAGAGGAAACAAATCATACTTGGAAAAAAATCATCAAGGGGGAGAATAGTCAATATCTAACTTATTAGGTTTAATACTAGGTTATTATTGATAATTACCATACTTCTAGGACAGTATTATATAGTTATACTTAACCTTAAAGATGTCCCAAGATATACCATAGAAATATCTCTTGGGATCTTAATAAAGTTTCGGAATCCTAGTTTCCAGAGGTTCAATAATCCTTTACTCTTATTTCACATCTAATGACCCAAGATTTTCGTACATGAAAATAATTTTTTTTTCCTAATACAAAATACATTACACAAAATATATGTACAAATTCCATATTGGTTTAGTTTCTTTGGAAGCTTTAAATATAATCTTCAAACTTTGGGAAAGATCATCAATATATCATATAAAGATTTTCCCCTTTTGTTTTCCTACCTAAAACCATTCATTATATACTGGGGAAAAGAAAACATAAAAAGGGTGATCTCAAATTCTCCGAAAGGGTAAACATGGTTAACATAAAATAAACCATAAAAATTTTAATGTAAAAATATGAACAAAATGTTTAAACATCAAAATCACAAGTCATGAATTAAATCCTAGCGGTTTATAAGGCATAGATCATAAAGGAACATTAACCCTGAAAATATAGAAATGGTATAAAACATGGAATTGTGTCAAAAAAATAAGCACATAATATTATTTCAAACGTAGGCAAGTCATTTTTCCAAGAACATAATTATGGAAAAATTCCATTTCTTAATCAGGTATACTTGTTATTCCATCCCTTTATTACTAATAAAGATTATCTTTTCGTTCTAATAATGTCTATATCATGAGATAAAAACATTTAACCAATGAATTGGAGGTATAAATAGGTCCCACCCATCTCATAATTAAATCATTCTTACATTTACCACAAAAACATAACTCATTCATCATAGCATAACCCCAGAAATAGAATGGGTTTTTATTAAACATCATTCCATCATAACATAATCCATATAAAATACCATTCCATCATTAAAAAAAATAAAATAATAGTATTAATAAGGATAGAAACATAACCTTATTTGAAGAGAGTCATCTTATATGAAAATAATTTTGATAAACCACTTGAACTTAGTTCTTGAAGAAAATATCCTTTCTTCTTCAAAAAAAGATTATTTTCTCAAAATACCATGGAAATATAAATGAAATGAATTTTGTTGAAAAAAACATGAGATAGATTATATTAAGATTCATGGAAATAAGTTTTCATGAACACTAAATATCCATTCATGTCATATAAGTTAAAAAGACATTATCCTCATACTTTTGCTGGAAATGTCAAAAAGTACCTCATTTGGTAAAAAAAGAAAGATTCATTCAATACCATGTAGTTTAACTCATAATGGGAAAAAATAAATTTAATAAAACATGAATAATAGTATACATTTTAAGAAAATATGGACATGTATGATAAATTTATCCCCAGTAAATACTTACGTATAAAAAATCTCGGATAAAAATATGATTGAAAAATTATCCCTTACCATAGGTCTGATTTCTTCTGTATGAGTCTAAAACTCTTTTATATTAGCATTAAATATATTATTAACATTTAAGAGAACCATAATAATATTTATGATATCATATATGATTTACTTATGACTTTATGTTACCCTCTCATTTGTCAATTCCATATTAAATCAACATTTTGGGTAATAATCCTTTTATTTATCATACATTTATGGACTTTTTATTCATGATATTATTAAATAGATCATGATTTAATTACATATAAAATGTAAAAAAATATTTATATATCATATATATTCAGTATATAAGTATATATATATATATAATAGATTGATAAAGGAAAATGTTCATGGAGTTGGTAGGATGTACATAAGCATGAACGTTGTTTTCGATTCCTTTTTGAATTGAATGGAAATAAGTAAACGACATATATATATAGTAGAATTAATATTTCATATATTTCATGATTATATATTATATATACTTTATGATCATTTTGGAATAGTTAACGTTGAGAATGAATCTCATCGCGTCATGGAGGTAGTAAGTCGTATGTACGCACTAGCGATGATATTGTTCCGATAATTATTGAATGATATTGAAGTGGATGGTGTATAATATCTCAAATTAGTATCATGTTATAATTATAATATTTAGTTATTATTTCCACAATTATACTTATTCAATAAAGGTGGTGGTGTAAAATAGATTACATCACGGCGTGGAGATGGTAAGTCGTGCGTACGCACGCGTAGTGATTCTATTTTAGGTAGGATGTAAAGAAGGTGAAATAGTGTTATTTCATATTTATACTAACATATCATTATATGATTTATACATATGTTATTACTTAATAAAGAGACAACTAATTAAGATGAAGTAGAAGAAGAAATATATTTGAATGAATCGGTAGAAGAGATTACCTCTTCCTCAACGTGCCTCCTTTAAATTTCCACATATGGCACTAGAGTTGGTCATTTGAGAATAAAATCACCTCTATAATGTTACTAGGGAAGTTTATAAGATAAATGAGAAGGATTTTTTTTTGATTTTTAAGGCTCAAAATGGAGTGAATATGAGAGGTATGAGGTTCCCTTTTATAATAGAGGAGAGGGGGAACTTTAGGAAACTCTCAAAATATTTATTTATTATAAATTCAATTTCAATTACAACTGCTCCAAAACACATTTAGTTAAAAAATAGGATAATTTTTTATCTAATACCCATTATCCAATAATTTTAGACGAATTTTTAAAATATAATTATCCTTATCTTTTTGGATTAACCCTTATTTTTTCATTGTTAATCGTATAGTGATATAATGCTATTTACACATTTTGGGTTAATGTAATTAACATATCATGTCAAACGACCAAAAAAATTTCATTTCTGATATATTTGGACATATATTAACCATTTAGAAAAATCATATATTTTTAGGAATTTAATATCATTTAATAAACTATTTTATGTTTTAAGTTATGAATTATGTCAATATTGGACACTATTCATACTTGACTTTTTTACAAATTTTTAACAATTTTATTCCTTCAAATCATATTCATTAACTAAAATATAATACATCAATATATTCAATAAAAACATTATTGCATGAATAAATTAAATTTACATTTTTTTTGTATTTATAACATCATTTATTTGACACCATTATTAATGAAGCAATCACTTCAACATCATTGTGTAATAATTAAATTTATTTATTTGTTGTATAGAAATTATAAATCAAATATCACAATATAGGAAATATTTTTATATTAATAATTATTATATATATTTGAAGATATCAGTTATATTACCCCATATAAAAATGATTAGTAAATGATACATGTTTATGTCATATTTCTCTTTACTTTAAATTAATTATTATAAAATGTAATTTTAAAATCCATGTGGCTCCATGGGGTCCCCATATCGACACATGGAATACCATGTTCGGAAATATCTCATCGAATAAAATTAGTACAATTGTTATGGTTGTTTGATATAATAATATTATTATTTTTTGACCCTTATTTTCATATTTACCCTTTAACTAAGGTAAATAAAATAATTTCTGATGTTACTATTCATAATTTCAAAAGATAAAAGGTACCTATTAACACAATTAATACAACCTAATTCCAAATATTGAATCAATTTTTTTAAATTAAAAATAGATAAGTTACTATTATTAATTTAAAATTATTTCCCATTACCAAAACCAAAATGCATGTTTTTATGACATTATAACTATCAAAATATTGAGATTTGATTATGTCCAATTTCAATGGGAAATTACTTCCAATGAACAAAATTGGTTTAAATGATAAAAACATAATATAATTATACTTTAAAAAATTAAAAATATAATCTTACTATATAAATAAATTATATTAAAAGGTAGTTTTGAATTAAAATGCAGTATTTTTCACTATTCCTTAAAATATGAATTTTATGAGAAAAATACAAAAAATTTAACATATTTAAATTTTTATGTCCCTATTCCAAATTATATGTTTATTTTGTAAAATATATTTTATAAAATTGTTCAAAAATATATTTAAAATGGTTGCACCATCAAAAGGTGGCAAAACTACATTTTTTAAAAAATACTTCTTTTATGGAAAAAATATGAACTTATACTTATATACTGTCTAGAAAATACATAAGATGAAAGTTAATGTTATATAAAATTTACAATGTGTATAATACTATTCATAATGGCTACATTATATTCCATTAAATAAAAAAAATATCGTTGATTAGTGATACTCGGTATGGCGTAAAATGAAAACTATCATGGAAGGTCAGTCTAGCCAGTTACTCAAGCCAAGAATATTGTTGTGTATGATAAAATCTAGTACGGTGTCTCATATAGAGCAAGATAATATTATTGTAGTGTAATACAAAAGTCTTCAAAAAAAATAAAAAGAATATATCCCATAAAATCTCAAGGTGTTATATTTCTATAGTTTCTTCAACCTTTTCAAGTCCATGTAGCTTAATATCACTGAAATCATCCTAACATGTTGGTTTTATACAATTTTTTTACATAAAGGACTTCATGTGGTGCTATTTTGATTCAAGGTTGGAAACTATTACAGTAAAATAAATTTACCATAGGAAGATGCTAGTCTTGTTATCCTTTGAAGTCCATCGACCATTCTCTCAACATATATTCTAATGTCGAAATAGCCTTCTTTAAAAGGAAATTATTATAGGGATTATAAGTTTTACAAAAAAATTTATAAGAGTTTATTGCATGTTGAAGAATTTTCAAGAACATATAGGTAAATCATAAACCTCTGTTAGATAATATAGACAATGGTACTCCAAGAAACCATACTACTTCTATGATTTATATTTGTGAATGTTGATCATGTGAAAAGTCTTGTATAATTGAAATAAATTTGGATATAATTTTAAGAGGATCCGCAAAACCAATATAGATTTATTTCATGTAGATGTATTTGGATGTCTGGTGACATTGTCTATGGTGATGGTTTCGCATTTCCATGTAGGTATGCATAATAGTTTCATAATCCACTTATAATTTTTCCACTCATCCTTCAATTTTTGAAAAAACATTGAATTTTATGTTAATTAAACAATCTACACCTTCATAGTGTCCCACCAATAGTGATCTGAAATATTTGGACACATTGTTCTTCTCCCATGGTGGATGGATAAATTTGAGCAATAAACATAATTCAAAATATCTGTATTAATATTTGAGTATTGTGGTACACATAGTAATGGAAAAAATATTATGACTCCTTCATCATCTATTTTAACTTTCTAGGATTTCCCATTTATGATAGCTTACACAATCTTGTGAATTTCAATATCACCTCTTTGAGAATCTTCTTCCTTATCAAAATGGGATGGTTGAGCAATCATTTGAGAATGGAATGATGATATTCATTCCTTTATGTTTCTAGTGTCCTTCCTTTTCATTCCTGTGACGATTGGATCCTTTTGGATTATAATCATTGATAAGGTTTCATAATCCTTTCTACATATATCATCATCCACATTATTATTATTACCAAGATGGTAGGGGATTGATCATTCATAATCATTGATGATCATTATCTAGATTTACTAGTTCATTGCAAGATCCTTCTTTGTGAATAGATATTTTAGTCCCTTATGATAAGCATATATATCACAATTATCCCTAGATATAAGATGACATTATATTCTCAATGTGATGATCACAATTACAAACACAGGATAATGTGTTCAATACTTTTTCTCATGAACCATCAGTTTCCTTAAGGTATATGTTACCACATTATAACATTGCATCAATACACAACTATTCCTTTTCTTATGTATCTTTTTATACCCTGAAGAGTTCCCCAATTATAATTAGTGTGAGTACTGGAGTATTCATAATCTCATTTTCAACTCTTTGAGATAGTATTCACATTTCCTAGTATAGACAATCATTACTCCCTTCTCAGTCATCTTAGATAATGGGTTTGACAATTGTCAAAATTTCTCCAAAAATCGGCGGTAACAACAAACTAGAATTACAAAACAAAATATCTTCACTAAAGATGATCATATAGGCCACTCCTGAATTTCCTTTTTCATAGAATGGACCACATATATCCCTTTTATAGTGAAACATTCCTCAAGAATGACACTTCCTACATCAAGAATGCACATTTACTATAGTTTCCATATATTATCTCCCTCCACAATGTCATTAGAATAGTAATAAAATTCTCCTCATGATCTTCATACTCTTGGAGTATATCATAATATCATTTATAAACACTAATAAACATTTCATGAAGTAATCTCAAAACAATATATTCATTATGTACATGAATATTTTAGGAGAATTAGTGAGTTCAATGGGAATCACTATGAACTCATATTGTCCGTACCATGATTTAAATGTAGTCATCGGAATATCACAATTCACGACCCATAACCAGTGATATCCAATCCAAGGACCTAAATTATAAATATAATTTTCCCTATGTAGTTGATCAAATAATTCATTTATACATTTAATGAGATACTTGTTATCTATAGGGACTATTTTAGCTCATGATAATTATTGTCGAGGCCTATTGATACAACCTCCCTGATGAAGAGGATTTGTTCACCCCACGGTGAGGCACATGAGGGTATAAAAACATTTTCTAGATTTTCTTGTGACATATTATTCAGTTCATCCAACTCAATTGTGTCTATCCTATAAAGATTATTTTATATGTGATGATATAACACTACAATTTAAATTGACAACTCAACCACAAGATCCGGAAGAAGACTAGATAATTCATTAATAATTTCATTAAAAGTTTTTTGAAAAGTTGATTCCTTGACCCAGAAAGACCAAAGCATTAATATTATTAAAAGAAAAATTACAAAATTCAAAAATTTGGGAACATTTTACAATCCTTTTAATGAAAGGAAAAGAGCTCAGCAGGGAGGTCTGCAAACCAGGAAGTGTCTCAATCAACCCCCATGTAATCCAGTCCATCTGCAACCGTTTTCACTTCTTGATAAGAATGTGTGATGATATAGTTAATATCTATGAGCGAACGATTTCATTCCATCCAATGCATAGAAATCGGCCATGAAAGATGAATTACCCCATTCTAAATCACTTGAACAAGGGGCGTCGAGTCACTTTCAATATATAGAGTGATCCATCCAAAGAGCTTGGAAAAAGCAATAGCATGTTTCAAACATAGCATCTCAGCTTGAAGGGCAGTGGTGATGCCACAACAACCCATGAATCAACAATGAATTTGACTGAAATGATTCAGGAAAACAACACCACACCCTGTAGGGCTTGGGTAGCCCTAGGAGGCACCGTCAATATTGATTTTGATCCATCCAGGGAGAGGGGATCTCTAGAAGTCCTCTAGAGTGCAATTTGGTGGACATAAATTTCTTTTAATCCATAACTGCTTCAAGATTCCAAAGTCTTGCACGGTGTTATGGTAATGTCCATTTTTCAACAATGCATCTTCATGTATGGCAGTAATAATCCTCATCCAACCTGCATTTAGATTTAGTGAGTAATTCTTTTGAATAATAGCATTCTAATCATACCAGATGACATGGTGGAGTTAAGAAACTGTAGCTAAGAAAAGGTTATTAATCTATTGAGATCTTTCCATATCTGCACATTTCATTAGTTGAGTTTTGACAGAATCAAAAAACAACCATTTTCAATTAAAAATGTCAAGAATATTATTCCAAATAGTAGAAGCAGTAGAAAAAGTAAGGAAGAGGTGATCTGCATCTTCTCTGTGTTGGTTATAGAGTTTACACTTAGAGAAAAGTTAGATTCCAAAATATTGAAGTCAAATATCAATGGAAACTCTATTCTGTGCGAGACTCTAGATGAGAGTAAATCTCCATGGTTTGTTAAATTATTTTATCCAGCCGTAATCATTCTCAAGGTTATAGAAAGAATGATTATAGAAATTTTTATTGTTGATCATACCATTTTCTACTGATTCCCAAATTAGGAAGTCCTCATTGTTAGTGAAAGAGTAGTTTTCAATGACACTGAGAATAGTATCTGGGAGATGGTCATGATGAGTGCTTAATATGTATCTAATGGTGTGGTTGATATTTTCTAGAGTTCGATCAGAAGAAGCCATATAAAATAATGGTGAACCCAACTAGTTATCCAACCAAAATTTCATGGACGATTTTCTGGAGACCGTCCATCTGGAGTTATTCATAATATTGATGAAGGAATGTTTGATGGTAGGCTAAATGGAAGAACTAATGCAGGTCAAGTTTCCCTCTTTAATTTTGATAAGGAATATATTTTTTGTGAAAAGTTATAGAATATGAGGTGTTATGAATAATGTTCAAAGTGAGATTATCCTGAAGGGCCTCATTAAATAATTTTAAATTTTTTATACCAATACCACCATTCTCAATGGGTTTGCAACAGGCTGACCAGGGAATAGTCACACGTTTTCTTACCAATGTACTACCCGCCTAGATGAAATTCTTAATAGTAATTCTAATATTTTTAATAAGACCAACTGGACCTTTGTAGACCATCGTGGAGTAAACCATCTTGGAGACAATAGTATATTTAAGAGGTAAAATCCTACCTACCATGGAGAAATCATTGCCCTTCCAAGAGGAAAGTAGATTTAATTTTTTTCAATATTAGCAGAAAAGTGATAGGACTTAGGCCTACCCCAAAATATAGGAGCACCAAGATAAGTGAAAGGGAGTGTGCCATATTTCAGATAGAGGTCATTGATGATCTTAAATTTTCTACTGGGGGGAAAGTTCTTCCCAAAGAAAATGCAATATTTGTTCCAACTAATGGATTGGCCAGAAACCACTTCATAGTGAGAGAGCGCAATTTTATGATTAAGAATGATACATTTATCACCAGGAAGGAAAAGAATGATGTCATCCACATAAAAATGGTGCATAGGAGCATTCATATTCATAGAGACCTGGATGGGTTTCAGATTATTCTGGACCACCGTACTGATGATCAGACGACTAAGATAATCCTCTGCTGTCGAGAAGAAGATGGACGAAAGAGGATCACCTTGTCTGAAACCTCTGGTGCAATTAAAGTAGCCCCTAGGAGATCCATTGATCAAAATAGATATAGATTCCAACTTGAAAAGAGTTCTGACTGGAGTGATGAATGAATCATTGAAGCCAAAACCTTGCAAGACTTTGAAGATAAATCTCCAGTCCATAGTGTCGAAGGCTTTTCTGATATCAAGTTTAATAGCAATGTTGCCTCCTCTGTTTTATTTGTTCAAGTCATTGACACATTCAGAGGCAATACAGATACATTATTGAATGTGATGACCTTTTATAAAACCCAATTGATTCCAAGAGAATGTTTTGTCCTTGAATGTTGAGAGTCTATTAGTAATGATTTTTGTGATGATTTTATAAAGAGTATTGATAAGAGCAATAGGTCTAAATAGATGAATCTCGGAGGCATTATCCACTTTGGGGATTAAGGTTAGAAATTTTGAATTGAGAGAATGAGGGATCACCCCATTAGAAAGGAAGGATTTAACTAGATTACACACATCAGTATGAGTCACATCCCAATATTGTTAAAAGAAACCATTGTTGAAGCCATCTGGACCTAGAGCACAATCAGGATTCAGACTAAAGATTGTGTCTTTGATTTCATGCTCCA
This sequence comes from Viscum album, assembly GCA_963277665.1. Taxonomy (NCBI): domain Eukaryota; kingdom Viridiplantae; phylum Streptophyta; class Magnoliopsida; order Santalales; family Viscaceae; genus Viscum; species Viscum album. Next base: position 1,531,977,331 of record OY728161.1, on the reverse strand, counting down.
TTGGAGTGCTGCGGAGGAAGACGTTGTCCTCATCAGTGACCTGTAAAGTAATGACCTCATGAAGGAGGTATTTGTTTATATCAGAACCATTAAAGATGGATTCATAGTAGGAGGAAATAGGATGAGCAATAGCCTCTTCATTATCAAGACGGTTTTCCCCATCCTTTAGAAAAGATAACAGTCTGCAAACTCTCCTGATTCTTTGTAGAGATTTATAGAATTCAGTATTTTTTTCACCTTCTGTTATCCAGTTTTCGTTAAATGCTTGTTTTATCATATTATCATTAAACTTGTGTAAGGTGTTTAGTTTGACTGCTATGTTAAGATCACCTGTAGGGTCACTGTTAAGGTCAAAGGTGGTATTATTGATTTGAATATCATTGAGATCTTTTTCAAGGATCATGATGTCGTTTTTTACATGTTTGGATTTATATCTACATCATCTTTTTAGATTCTTTTTGAGATGTTTTAATTTAAGGTTATAGGTAAGGTCATCATTGTAGTGATACATTGAGGTCCAAAAGTTTTGAATGATATGGGTGCACTCGTCATCAAGGAACCATGCATTGTTAAATCTAAAAGGCATCATAGGTTTCATATCTTTGGTGGGGACATTGACCAGGATAGGGTGATGGTTAGAGTTAAGCCTGTGAAGTGTAGTGTGGGAAATATTGTCCCAATTATCTAAAGCAGAGACATTTGTGACGGCTGTATCCAATTTAGAAGCCACAACTTTGTTATAATGTCTCCAATACCATGTGTATTTCACATCGGTGAGGTTAATTTCAAATAGATTGTTTTCTTCAATCTTGGTTTTAAATTCTATCATGGAAATAGAATCTTGGTATGGTCCAATTTTTTCACTTGAGTTAAGAATAACATTAAAGTCACAAATAATAAATCAGGTGGCATTTATGTTAGGTCCAGTAATTGAGAGATCATTCCAAAGAGTTATTCATTCTTGATATCTATTTTAAGCATAAACAAAGGAGCAGAATGAGTGTGTTACTTAAATTTTAAAAGTGAAAGTAAGAGTTTGGATAGAGATATTAAAAACACTAGTGTTCTGCAAATAAGAGTGTGAAAACCCCATAAAGAATCAGCATTGGTAGAATTATTGATTCCACCAGTAAACACATAATTTCCTTGACATAAGTATAAGTATTTGTAGGAAAAAATTATTTTAGGTTCAGTAATAGAAAATAGCAAAGGACAATGGGTATTAACCATTATTTTTAGAACAATGAACGAGTTGGAGTTAGCGATGCCCTGACAATTCCAAAAGAGTATATTCATTTGGACCTGAATTTGGAGTTAGAAATCCACTTTTAATTTTTTCCAGATTCTTTGTTACTAATAGACCTTCTAACCTCTTGTATGTTAGTGGCCGGGTAATGTTCATTTATAATTGTGTTACGATTCTTCATTGCAGTTTCCTTTATTGGGTTATCCATATTGGAGTCTATAGAAATCTTAGAGCATAGAAACAAAATATTTTTGATTTGTTTAGAATCAGAATTCATAGAAAAATCATCACTAACTAGAGGTTGGGAGATAACAGTACCTGAAGTCTTTGAAGGAGTTTTTTCCTTCTGTTGTAAAGTATCTAGTTCTGAGAGATGGGATTTCATCTGCACTAAGGTTTCACGTCTTTCCTACAAAGTAGTATGGTCCAAAACTGAGGGTTCAATAACATAATTTTCCTTTTCCATGGTTTGAATATTATTAGGACCAGGGCCACCAGTATTATTAAGGTGTTTGATGATAGCAGTGGGCATAGAAACTAATTCATTCTCTAACGTTTTTATTTCATTGTTCCTTTCTAAAATATAATCATTATTGGTAATGATCGAAAAACTTTTATCATTAAAATCAGAGTTTATAAGAGGTTGAGATAAAGAAACAGAGATGGCAGGGTCAGGATTCACCACCAGAGAGTTCTCTATTGGTGGTTATTGTTTGGTGGAGCCTTTGAGGTCTTGCATATTTTTGTATTTCTGCACCAAGTGTGCACTTAATCGATCGATAATTTGAAATTCCTTGGATATAGTTTCAGTCTCCTTAGTAACATTAGTTAGTGTGGTGTATTTCACAATTTTCAGGTTGGATAGTGTATTCCCAGATTTTATGGCATGGATACTAGAATTTAGTGTTTTGGAACCATTAACAGAAAATTTGTTAACATGGGAAAGAGAGTCTAGACCATCTTATTTGTTGTTACATTGCTTCTTATCTCCAACTGAATCCTTGTCGGCTAAGAGCGAGGTGTCCGGGGATTGTCCATAACCCCATGTTCGGGTGTGCACATCCATGACAGCATAGATGGCCCCAGGACAATGAGGGGGAGCATTGTAGATTTTATAAGCAATGTATTTCAAAAAATTCCTTTCTAACCTGGGTATGTTCATCATTTTGAATGAAACTTGAGTTTTTATCACCTGGATATGTGTTGGGTTCATCCTTATGGGATAATCGAATAGTTTCTTAAACCATAATTTCAATTTCTTATAAAAGTACTTCATCATTAATGGAATTTCCATCCTCCACAGCAATATCATCTTAGTTAGTACCCCATGGATCTCCTATGTGTGCCAAAATGTTTGATTTCTTCACCCATGTTTCTAATTTATTTTGGGGGGGGGGGTTACGGTATTTCTATTAAGGGGGATTTTTCGCTCATATTTTTCCTTATTTCCATCCAATCATTTTCAGTTGGTTGAATTGGATGTTTTCTAATCCCCCTACAGTTATAGATTGTATGACCAATGATCTTGTAATGGTCACAAAAGAGGTTTTTCCTTCCATATTCAATTCTGATTTTAGTTTTGTAGTCATTATCATTGAAATGAATAGAATTGGGAAGCTTGGATTCAAGGCTGATTTCCACCCAAACTCTAGCAAAGAGTCCTAATTATGCATTAATGGTTCGGTGATCATTTTTGAGGGGAGAACCTATGCAAGAAACAATATCATTTAAAAATTTTGGGTGCCAAATGAACCAGTAATGTCCAAGAAATTCGATCTAGTCCTATTCCAATGTGTTTCTTTATGTGTGTGGATTTAATATAGAATCACAGTCATACAGTCTATGTAAACCAGAGTTTAAATTAAGGTTTCTTATGTTCCAAACTCTGTCTAGCTCTTCCTGCATTTTCAACAGTATATGAAAATATCCTCTTCCTATTGGGATTAGTTTTTAGTTTGATGTATCCCAACAGTGAGAAATAATAGTATGTAATTCAGATAAGGTCCATGGGCGATTACCTTTGAGGTAGGAGATGCGGACCATGACAGAAAATTTTCCCAATTGTGTGCGTTGTTGAATAGAATCCAGGTCTTCTTCCACCAAGAACCCACCGTCATCAAGCCTTTTGATCAGGGGAGGCTTCATCAGGGTTTCTTTACATAGCTCTATTCTCTTCATAGCATCCAGAAATGGGATCCCTCAGGATCTACTAGGGAAAGAAAAAAGGAAAGAGTTGTCTTCAGGGGGGATTTATTGCGTTTCTCCATGACTGGGACAGGAACACAAGGCACCTACTTAATCCGATGGGTCATGAAATGATGTGAATGAAATCCTCCAGGCGTAAGGAAATCTACCATTCTCAAAAGGCAGATACAAAAACCCTAATCACTTAATGATTTTTAAGATCTTGAGAGCCCGTCATCTGAATCCCCCTATGGGGAAAATGATCAGGAATTTCATCAATGTTGCTCCTAATAATGGGCATGTCTTTTTGTATGATCATGTCGTTTCTCTCAACCATATGAGATAGATATTATTTAATATAAGGGAATAATATCCACACATAATATGATGATTCTAAAGTACATTCATCCTTCCAAATAAACTTTTACATAATTGGAGGTCACCATTGGATGCAAAGTGTTATCTCCCTCTCTCGACATTTCTTGTTTATTTGTATAAAAATTATCAATTCAAGCCAAATATACCATAAAACTCTAAAAAAGGAGTAAAAACATATTTTTGTGAAGGTTTAGTCTTCGAAAATTGATCGAAGAAGAGCTATATTCATTAGATGAAATAATTGGCACATTTATTATTCTTACATATAAGTCTACAATAATATTTTGTGTTGGTTTTTGAATATTTTGACTAAAATTGAAATATAAGAAAGATTTAATAGGACCATAATAAAATAGTATGTTCACTATTAATGAATTAATAAGCCATGTACATGTCACCACATAATTTTTATGGTCATCCTCAGACTTAGTGATAGTATATGACCTTCATTACTGCCTTTGAGGTTGTTGTCATTGATTGTATCTTACAATCCTTTTCTTAGTGAATTTTTTCACATACTGCACATGTTCATTGCAATTAAAACATCATATTTTTTGGATGAGTGTGGATATGAAACATCCTTTATTAATCTTTATTATTATTCTTATTTAAAAATCATTCCTCATGTAGTATGTTGATTCCCCTCTTTTCAGATTTGATGCATCTCCTGGTACCATTCATACTTTTCCATGGATGCTACTTCCTATACAATTGACTTCTGGGATTTTGTGATTTCTTTCCTCTATAGGATTTAACATCTGATCCTACATTTTTAAAATGAACCTTCTTCATTTTATCTCTAATATAATGAGATCATTAAGAATCTATAATCTCAATATCAATTTTAAGGGAACAACATATAGTCTCCCCATAGTTTTCAAAGTCTCAAATCACCATGTATTTTGTATACTCAATTTTAATAAACTAAATAATTGATCGAACATGATTTTTGTGTTCATGAAGAAGCCATGCATCTAGCATAAAATATTTTCATGTATTTCCTTGTACGTCCTAATCTGATAATCTTAATTTTTCTTAAGCCTAGGGAACTCCCTCTCCATTTTAATATGGAGAGTTTAGAAAAAATATTTATTGTAAAATGTATTGTTGAATCCTTCCCAATCCATGGAACCATTTCCCTCTTTAGAATTCATGTTCTTTCTTAATGACCTCCATTGATCTGCTTCCCCAACAAAAGGATAGACTTTCAGTTTGAATTTCTCTTCATCTAATCACTGCTAGACATATAATGTATTTTTAATGGAGTTATTCCTCTATTCTGTAATCCGGGGATCAGAATATCCACTAAATGTATGAGGATTTTTTCAAATAAAGGATTCATCTAGAGGTGAATCATTATTTGGATAAATATGGAAATCCACATGATTCCAATTACCATTTGATACATGATTCATATGATCCATTAATTTCACAACGTTTTGATCTCCCAATCCAAATAAGATTGAAATATTAATGGGGAAATTCTCACATTTCCTATCACAATGGTTATTCACATTGGTTCTCTTATTTATTACTATTAAATATATAGTAAAAATAAAATTTTAGGGATTTAATACTTAGTTAATGGGCATATAAATAGAAAAACATGGACATAGAAGGATAAACATATAATTGAAAATTATATCCCATGTTATCATTCTCACGGTTTCAATCTAGGTTATCAATGGTGATAGAATTACACATAGAGTTATTACGGAATCATTATTTTCTTAATACCTAAAAGATAACAAGACCATGCTCTTGTACTAAATATAGAGGACCTATGTTTTTAATGCTTTTTATTACCTGATTTTAGGCATTAAATTTATTAAATACAAACGAAAGATAAAAAATTATAATGTCCTTACAATACAAGGTAAATAATTAGAAAACATAAAATTAAAATAAAAAAAATACATTAAAATATCATAACCTCATTTTATCTCCTACAACATCATAGGATAACCTGTGGACTACCATGAAAAATGGATGTAAAATAAATCCCAGTAGGAGAATAAATATGGGAACAAAGAATAGAACGTTAACTAGAAAGAATAAGAAGATAAAATAAAAGGAATGGATCATGAAAATACATGTGGAACGATAATATATGAAACATGGAATGATAAGATCATGGAATCATATGAATGTGGTAGCATCATATAACATGACATAAACTTGACTGAAGGCTAACTGCCATGACTATATCAGTAGTCAACAGAGGCCCATAATTGATTAGGTTTACTCCCTAATCTCATATAGAAAAATTCATGACACTAAATCATTACCAAATGAATTATAGTTTTATCTAGTTACACTCATCATAACAGGTTCATGAATAACTATTCTACATAAAAAATCATGAATAAGGAATATTAAAAAGGATTACCCATGAAATAAATGTGTTTCATAATCACGTCATATGTAATATCTAAATAGTGTATCATAATGGTTGTCACGATCCGACCAATGCTCGGGCTTGAGCCGCAACTACCCCAAGACATCCTCTATAGGCTAAGGTTTTTTGAAAACCCTGAAGGCATAACAAAATCAGGGAGGCCTTTTCCTGAAACCTATACACATGCACACATCCCACTCAATAAAAATGTATAGAGGAAAAGTACAAAAATTGAAAACTTCTATAAAATAAAATGAACATGCCTAAATCTGTAAATGATACAAGAGTATGGAACTATCAACTTATAAGAAAATGGGAAAACACACGACCAAACCAGAAACATGTCCCAACCCAAAAGATGTGAAAAGAGTATAACAGTCGAGAGCACCCCTCTCCTAAATCCCATCTCTGACCACTATACATTTTCCACTCAACTCATATCCCTATGCTCCTATGAAGTCATAATCTTCGTTTCCCTATCTTTAAAATATATGAAATATGTTACTAAATGCTCATGTTTGGGCGAGTAAATACATATCTTGTAGGATTCCCCAATACTAGAAGGGGGAGTAGTAAGAGATACAATGAAATGGAAAGTAGTAGAGAGGATAAGGCACGATAAACGTTAATGAAAATTGAAAATATCAACCCAACAAGAGAGTAAAATAAGAATCATCCAAACATAAGGAGATCGAAATGGTGGGGAGATGAACTCATCGTCAAGTCTTCACTACCTATATTCAGTGAGTAGACTCATCTAACCATAAGATACTACACATATAAAGCAAGTCGAATATCCTACACATCTTCACCTCTCTGAAAAGGAGAATAACTAAATCCCATAGACTAGGTACCGCAATAGGATATATATATATATATATATCTATATATATATATATATGCTCAGTCAAGGAAACCCAAAATAGAGAGTAAGGGGATATCCATCTCATATTTCATCCCAAGTAAGTGAGTAACCAATAGTTCCAAGTAAAGTTGTCTTTGATGCCCATCACCTCGACCGTCTTCGCATGAGGCATAAGTCAATAGAGATTAAATCACCTCACCTCGATAATATCATATTTTGCTGGAATTGACTTCAAAACCTATTTTTATATTTCATCACAAGAGTGATTCTTAGTGTGGAATGTTTCTCACTTCTTAGTGAGTCAAAAGGTAACTTGAACCATGCCCCACCACTATGTCGCACAGTTGAGGGTCTTATCTAACAGTAATTGAGGAACACCATTGACCAGTCCTACTAAGGGTTACCACTTGGGATATTCATTGGGGAATGCCACTTCCCAGACACAGGTGGAGGGTAATCCCAGTGACTCGTCAATGGGACGCCATTGCCCATCCTAGGTGGAGGGTCATGCATGGAAGGTCATCGATGAATACACTTCCTAGTCTATCTGGATGACCAGCCTAGAACATAGAGGAACTCCATAACCCAGATTCTACTTGTCAGTAAATAGGAATCATCAGGGACTACACTTCCCATCCTTTCTCTAGGGTTATCCTAGAATCATCGAGGACTACACTACCCAGCCTATTTGGAGGGTCAACCCATAACTCCTCTGGTAAAAATGTTTGGTTGATACCATCATCGAGTGTCATATCAACATGTTGCAACCATAAAATTCATGTCATTTTTCGAAATCCACGTCTTAGGCAACCATCACATTCTATGCAGAAAAACACTCAGCATAGGCATCTTGAGGTCCAAAATCTGAGTCCAAATGATGGAGATACAGGGGTTTAAAGATTTCTTAGAGGATCCCAAGAATAACACTCTATGTAAGTTGGACACTTGGTGTGTGTTACTTCGCCACTTCTCGGTCATGTCTTCTGGATGGTACATTTGTCTCGTCCATGTAGGGTTACACACCATGTAGGTGGGATAAACAGCATGTCCCACCTATTTGGGGACTGGTCTGTGTTTTCTATTCATGTCCATGTACTTAGACCATGTGTCCGCGTACTCTGGTACATGGCATGTTGGCCCACACAAGATGCATCCCGGATGGAAAACGAATGTAGTTGGAATATAGTATGTTTCTGGCCAGGTGGTCATTCACATGGCCTATTCACCTGAGAAGGGGGATACATTGCAAGTCATGGGGGTACATGTCAGGTCCTCCTTAACTACCATGAAACCCTACTTCCACCTCAAAAGGAGGCTAAAAACTATGTGTTCCTCATGTTACATGGTGTGTAGTTGGATTTTTCTAGAAACCTTAAGAAAGGGATTGGATTTTTGTCGAAGAATTATTGTCCAACCGATCAATAACAGGCATCAAGGATTGATAAACAATTAATAAATACTAGGTTTTCAGCAACAAGGATCATGAAAATGGGAAGCATATTGAAGAATCAATATCATAAACGCTCAAACATTTAATCTAGGGCTTAAATATAGTAATGGTGAGTCCTACCACTACATGGATCTATCATTGGTAGTGAACGTGGTTGCCAAAGGGTTTAGGAGCAGTTGTTGTGTTCGTTGCACTTTGATCAACCCTGAATTAGAGGTTCTTCATTCTTCGTCACTCATTCATTGTTCCCCAATCGAGACAAGAATAAGGGAGGAACTGTTGGTAGAGATCAGGGTTATGAAAACACTAGAAAATATCTATAGTGATATATTAATATATCCTCACATTATTAACCATGTATTTAATTAGTCAAAAAAATTAATTATTTAATAACTTAACCCCACATCCAACGAGTGATGGGTCAGAACGTCTAGCACCGACTCATTTTATGTCATACCTCAGGAAAAAAACATGTTTTGGACCCAACCAGGGTCTTGGATTTCTAATCTGATCACTCGTTTAAGAGTTATCTTGGATTCTATAATTAGTTGTGAGTGTGAAATATAGAATATATTTAATATCATTATAAATTTTATTTCTGGCACACCATGCTTCTAAATTTTACTTCATCTCATCACCAAGCTCTAGAAAAATACTTAAAAATATTTCAATGTATTACAAGGAAAAAATTGAGTCACTACATCATTTCCTCCATCAATATTTTCATCCTTGATATGAAAAACTATGCAAAATACTCGGGATACTGAGCATGTATTTGCATATCCTGCTTCTAGGTACTATCTTGAACATTTCTATGCTTCCTCAGAAATCGAACCAAATAGATAGATTATCCCTAGAAGGTACTCTCATGTCGGTCCTCTATCATCACCGAGTGCACCATTAAAGATTCACTATCCTTGATGTCATTATAACCATTGTAAATGATGTTCATGGTGTCATGCATGTATCTCATCAGCTGTGAGATGTGGAAAATGTTGTGCACCAGCTCCGGTTGTGGGGGTAAGGTGAGTGATAGCAACCTCACCATCTCTCTACACAATCTAGAATGGCCTGGTGAACCTTGGGGATAGATTGCCTCCCCGGCTGAACCTCCACATCCCATTCCCTGGGGAGACACTCAAGAAGATGTGGTTTCCATACTCAAACTATAAGGGCCTATGATGACAATCTGCATAGGACTTGTGTCAACTCTAGTTTGTATTCATCTATTCACGAATGATTTGCACATTCTCCACCACTTCCTTTACTAACTCTACAAACATAATATAGGACTCTCCAATTTCTGTCCAACGCAATGGTGAACTGCAAGGTCTCCTATAAAATTCTTTGAATGGTGCCAGGCCTATGGTAGAGTAGTTTATGTTGTTGTTTGCAAACTCTTCTAAGGGCAGGTGATCCTTCCTACTCTAGATGAAATCCAACACACATTCCCTCATCATATCCTCTATAACCTAGATAGTGCACTCGGTATTCTTATAGGTAGGTGGCTGAATGGACGACCCATCCGAAGGTGGGTATTGAATGCCTCTTACAAGCCTCTCTATAATCGTGTTGTAAAACACACATCACGGTCGGATACAATTGTAACATCCCAAACTATTATAAGTGAAATTCCCCCTTTTGACATTATTTAATGTATTATTTTATAAAATGGTTATAGAAAACACATTCTATTCATTAGTTTTATTATATTTAATTGGATTTAAATGACTGTATAGAAACATTACCATTGATAATATAGTCATTGAACATAGATCATATGACTTGTATAAATATATTTTATTATGAAATTCATTCGACAGAAACAAAATAAGTGATACCATAAATAAGTAGGATCATTCCCGATAAAGCCCAATTATCAGAACATTTGAGGGAGATAACTTTTTCGGGATTTTCCCTAGACTGGTCCTAAGCTGTGATCCATCAACTTAAGCATTATCAACACTTTTTACATGATAAGTTCACGCTCATCAAGATCACGACCCAAACCTCATTCATCGAATTTCCCCATTGAAGCCCCACCATCACACACCTTACTCATAGGGTGTATTATGGTGTAATAAAGGAATATGTATCAAGACACTAGAATTATGGTTATATAAATTATTTTTTTATAGAATAACAAATATACTATCATTCTATTATTGTAACTTTGAAAATGATTTTTAAACCAAAAAATAGTATATTTGGTTCATTTTCTAATTAAAATAAGAAATATATTTTTCTGAATAAATGTAATATTAAAATGAATAATATTTTAATAAAATTTTATAATTAAATAACTTTTATTGAATACAATTTATCATATAATTTTTATGATGTCAAAGGTAATCTTTATTAAGGTTTGAAACTATTTTTTTGTCAAAACTTGTCAATTTTCAATGAATGTAGTTTTTCATTTTAAAAGAGAAAATTCATATATTTAGATAATTATTTACATAAAATGAAAAAAAAATTATAATTAGGTTGTTGAAATTATTAAATGGTGAGTTTTTCATAATTTTCAGAGACAGTCAAATTTTTGGGTAGAAATCAAATACCATATCAATATATAGGGTGTTTTATGAAATCATAATGACCCAATATTGATGTAATAAACACTATACAAGGGTTATTCAGACAAATATATTTTTACCTTTAAAATAATGATATTTTTTATTTTTTGAATTATTTTATAAAACCATATTGAATTCACTAAAATGTGTAACATATTTTAATATTTTAGGTTTATTTCTTTAATAATGTGACTCATATCCACATAAAAAGGTTAATATTTTAACATTTTTGGCCCATTCCCTTATAAAATAATTTATTATACTCATATTTGGAAAAAACCATTAGTAAAAAACATGGGAATGTCTGTGGTTTTAAATATTTAATTATATAGATTCCAAAACCTGTGTTTGTGAAATATTAATGAAATACCATTTCATTTCATAAATTATCCCAGCCAAGATACCACATATATTAACTAATAATACATGGAGCACTTCCTTAATCTATCCTTACCTCTCTAGAATCATCCCAAGGCACACCAAGATCTCATAAAGCCCCTCTTCAGGCTATTGAAGTCACACACTCAAGTAAGGGTTGCTTATATTCTCATTTTTATACAAGTTTCCTTACATTATTACAACTTTTTTTCTTTTAAAAATGATATGGTATGTTTATTCACCTCCCCCATACTTCCCTTATTAGTTTTTAATGATGATAGTCCACTTTATCACTTATTAATCCCTCCCACATACACTCATAACCATGCCAAAATTTCATAGGCGTTATTCCATTTCTCCAATTTCTTAGAGTTTCTTTATTATGATATGCCTTATATTTCCAATTTTCATATGTTGGGACATGTATTTCAATGACGACATGTTGCAAAAAGGGTTTACCTATTTCCTTTAGGGTATTTTTTCCACTATGAGGTCTTGGTAGTATAGCCTTAACCTATGGTGGAATTTTTTATGTTGTTTACACATTTCAATGTTATGATTATTGTACTATATCATTCATTTATGTTAATGTTTCTTTTTTGCACCATTTATATTCCTATTATATAACATGTATTGTCTTCCTAGTGTTATTCCATTTTTATTCCCTTTTTGGGATTTATATCTCACCCTTTTTTATTCCCTTAGGATATCACAAGAAATGTTAAGTACGAAAAAATTTCATGTTCATGTAAAGGAATTTTTCAACAATGACATTGTATTTCATATTTTAAGATGTTATGTAATGTTCCTAATTTCCATAGAAAATAAAATTCTTTATTTTTGAAGTTGTATTATGGGTAAATGTATGTCATTTAATTATTTGTGAATTCATTGAAAATAATACGGTTTTTATAGTTGTTGTCATAGTCATGTTTAGTTATTTTTGAGATTAGGATTTGAAAAATCTAGTGAATGACTTCGGGATACGGCTAAGTATAAGAAACAAATACTTAAAACATGGTTATTATAGAGTAATTGGTTTATCAAGTGAATATATCCCATGTTTGGATATGAACAATTTGATGTGTCTTTGGAACAGATGTATCTAGTGGTAAACCCGAAAACAATGCTTTGAGCTAGAATCAAACCGAAACTGATTCCTGGTAGCGATCCTTGCTACACTCCTAGTTTGACACTCCCGGGGGATAAGTTTTGGTAAATTAATAAGCTTTGTATAAACTATTTTTAAGGGAAAATAGAGACCATAAGAATATATGTTAGGAAATTGATCAGGGATAACATATATAGAAGGATATAAAGGGGAAATTCTAACCCCCCCTAGAATGAACATATTGAAATCAAGAGCTTCATGAGACAAAGGCCTCCTACTTTCAATTGATCATCAGATCCCTCAATTACCAAAAATAGATCAACCACATTTAGAATATATTCTCCATCATTAAATTATATGTAAAGAGAATGTTATTCTGGATTATTATTGCTTGGAGGGTTAAGGTGATCAATTTTCAACATTGATTAATAATACAAATCCCGAGGAAGAGATCGAGGAGATGGGTAGAAGGATTTCTAGAAAAAATATTCGGTAAATATTTTCCTCACACACTTAGAATTATTATGGAATGAAAATTCCTTTCCCTCAAGAAAAAATTACGATGAACCCATTGGATCATATGAGTAAATCATCACAAGGCTCGCAAGAAACACCTCTGGTTTTTTTCTTACCCTCGACTACTAGGTTGACCACTTCTTTGGTGGCATTAAACCTAGCCTGTGGAAATCCCTGGAGATTTGTGACTCTGATAGCTATGAGGAAATTTTTTGATATGCCCTCAAAGTCAAAATGGATATTGGTGAAACTCATAGGGAACCATGTGTATAAGAAGCATATTTTGGAGTCAAATTATGGAGTTCTGATAGAGAGATCTAATGGTGCCAATAAATATAATCACCCCAATTGACTAATGTGTGGAAATAAGCACCCATGAAATTTCCTAAAGGTGATGAGGAAATGATTTAGGAGTAAAAAGTAAGGGAACCAATCCAGTGATTACAATCAAGAAAAACTAGCTATTGTGATGATGGAAAGTAAGCACATATTTTATTGCTTTAACTACAAGGAACCTGGGAATTTCTCAAAAATAAGAACTAAGCCATGGGTTTTTTTAGTTAACCAACAACCTCCAAGGATTAAATGGAGAGCTATGTCCATAACTACCATAGTTTTAAATCCCAAAAATGATGTGGAGACATGTACTCTAGTAATTACTTCAATAATAGTGAATGTTCTTTTTGATTCTGGTTCTACGTGTTCTTTTATATCCAGGATATTTAGTAGAATAATCCAAAAACCACCAAAAATCATGGAAGTAGAGATGTCTATGAAAATGGAAAATGGGAAAACTATATAATCCCATGTATATAACTCCTTTTTTATCATAATTTGTGGCTCAAATTCTCGATGAACCATATCATACTTTCCTTGGGAGAATTTGATGGAATTCAATGCATGGATTGGCTTTCCCGATGTAGAACCAACATAAAATTCAGTGAGAGCGAAATCACACTCCATATGAAAAAATCAACCCCCAATTCTATAAAATTGAATGGAGGGGGAGGAATATTCATTAGGAACATTATCCCAACCATGGATATTACTACCATATGACTATATTTATCTTGGTCAGATGATCGAGTATAAGAATGGAACCATCCTCAAAGATATTCCTATTGTGTGAGGATTTTCTGATGTGTTTCCTAAGAAATTCCATGGTCTTCCACCTAGCAGGAATGTTGAATTCTCGATTGATCTTAAACCTGGAGCATTTCCAATATCCAAGACTCTATAAATAATGGTTTTTGTGGAACTTGGGGAGATAAAGAATAAATAATAACACAATCTTGATAAAGGGTTTATATTACCAAGTGCTTCATCTTGGGGTGAACATGTCCTCTTTGTTAAGAATGGGGATGGGTTATTGTGCCTTTGCATTGATTTTCATGAGCTCAACAAAATCACAATAAAGAACAAGTATAATTTTCCACAAATTGATAACATTTTTGATTTTCTACGTGGAGCACAATACTTCTCTAAGGTGGATGTGGGGTAAAGATATTAAAATGTAAGGGTGAAGATGGAGGATATAACCAAGATAGATTTTTGAAAAAGGTACAAGCATTATGAAATCATAGTGATGCAATTTGGACTCAATAATGCTCCAAAAATTTTCATGGACTAGATTAATAGAGTCTTTAGATATTACCTTGATAAATTTATGGTAGTCTATATTGATGATATTCTAATATACTCCAAAATTATGAAAGATCATGAGAAGCATTTAAGTACTATACTAAAGACCTTGTGAAAGGAAAATATTAATTCTATTTATAGAAAATGTGTGTTCTTGTTGAAGGAATCCCCTTTCTTAGGGAATATCATCATAATCATTGGGATATCAATGGACCCTTCAAAGACTAGGGAAATTAAAAGATAGACAAGTCCGACGTCTGTGAAAAATATTCATAGTTTCCATTTATTATCTTTGTATTGTCATCGATTTTTTAGAAATATCTCATGAGTTTTAAACCATCTAACCAAGATAAATCAAAAGGGAGTCATGTTGTTGTGGAATCATATTGCAGAGATATATTCAAGGTGTTAAAAAGGAGGCTTATCATTGTGCATGTGCTCACACTTCACACAAGTGGAGATCATTTTGTAGTATTCAGGGATGCTTCGACGAAGGGAATGGGATGTGTGTTGATGCAAAGTGACATGGTCATTGCCTATGCTTCAAGAAATTGAAATTTCATGATAAGAACTATCCAACAAACAATATGGAGGATATTGAAGTAATCTTCCCTTTCAAAAATTGGTGACATTACCTCTTTGGGGAGAAGTGTAAAAAATATACATATCAAAAAATCCATAAGTATATATTTACACATAAGGAGTTTAATATGTGCCAACGAAGATGGTTAGAGAAGATGAAGGGAAATGACTACTCAATTCACTACCTTATGGGCAAAGTGAGTAAAGTGGTAGGCTCTCTATGTTGAAAGGATCCAGAAACTCTTTCATTGATGAGAATTGGGAAGGATGTAGTATTTTTAGATTTGAAGGGGGTGAACATGTGAATCATAATGGAAGTAACACCATAAATCCTTTCACAGATCATTTCTCAACCATCTATTCTAGAAAGGTTAAAGGATTCTCAATGAGAGGATGTAACATCCCAGGTAAATAAAGAATAAAGAATTTTCATATTTATTAATATTTATGAATTAAATATTAATTTTATTTTAAAGGGGTTGCTATGTTCGATAGCGTACCCGATACGCAACGATGAGTTTCTTTGAAACTTATGTGGCACACTAGTAATAAAATAATATTATTTTAAATGTTAGTTAACAAGTAGCCATTGTACTGGTGGGAATGGATAGAAATAACTAAAATATGATTAGATATGTTTTTAAATGTTTATACATTTACCCAATAAAATATAAAGGCTTAAAATACGGAAAGAGTTCAATTTTAGGGCATATATACTCTTATTTTCACTAAATGTTCACTTATCACCTTTTAATGGTGAACCGTCATTAAATATAGTTTTGATCACTCTTATACTTTATTTTGGACCAAATATAACTCTTCTTTAGAATCGGGACATCAAAATTTACTTTTTGTAAATTTTTGGTACCTTTCTGATAAAGTTCATTTTTTTTATGAATAGTGTAAAATGTTGTATTTTAATTCAAAACCTCTTTTTAATATAAATTATTTATATGATTAGATAATTATTTTAATTGGTTTTAAAGTTAAATTAGAAAATATTTTTACCAGTTAATCCAATGGTGGTCATTGGAATCAATTTCACTTTGAAATTGGACTTAAACTGGTGTCAATCTTTTGATACTTATTGTTTCACAAAAACACGCTATTTGTCATGACAGCGGGAATTAATTATTAAATTAATTAATTTGACTTATATGTTTTGAATTTTGTAAAATGGACTTCATTTTTGAATTCGGAATATCAAATATAGCTTAGGGTTAATTTTTGGTAATTTTCTGAAAAACTTCAATTTTTGATGAATAGTGAAACCACTAAGTGGTAATCAAGCAAACTGATTTTTCAGTTAAATGAAAGTTTACCACTAATGTGTATTTAATTTTGAAAATCCGACATACATGGTTGTCATTAAGAAGTAAAATGTGGTTCAATGAGATTAAAATAATTTTTTGGTGAATTGTAACTTTTTTTCATTAATCGCGATTAGAGGTAATTAGTGTAGTTTAAGGTAAAAATGGCATTATAAGAATGTGAAAACACCATGACACTTGTCCTACACCTATTGGGTGAGTCAGGGCCGACCAATACAAGCCATGGGACAACTTTGGGACCCCATGGAGCCACTTTAGTTGGAAAATGACATTAATATATTTTTATTTAATGTTAAAGTGAAAATGACACTAACATAAATTGTTTTACTAAAATAATTTTTGAGTAGGGTTATACAAGTCCCAATTTTGATTATAAATATTAATTAGAAAGATAAAAGGATTTCCTACATCATAGTATTTTTTTATATAATTTTTAGACATTAAATAAATTAAATTATATATGACATAATAATGATGCAGCGATGACATCATTATTTGACGATTTAAATAAAATGGAAAGATAATGAAAAATATAAAACCTACACATGTCCAAAACCAATTGGATGAGTGGATTTCGAACCCTTATCACCTTAACCACGAATTATTTCAATGTGGGACCTTTTAAAACAGAAACACATTTTCAAATAAAGTAATATTTCTTTACTTTCCAAAAGTGCCCCTCCTCTCCTCTTATAAAAGGCCCCCACCTCTACCTCATTTTACACACTTATCAAGCCTTTGGCTCGGCCAACCCCTACCCAATTACTCTCTCCACATCCCTATACTCATTCTAGAGGATTCCCTTTGGGCAGAATCCTTTCAAAGGAAGCCTTTAGGCTCAAATCAAAAGGGAGTTACAATTTTAAAGGTAATTCATTCTCTCTTGTTCATTTGTTTTATTTTGCTTCTCCAACCCTCTAAACTATTTTTATTTACTTCTTTTGTAACAACACCAGTATCTTCAATATACTAGTATGTTGTTATAATATTTATTTGAGCTACACTCTCACACAACTACATCAAATGGTTAATGAACATACGGTTTCCGTGGATGGCGAAATTCTGCCTCCCGAAACGATGATTGTTCAATACTCATTTAACACCTTCAAGGGTGGCCAGTATGATGTCACTATTTTTTTATATATGATATATAATATGTTTATTTTTTCTTTAAGCTTCTGTATTTTTCATTTTGGGAATACTTTTATGGTTTCCATTATGGGTAAACACGATATCTTCATTTCAGGAAGTGCGGACTACCGCCCCCTAAAAGTGATGTGATTCGTTAATGCCATATGTGGGACGTGTAAAGGATGGATTTAAAGTTATTATATATGATGTTATACTGGAATTATAATATACCTATATATCATTATTATTTCTTTCCATTAAAGTATGAGATAGAAATGAAAGTAGCGTTCATGCGTACGTACGGCTTACCGTCTCCATGAACGGTGCATTTCATTTCTTATCACCAAATGTAATGTACTATTAAAAGTACATATAATGGATATATATAACTAATGATATATCTAAGTGATGAATATAATTCTGGAATTAAAATATACATACCTCTCATTTAGTTTTAATTCCATTAATATGACAAAGAAATGAAAGTAGCGTTCATGCGTACGTACGGCTTACCGTCTCCATGAACGGTGCATTTCATTTCTTACCTCTAAATGATTATGTAATATTATAAATACATGTATATGCTGGATATATATGATACATATTATATCCATATCGGGAATTTCATTCTGGATATAAAGAACTTTTGACCACATGAACAACATGTAATTTTAAGAAGTCAACTTTCGACTTAAGAACCAAATATTGACAAAACAAACATTATTAACTAAAATGGTTACATAATGTTTATAACATGGCAATACGTGATATAAAAAGAATAATGAACTTTAAAATGGTTCTTAATCAAGTATAAATTAACTCATGTTTATTATTCAGGACGTTAAAGAACGATCGAGTCAAGTCGGACCCAATGAAAGGGACTTCGTCTCAATCTCCTTTCATTGAGGCATATTTCGTTTTATACACAAATTTCTTTTATACGGTGTATAAACTCCTTTGAATTTTACTTTTATACAAAAGGAATCTTTTTATACGAAGCGTTTTACTAAACGACAAAAAGGAATGTTTTTTTAACGTACGCGGTGACAACGACCTTTTTCCGCCGCCGCGAGTATTATTTGATCTTTGGCTTTTTCAACAAGACGTAATGTTTTTAGAATAAAATAAATACCATATACTCTTTTATGTATTTTGGTATTGAAAATGGTTTTGAAAAGGGATTCTATTTTTTCAATATATTTATGATATAATGTGATTGAAATGTGGAAATGTTATCATTCCTTTATATTGGTTTTATGTTTTATGATTTTATACTGGTACTTGGACATTTTAACGGGTGGTTACGTTATAAACCATATGACGGGTGGTGCCGTGAATACCAGGACGGGTGGTTACGTTATAACCTCCAATGCATTGGGTATGGAAGTCGGCCGTATGGCTATTCCATTAAGTATGTATGGAAATTGGCCGTATGGCTATTCCATTAAGTGATATGTGTGGAAGTCGACCGTATGGTTACTCCACTTAAGTATGTTTATGTCCCAAGTTACCTTTATATATGTTATGTGTTATTTATATGGGTTTTATGGTAATCCTTTGGTTACAAAAAGGTAAGTAATGATACTTTATTCAGTGAAGATTTTTTTTACTACTTCATGAAGGTGAAGGTATTACTTTGATATAGTATACATGGTTTGCTTGATGTTTGAAAAACTAACAGTTTTCATTCTTTTTGTATCCCTTACTGAGCTTTTTATGCTCACCCCAAGTTTTTTTTGAAATGTTTTTCACAGGACTTAATGTGGAATAAGGTCAAGGATGGGATCAAGGGAATGTCATGCTATATAAAACATGGAATTAGACATGTTTTTTTCAAGAGTTTTTTTTATTATGGAAACTTAGTATAAGTGACTACTTTGTAATCTTTTGAGATGTAATAGTTATGTTCTAATTCTCTAAAACTCATAACCGGAAAAGATCCTCAACGTGAATTATTATTTTAATTCAATATTAAGTAAGGTTTAAGGCTGGGGCCTTATAGTTGGTATCAAAGGTCGGTTTAGACAACTTTAGGAGTTAGAAAAGTGTTAAATTATAATATGATTGAAATGATATAGCATTTATGGATTACCATGTTGATTCGCCTAAGATATTTCTGTGTTCAGAATGGTTTTCCACAGAGGAAACAAAGCAGCTATGTTGGGACGACATCAGGAGGAAGATAACCTTCCAAATCAGCAACCTGAGATGGTCGGAATCAGAACTGAACAGTTTGTTGCAGTGATGGCACAATTGACTCAGGCTATAAATGGTGGTGGTATCCATGCACGAGATCAGCCTGATCAACCGCAGAGGAACATGTCAGTGGTGGAACATTTCATGAGGCAACATCCCCCATAATTCAGAGGATCATCTGACCCTGTGCAAGCTGAAGGGTGGATTAAAGCACTGCAGAAGATTTTTGATGTCATGGGGTGTTCAGAACATCAAAAGGTTAGTCTTGTTGTTTACCGTTTTGAAGGTGAAGCGGATCAGTGGTGGTCGATGGTGAAAAATATAAGGGATAGTGATGAGATTGACGATCTTCACTGGGACGAATTCAAAGGTATGTTTCTTGAGAAATATTTTCCTAAGGTGGTTCGTCTTAGGATGGAAAAACAGTTCCTAGAATTGAGGCAGGAGGATGATTCAGTGGCTGCTTATGAAGAAAAGTTCACTCGATTGGCAAGGTATGCTCCAAACTTCATACAAGATCTTGATAGTAAAATAAACCGTTTTTAATCAGGGTTAAAGCCAAAGTATCGAAGGGCTTTAGCTTCTCGTGAGTTCAAAAGTTATGAAAAACTTGTTCGATGTACGGAGAAGGTGGAAATGGAGTTTGCCGATGATCAGGTGTTCTATGACAAACAACAGAATAAGAGGTCTAGTTGGCAGGAAAAGGGGAAGAATTCATCAAAGAAGCAAGGAGGTAAGAAAACCAAATATCCATCCTGTGAGAAGTGTGGTAAAATGCATCCTGGAGAATGTATATCCTAGTCTGGTAAGTGCTTTCGGTGTGGTAAGTCTGGTAATATTGCTCGTAACTGTAAGGAAGATGATCAAGTAGGAAATGAAAAGCCAACGATAAGATGTTTTAAGTGTAATGAAATGGGTCATTATGCAAATGAGTGTCCAACGAAGAACTCAACTGGGGGAATGCAGCTAGAATACAAGCAGAAAGGGGTGGTAAAATCATTTGCAACAACTTCAGCAGATGTTGGGCCATCGAATGAAGTGGTATCAGCTCCAGAGAGCTCAGTATTTTTCGAAGATTGACTTGAGGTCGGGGTACCATTAGTTGAAAGTAAAACAAGCAGACGTTCCGAAGACTGCGTTCCGTACTAGATATGGCCATTATGAATTTGTAGTTATGCCTTTTGGGTTAACCAATGCACCTACTATATTCATGGACCTTATGAATAAAATTTTCCATGAGTTCTTGGATAAGTTTGTGTTTGTGTTTTGAGGTTTGTGAAGAGGTTGTGTGTGCCTTGTGATTCACAGTTGAAGAGAGATTTGTTATGTGAAGCTCATAGTTCTCCGTTTTCAGTTCATCCGGGCAGTACTAAGATGTATAGAGATCTGCGGGAGTATTACTGGTGGGATGGAATGAAAAGAGATATTGCTGATTTTACTGTGAAGTGTTTGACATGTCAATAGGTTAAAGTAGAGCGACAGGGATGCTTCAGCCTTTACCAGTGCCAGAGTGGAAATGGGAAAACATATCCATGGACATTGTTGTGGGATTACCGGAGACATCTCGAGGTAATAATGCAATATGGGTTATTGTTGATCGCTTGACCAAATCTGCTCATTTCTTTTCTATACGAGATACTTTCTCTCTTGATCAACTTTCCCGTTTGTATCTTAAAGAGATAGTTAGGTTACATGGAGTTCCTCTCTCCATTGTATCGGATCGTGATCCCAGGTTTACTTCTAATTTTTGGAAAGTCCTTCAGAAGTCGTTGGGTAGTGAATTAAATTTTAGTACAGCTTTTCATCCTCAATCAGATGGGCAGTCAGAACGAACAATTCAGACATTGGAGGATATGCTACGAGCTTGTTTGATGGATTATTAGGGAAGTTGGGACTAACATCTTTCTTTGGTTGAATTTTCTTATAATAACAGCTTTCATTCCAGTATACAGATGGAACCATTTTGGGCATTATATGGGAAGCGGTGTCGAACTCCAGCATTTTGGAATGAAGTGGGTGAAAGGAAGTTGATGGGACCAGAATTGGTAGAAGAGATGGCAGAAAAAGTTTAGTTGATTCAGAAGCACATGAGAACAGCTCAGAGCAGGCAGAAGAGTTATGCGGATAACTGGAAGAAGGATCTATCTTTCGAGGTAGGTGATCATGTTTTTCTCAAGGTTTCTCCATGGAAAAGTGTGATGAGATTTGGTAAGAAAGGAAAGCTAAGTCCAAGGTTTATTGGACCATACGAAATTCTGGAAAGAGTTGGATCAGTTGCATACCGAGTGGCTTTACCTTTGAGTTTATCTCAGGTACACAATGTTTTTCATGTTTTAATGTTGAGAAAGTATATGCCAGATCCATCTCATGTTTTGAGTCCAGAGGTAGTTTAGCTGGAAGAGAACCTATCTTATGAGGAACAACCGGTCCAGATTCTTGAACACAGGGAGCAAGTGTTACGGAATAAGGTGATTCATCAGGTAAAGGTTTTGTGGAAAACCATGTGATTGAAGAGGCAACGTGGGAATCTGAAAATGCTATGAGGGATAAATACCCCCACTTATTTTGATAAGTGAATAAAATTGTGAGGACGCAATTCCCAAAAGGGGGGAAGGATGTAACATCCCAGGTAAATAAATAATAAAGAATTTTCATATTTATTAATATTTACGAATTAAATATTAATTTTATTTTAAAGGGGTTGCTATGTTCGATAGCGTACCCGATACGCAACGATGAGTTTCTTTGAAACTTACGTAGCACACTAGTAATAAAATAATATTATTTTAAATGTTAGTTAACAAGTAGCCGTTGTACTGGCGGAAATGGATAGAAATAACTAAAATATGATTAGATATGTTTTTAAATGTTTATACATTTACCCAATAAAAGATAAAGGCTTAAAATACGGAAAGAGTTCAATTTTAGGGCATATATACTCAAATTTTCACTAAAGGTTCACTTATCACCTTTTAATGGTGAACCGTCATTAAATATAGTTTTGATCACTCTTATACTTTATTTTGGACCAAATATAACTCTTCTTTAGAATCGGGACATCAAAATTTACTTTGTGTAAATTTTTGGTACCTTTCTGATAAAGTTCATTTTTTTATGAATAGTGTAAAATGTTGTATTTTAATTCAAAACCTCTTTTTAATCTAAATTATTTATATGATTAGATTATTATTTTAATTGGTTTTAAAGTGAAATTAGAAAATATTTTTACCAGTTAATCCAATGGTGGTCATTGGAATCAATTTCACTTTTAAATTGGACTTAAACTGGTGTCAATCTTTTGATACTTATTGTTTCACAAAAACACGCTATTTGTCATGACAGCGGGAATTAATTATTAAATTAAATAATTTGACTTATATGTTTTGAATTTTGTAAAATGGACTTCATTTTTGAATTCGGAATATCAAATATAGCTTAGGGTGAATTTTTGGTAATTTTCTGAAAAACTTCAATTTTTGATGAATAGTGAAACCACTAAGTGGTAATCAAGCAAACTGATTTTTCAGTTAAATGAAAGTTTACCACTAATGTGTATTGAATTTTGAAAATCCGACATACATGGTTGTCATTAAGAAGTAAAATGTGGTTCAATGAGATTAAAATAATTTTTTGGTGAATAGTAACTTTTTTTCATTAATCGCGATTAGAGGTAATTAGTGTAGTTTAAGGTAAAAATGGTATTATAAGAATGTGAAAACACCATGACACATGTCCTACACCTATTGGGTGAGTCATGGCCGACCAATACAAGCCATGGGCCAACTTTGGGACCCCATGGAGCCACTTTAGTTGGAAAATGACATTAATATATTTTTATTTAATGTTAAAGTGAAAATGACACTAACATAAATTGTTTTACTAAAATAATTTTTGAGTAGGGTTATACAAGTCCAAATTTTTATTATAAATATTCATTGGAAATCTAAAAAGATTTCCTACATCATAGTATTTTTTTATAATTTTTAGACATTAAATAAATTAAATTATATATGACATAATAATGATGCAGCAATGACATCATTATTTGACGATTTAAATAAAATGGAAAGATAATGAAAAATATAAAACCTACACATGTCCAAAACCAATTGGATGAGTGTATTTCGAACCCTTATCACCTTATCCACGAATTATTTCAATGTGGGACCTTTTAAAACCGAAACACATTTTCAAATAAAGTAATATTTCTTTACTTTCCAAAAGTGCCCCTCCTCTCCTCTTATAAAAGGCCCCCACCTCTACCTCATTTTACACACTTCTCAAGCCTTTGGCTCGGCCAACCCCTGCCCAATTACTCTTTCCAAATCCCTCTCCTCATCCTAGAGGATTCCCTTTGGGCAGAATCCTTTCAAAGGAAGCCTTTAGGCTCAAATCAAAAGGGAGTTACAATTTTAAAGGTAATTCATTCTCTCTTGTTCATTTGTTTTATTTTGCTTCTCCAACCCTCTAAACTCTTTTTATTTACTTATTTTGTAACAACACCAGTATCTTAAATATACTAGGATGTTGTTATAATATTTATTTGAGCTACACTCTCACACAACTACATCAAATGGTTAAAGAACATACGGTTTCAGTGGATGGCGAAATTCTGCCTCCCGAAACGATGATTGTTCAATACTCATTTAACACCTTCAAGGGTGGCCAGTATGATGTCACCATTTTTTTATATATGATATATAATATGTTTATTTTTTCTTTAAGCTTCTGTATTTTTCATTTTGGGAATACCTTTATTGTTTCCATTATGGGTAAACACGATATCTTCATTTAAGGAAGTGCGGACTACCGCCCCCTAAAAGTGATGTGATTCGTTAATGCCATATGTGGGACGTGTAAAGGATGGATTTAAAGTTATTATATATAATTTTATACTGGAATTATAATATACCTCTATATCATTATTATTTCTTTCCATTAAATTATGAGATAGAAATGAAAGTAGCGTTCATGCGTACGTACGGCTTACCGTCTCCATGAACGGTGCATTTCATTTCTTATCCCCAAATGTAATGTACTATTAAAAGTACATATAATGGATATATATAACTAATGATATATCTAAGTGATGAATATAATTCTGGAATTAAAATATACATACCTCTCATTTAGTTTTAATTCCATTAATATGACAAAGAAATGAAAGTAGCGTTCATGCGTACGTACGACTTACCGTCTCCATGAACGGTGCATTTCATTTCTTACCTCTAAATGATTATGTAATATTATAAATACATGTATATGCTGGATATATATGATACATATTATATCCAAATCAGGAATTTCATTCTGGATATAAAGAACTTTTGACCACATGAATAACATGTAATTATAAGAAGTCAACTTTCGACTTAAGAACCAAATATTAACAAAACAAACATTACTAACTAAAATGGATACATAATGTTTATAACATGGCAATACGTGATATAAAAAGAATAATGAACTTTAAAAAGGTTCTTAATCAAGTATAAATTAACTCAAGTTTATTATTCAGGACGTTAAAGAACGATCGAGTCAAGTCGGACCCAAGGTAAGGGACTTCGTCTCAATCTCCTTTCATTGAGGAATATTTCGTTTTATACACAAATTTCTTTTATACGGTGTATAAACTCCTTTGACTTTTACTTTTATACAAAAGGAATCTTTTTCTACGAAGCGTTTTACTAAACGACAAAAAGGAATGTTTTTTTTAACGTACGCGGTGACAACGACCTTTTTCCGCCGCCGCGAGTATTATTTGATCTTTGGCTTCTCAACAAGCCGTAATGTTTTTAGAATAAAATAAATACCATATACTCTTTTATGTATTTTGGTATTGAAAATGGTTTTGAAAAAGGATTCTATTATGTCAATATATTTATGATATAATGTGATTGAAATGTGGAAATGTTATCATTCCTTTATATTGGTTTTATTTTTTATGATTTTATACTGGTACTTGGACATTTTAACGGGTGGTTACGTTATAAACCATATGACGGGTGGTGCCGTGAATACCAGGACGGGTGGTTACGTTATAACCTCCAATGCATTGGGTATGGAAGTCGGCCGTATGGCTATTCCATTAAGTATGTATGGAAATTGGCCGTATGGCTATTCCATTAAGTGATATGTGTGGAAGTCGACCGTATGGTTACTCCACTTAAGTATGTTTATGTCCCAAGTTACCTTTATATATGTTATGTGTTCTTTATATGGGTTTTATGGTAATCATTTGGTTACAAAAATGTAAGTAATGATACTTTATTCAGTGAAGTTTTTTTTTACTACTTCATGAAGGTGAAGGTATTACTTTGATATAGTATACATGGTTTACTTGATGTTTGAAAAACTAACAGTTTTCATTCTTTTTGTATCCCTTACTGAGCTTTTTATGCTCACCCCAAGTTTTTTTTGAAATGTTTTTCACAGGACTTAATGTGGAATAAGGTCAAGGATGGGATCAAGGGAATGTCATGCTATATAAAACTTGGAATTAGACATGTTTCTTTCAAGAGTTTTTTTTATTATGGAAACTTAGTATAAGTGACTACTTTGTAATCTTTTGAGATGTAATAGTTATGTTCTAATTCTCTAAAACTCTAAACCTGAAAAGATCCTCAACGTGAATTATTCTTTTAATTCAATATTAAGTAAGGTTTAAGGCTGGGGCCTTATAGAGGATGTGGGAATTCAGAAAAATGTGGAAACTATTAGAAATGGGAAACCCTCTATGTTGAATGTAAATGAAGAAGGTGATGTAAGATTTGGGTCATGACTATGTGTACCCTCAAATCCTATGTTCAAGAACAAGATGGTGGATTATGCACATATCTCAACCTTCCCTATCCACTGTAGAATCCCAAAGATGTATCGATATCTCTAGGAAAACTATTGGTGGTACAATATGAAGAAGGAGTTCACAAGAATATACATCAACATGTCTTGTCTATCCTCAAGTGATGGTAGATAGGTAAAAATCTCCGGGGATGATGTAATAATTACCCATACCAACACAAAAATGAGAAAACAACATCATGGACTTTGTCACTAGAATTCCAAAGACATCTAGAGGAAAAAATGCTTTCTAGGTTATGTAGGATCATCTTAAAAAGAGTGCACACTCAATTATGATTTGAGTGGATTTCTCAAGGGATCTACTTTCACGGATATACATCAGTGAGGTAGTTAATTTGTACGGTGTACCACTATTTATTATATCATATCGAGATCCAAGATTCACCTATATGTTTTGGAAGAGTCTGCAAAATGATCTGAATACTAAGTTAAACATCAACACAGCCTATCACCCTAAAATTTATAGCCAATCAGAGTGGACTATCCAGACACTTCAATACATGTTGAGTGCATTCTCATAAGAGTTTAAAAGAGGATGGGATCAACATCTTCCTCTGGTTGAGTTCACTTACAAAAACAATTTCCACTCAAGCATCCAAATGTCTCCAAATTAAGACTTTTATGGGAAGTGGTCCACAACACATGCATGGTGGGATGTTGTTTGGGAATGTAAACTACTAGGTCCTAAAATGGTCAAGAAAATGGCAGATAAGGTCAAGACCATTCAGTAGCACATCAAGGGTTTTTAGAGTCGATAGAAATGATATGATGACAATCATTGACAAGACCAATAGTATGATGTTGAATACATGGTATTCCTCTACATATCCCAATGGAATAAAGTGATGAAATTTGGGACTGACTGAAAATTTCTTTTTATTAAAAGATTAATGGGTGGCCACAACATACCACCCAACTAAGCATTCAAGGGGGGAGAAAATGATACAAACCAATGGAATCCCCTCAAATAAAGGACATACACTCTATTGGCAGGGATACAATGCTATCGTAAATAATGAGCCTCTCCTCCTGTCTGCCTACCTGTGAAAGAGAATTAGCCAAAAAGTTAGCCTCCCTCCAATAGTGCTTCATAATTCGCCCACAATCTGTTGCAACCACAAATTTTTGAATGACATACACAATGTCCCAGGGCGGTTCATAAATACCTTTCACCGATTTGACCAGGACTTCCGCATCTGAATCAACTTCATCCACCTGAAAACCCGCCCTTCTACAAATATTGATCCCTGTGAGAAGCACCCGCGCTTCTGCCCCCAAGGAGATTCCCAGGCCAAAGTATGCGCTGATGACATTTGGGAATAAGGGAAATCATAGTCCAAGATACATTAGGCCCTTTGAGATCCTTGATCACATCAAAGCAGTGGCTTACCGACTAGTAATCATATATAACCTATATCAAGTACAATATGTATTCCACATATCAATTTTGAGAATGTACATACTAGACCCCTCTAATGTACTGAATCCATAGGTTCTACCTTTTTAGAGTGACCTCTCTTATGAGTTAAAGCTAATGAATATTTTAGATTGTAGAGAAAAAGTTATATAGAATAAGGCAACGTGCTTAGTCAAAGCGTTATGGAGAAAACAAAAGTTTGAAGAAGTAATGTGTGAACTAGAGGAGGTGAAAAAATTGAGTCACCCTTAATTGGTTTAATGTGGGAAATGAAAATTTTTTGACTGAAATTTATTAAGTGGGGAATATTGTATCAACCTGAATAGTTGTAAATGAAGTTTCTCTTTTCAATTTAATTAAATGTATTGTTTTGAAAAATGGATATAGATAACACATGCACTACATCTGTTTTATTATATTCAATTGGATATATATTAATGTTATGTATCATTACTACTGATAACAAAACCATTTAATAGTGATCACATGACTAGTATAAATATAGGGTTTTAACAAATCCTTTTGACACAAAAAAAAGAGGAAATGGCCTAAATGAGTATGATTGTTCCTTATGAAGCCCATTTATTAGAGTTTTGAGGGAGATATCATTTCTGGATTTTCACTACACTAATCCTAAGATGATATCCAATAACTTATGTATGAGAAAAATAATTTATGGGAGGATTTCATGCTCATCGAGATCAAAGCCCAAACTATGTTCACTGAACGTCCCCATGAAAGCACTACCATCTCACACCTTACTCATAGGGAATATTCTAGAGTAATAATGGGATATGTGTTAAGACCCTAGAATTATTTTTATGAACATTATTTTCTTATATAATAATGAATACTCCTTCATTCTGTTATTGTTACATTATAAATTATTTTAAAAGAACAATGAGTATTTTTTTGGATAATATTCGAATTCAAGTAAGAAATCTATTTTAGTGAATTGATACCTTTTTTAAATTAATAATATTTTAATAAAATATTATCATTAAATTAATTTTATTAAATATAAATGATCATATAGTTTTTTAAGTCAAAGTTAATATTTACTAATATTTGAAAACTATTTTCTTGTCAAAACCAGTAAATTTTCAATATATGTCAGTTATCATTTTAAAAGTAAAAAATTCACATATTTAGAATTTTATTTAGATAAAATGAATATTATTTTCATAATATGGACATTGAAATTATCCAATGGTGATTTTTTCATAATTTTTTGAGACAACTACTTTTTTGGTAAACATTAAATACCATATTAATATATAGGTTATTTCATGACATCATAATGGGCCAACGGTGAAGTATTAAACCCTATAAAAGAGATATTCGACCAAATATAATTTTTAACTTTAAAATAATGTTATTTTATATTTCTTTCACTTATTTTATAAATCCTTAGTTAATCCCACATTATGTATAACATATTTTATGATTTAAAGTTCATTTCCTTAATAATGTTACTCGCCACCACATATGAAAGTATAATATTTTAATATATTCAGTCCTAGACTCATAAAATATTTTTTTCCACACCCCTTTAACAAAAAAAAAAGGAAAAACCCCATGTAAAGGTTTCTGGTTTGGAATATTTAATTATATAGATTCCAAAACCTATGTTTGTGAAATATTAAAGAATCCCCCTTTCAATTCATATATAAACCAACCCAATATCTCACTTAACATCACTCAAAATGCTTAGATCATGTCCTTAATTTATCCTCCACTCTATAGAATCCTCCCAAGGTTCCCTAATATCTCAATAATCCCCCCTTTAGGCTTTTGAAGTCACACACTCGAGTAAGGGTTCCTTCTGTTATGAGTTTTATCTATGTTTCCTTATATTGTTACACACTTTTATTTTCATTTAAAAATTATGGGTTACATTTTCAAACCTCCCCCATACTGTCCTTATTCTGTTTGAATGGTGAGACTCACCTTTCTCTCTCATTAATCCCTCCCGCATACACTTGTTACCATGCAGAAATTTTATAACAGTTATTACATCTCTCTTCTTTCATCATGTATCTTTATTATTTTATGCCTTCTATTTTCAAATTGATTCTATTGGGACATGTATTTCTATGACCATTTTATATTCCATTTCATTTATATATGATTATATACCTCTTTCTCTCTCATAATTCTTTTTTATAATTTTTTATGCCACGCTGTTAGGCTGTAGAAATTGCACTGTGCACCTACATTCCAAAACAAGTGTGTAACTGAATATTTTACCCATTCCCTGTCAAGGGTTTTCACTTTTATACACATATAACTTTTTATTGGGAACTTACATGTATGTATTTCACACCCCAAGATCATGGAATAAATTATGATAATGAATGAATCCATTCATTATGATCTATGTGGAACACTTAAGAATGAGAATGAAATGAAAGGGAAGGGTGTGCCCATAATTATATGGTTCTCCAATGAATTGGGTAATTTTTATTATCATGATATGACTTGTTGGGATATGGGTTAACCTGATTCCTTTATTAGACTTTTTCCACAATGATTTCTTGGAATTTTAGCCTTGACCTATGATGCAATGTTTTATGTTGTTATCACATTTCCATGTTATGATTATCATGTTATATCATGACTTTAAGTTAATGTTTCTTTTATGTTCCATTGATATTCCTATTGTATAACATGTGTTGTTTTCCTTATTTTATTCCATGTTTATTCAATTACTTGGTTTTACAACTCACCCATTTCTTATGTATGTCCTCATGTTATCCCATGCAATTTTATGTACGAATAAATGTTGTGGTCATGTGAAGGACGTTTTCATTAATGACGTCATATTTCATGTTTTAAGTTATTATGTGATGTTACTAATTTCCAAGACACCAGAATCCTCAATATTTTAGGTAGTATTATGTTTCATTTTATGTCATTAAATCATGTATGAATGTAATTAAAATAATAGGGTTGTAATAACAATCTTCGAGGGTAACCCATGAAGAGGATGATCTCTCATAAGTTTAGCTTCCCAAAACACTCAACTGAACTCTACACTCAGATTGAAAAGAATTTTTATGCCTTCATGATTTGGTCTACTATCTCCTATTTGGCGACTTGCCCCTTTATTTTGTGCAGAATACCTCTGAAAAAATCCCTGGATATGTAATCCAATTTCCTCTCTGGAATATCAAGAGGCTAAAACAAACCAGTCTGATCCTGATGCTCAAAATTCACCAATGGATTGGTTAATAATCATGAGGTGAACTCTGCTATTCCATATCTCATGATGGACTACCAAAACAGCCGATGAAGGTCCCTATAAATCATCCCCATACATGGATTTATAAATAAGAAAAAAATGACAAACTCCCTCATCACCACTTCTTGCAACGTGATTGAAACCATTGTTCACCCATAGAATAAGATCTCCTGATTACCTCTTTGAGAATATCCATCTGAAGCATCACATGTGGATATCTGATCATGGAAAACATCATAGTCATTGTCACCCATCTCGGACTCTTTCAAATGATCAAGAAAAGAATGACTCAATGCCATTGACTATAAGAAAACATTACCCCCCCCCTCTCCACCAAAATCATATGTTGGGAAGCCAATTGTTTCAAAGCTTCCCCTCACTAGGGGAGCCTGGGAATACCTACTAAGGGAATATTCTTCAACGTTTCCCTAAACTAGAGTGTATACAGTCTATATTTCATTGTCCTATTGAAATTCCAACCAGTTTCGATGCCTAAGGTTGAACTCTCTATGAGTGAAGACATAAAAAACACTAGTGTTCTAAGTAATCCACAATGTGCTCTTCTAAAAGTTAGTGACTCTGCATTCTCAGGGAAAATATACCATTGTGATATCTATATCATGAGTCACATAATTCTACTCATCGGGCCTCAACTTCATTGACCCATAAGTGATGACTATATGTCATTGCATCAACACACAACCAAGACCAACTCTTGAGGCATCACAATACACCAGGAACTCAACCCCTTCCTCTGGTAGTCTCAAAATTTGGGCGCTCATCAGCCTATGCCTCAACACCTTGAAGGCCTTCTGGAACTTCTTTGACCAGGTAAATGAATGTCCCTTATATGTTAGAGTGGTCAATGGGGATACAATTCTGGAGAACTCTACCTCAAATATCATGTACTATCCCGCCAATCCAAGAAATAAATGCTCCTATAACATATTCTTGGGTGTATCCCAAGAAAAAAATTCTATGATCTCTTCTAGAACCACAGCTTGAACTTTTTCAGAAATGAAACTCCCTAAAATGTGAAACCCTCGTATTAGGAACTAGCATTTCCAGAGCTTTCAATAAATATGGTGCTCCCAAAGTAAATCACGGACCATCCTCAAGTGATCTATATTATCCTCCTTTATCACAGAGTAGTCGAGTATGTCATCAATGAAGAAAAAAGTGATCTAGTATATGTAATTAAAGAATATCTGGTTCATCAAAGCTGTGAAAACCGCTGGGGAATTTGTCACACTGAAAGGCATCACAAGAATCTTGTAGTGTTCATAGGTACAACTGAAGGAATACTTCAGAATATTAGCCTCATGAACAAATAAATAGTTATTGTTGGATATAATATCGATCATGGAGAGCCATATATCAACTCACATCTAATCAAAGAGGTCATAAATACTCAAAAAGTGATACTTGAATTTTATTGTGGCCTAGTTCAGGTGATGATAATTCAGGCAAAGTCATAGACTCTCATCTTTATTATACACAAATAGAAATAGTTCTACCTAGGGGGACACACTGAGTCTGATGAAACATTTCTCACAAAGGTCCTCTAACTGAAACCATATCTCTCATAGATAATTGTGTTCCAACTGATACACTATAGTAGATATCGGAGATGTTCTCAGTTTCAAGTCTATGAAAAACTCCATCTCCCACCTCGGAGGTAGTCTCATAACTTCAATGGGAAAGATTCCCATATAATCCCCCACAAATGAATGAATCCAGATGCATGAAGAGTCTACTAAAACATGTTTGAAACTCTCTAGATGATGGGTAATAATTTGTAATCCCTTTCTCACAACACTCGTTCGTCCCACTACAAGGTCTCTTTAACTAAAGAAGGAGAATCTCATCCCATCTATGAATAGCCATATGACTTGTCTAATGTGAAAATTAATCTAGTCGCAGACCATGGAAATCCAACCCATTAGAAATATAACATCTTAATGTTCAATTGTGATGATTAGTGGGTCCCACATGAACCCCTCTCCTCCAAGCGATAGCTCACAGTGCCCGAAGACGAAAGATATGGAGGAAGTGTTCCATGTAGGAACCTCATGTTATAACTATTGTGCTAGAGTCTATACCAGGATATCCATATCTTATACCAAGAACTGAGAGATAAAATAATGTCTAGAACATGTTCCTATTAACACTGAGTCAAAATAAAAGTAAATATATATCATTCCTCGAATTAGCATATGCACTACAGGATCGTAGACATCCAAATCCTGCTGCTGGCCATGACCCCGACCACCAAATCCCTGAACCTGGCATAGGCCGCCTGGTGATGGTGGGGGAAGAACCTCATATCATTTTCCCCTCCTGAAACAACTCATACTCCTCCTATAATGCCACATCCATGGGGACCAACCTACCCTTGCCTTGGAGATCCCTGATCACAATGTTTCCTCTTCTGTGGTGGACTTCCACTACCTATCGGGGATACTCAACAATTTTGGTCAGGTAGTCCCATGCCATGTGACTTTTCCCATCACAAGTATTTAACTTACCCTCTATGGGCTACCCCATTGCTCTATGCCACCCCATTATAAAATGACCATGTCCTTGGGTCTACTCTTGAAAGGGTATCCTGTTCTGATATCCCTAGTGTCTTCCTGAAACTATAGATGTATCAGCTCTATCATCCCTACCGCCAGCTCAAGATACCTAACATCCCCCTATCAGAAAGCTCTCAATTAAATGTTCTCCATCCAGAACCCTAGTATCTGTGCAATGCACAAGGGAACCACACTAGCCCATATCAATCTAAGTTGTCCCTGCTCATACATTCATGCTCAGACTTAGCCATCTCTGATAATGTTAATGGAGTAGTATGTAAGGTATGTGAGTCTCATATTGTACTCTTCAATGTCCATCCCTCCAAATTGAAGCTCTAAATGCTATTGAATCCAAACAAATCATAATAATGATGGGTAAAACTCCTCAAAATACAATTTCTAGAAGTAATCCACAAGAGTGTCAACTCATCCGGTACCTTAGTTACTAATCTCCACTAATTCCCAGCTAATTCATGGAAAATATTGAAAGCCAAGGCCTCCATCTGATCTATCAGTGTTAAAACAAGCCTGATGAAACAGACTATTGACTCTATCCAATCCTCTACTACCTGAGAATCTGGCTCACTGCAGAACCTCAATGGTATCTGGTGCTAGAACTCACTGATGCTGCTCAGTCTACGACCATTCTCATCCTACTATCCTGGGACTATATTCCCACCAATAGATGTGGGTGATACTACCTAAACTCTAGGTGGAAGAGGATTGCAAGATGGACCCTGAACTGATGCCTCATCACTCATGGGGTGGTCTTCACGAACCAAAGTTGGTATGCAAGCTATCTATCATCATAGGCACATCCTAAAATTTATCAAGGAGTATTGTGGTCAGATGAGAATATATATATATATAAAAATATAATTTGGAGCTAACTCAATAAGGATAGTTAAAGACTCAAGCCTATATTATACATGTACCATTGTCCCCTACAATAAATGTCTCGGGATGCCAAATGGACAAGTGGCTAATCAGGGTCCTGGTGAATGGCTATATCAGAAGCCAAAATCATCACTATACTGTCTAGATTGAGAGACACTCTCAAGACACTTTAACAATGTTTCCCTAAAACCAATCAGTTTCTTTTTAGGGACATGTTTGAACAACATCCCAAGGGTTGAACCACCTCTGATACCACTCTTCCAAGACCTATCCAAGTCTGGGGTCAAGCTGAAACTACCCCAATCTATCCTCCATAGGCCAAGGGTTGGCGACAAGCACTGATGGAATAACAAATTTGTGGAGGCCTTTTCCTCAAACTTGTACACTCACACAACCCACTTATTGTAAAAATGTAGAGGAAAAGAAAAAAAATTAAAAATTGCTGGAAAATGAAATCAACATGCATGAACCTCTTGAAAGTACAAGAGTACAGAAGTATCAATTGAAAATTAAAGGGTTAAAACACATTCCCAAACAATTAACCTTTACCAATTAGAATTAAACTGAAATATAGTAACTGTCAAGAGATCTCCACTCCTAAATCCAAACTATATCCACCGAACATGGTCTATGCAGACTATCTCCCTAACCTGATCTGAGATCACGATTGACATTTCTGCCAACTAAAAAATACAAAAACACTTGTTGGGAAAATCCCACATAGAGGTGTGTATATACATACCCAGTAGGATTCCCTAAAAAGCTTAAGGGGGAGAAGTATGAGATACACTAAAAAGGAAAGTTGTTTGGATAACAAGGTATATTAAATTTGAGTGAAAATATTATAGCTCAACCAAACAAGATAGTGAAAGTAGACTCATCCAAACACAAGGATCCTAAAAAGGTGATGAGATGAACTGTTTGTCCATTATTCACTACCTATATCTGGTGAGTGGACTAATCCATCAATGAAAATGGAGGCATGAAAATCATTTGGCATACCCCGGACGTATTCACCTCTTCTAGAAAGAGAGTAATAAAGACTCAAGGAGTAGGAAGTGTAATAGGATATATATATATGCTTAGTCAAAGAATCCCAAATGAGAGAGTAAGGGGATCTCCATATCACATGTCATCAAAAAAAGTGAGTAGAAAACACTTCCATGTGAAGCCATCTGTGATTCCCATCACCTCATATGTCTTCTTTGAAGGCACAATTCAAAGGGTCTCAAATAACCGCACCTCAAAACTATACGATTTGGGTAGATCATACTCTCCCACATGGTTTTATATATCATAGCAAGAATTCATCTTAGTCGAGAAAGGACCCCTATTCCTTATGAATCCAATGGTAAGTAAAACCAAACCTCTCAATTGTGTCACACAGTTGAGGATCTTCTCTATTATTCACCAAGGAATGACATTGTGCAGTCCTACAAGCGGTTACCACTCAGGATAGTCACTAGGGAATGGAACTATCCAAACACTTCTAGACAGTAAGCCCGGTGAGTCATCCGGGGGACGCCACTACCCAGCCCGACTTAAGGGTCATTCTTAGAAAGTCAATGGGGACAACATTGCCTATCCCAGGTGGAGGGTCATCCATGAATTTTGAGGACATCCACTACCCAGATCATACTATACGGAAACTCAGAATCATTGGGGACTACACTACCCATCCCAGATGGAAGTTCTTATCAGAATCCTCATGGACTACATTACCTATCCAAACTAGAGGGTCAGCCCAGAACTGCTCTGGTAATCCTGTCTGATCGCTGCCATCATTGGTTGTTGTATCTATGCATACCAAATTATAAAATTCATTGCATAACTTGAAAGACACTTTTGAGGGAACCATCTTGTTCTACATAGCAAAATAACTTAGGAAAGTAATCTTGAAGGCCAATGTCCAAGACCAAACGATGGAGATATGGGGGTTTAAATATTTATCAGAAGGTCCCCAGAAGAACACAGTGTGTTGGTAGTCCACATGGAATGTGTCTTTCTCCACTTCCAGGTTGTGTCTTCTGGATGATACATAGGACCCATCCGTGTAGGGTTACACGCAGTGTTGGTGGACTACATGGTGTGTCCCACCTATCTGGGGATCGGGTCGTGTCCTTTGTATGTGTCCATGTACTCAGACCTCATGTATGTGTACTCTAGTACATGATGTATTTGTCCACATAAGATTCTTCCTATATATCCAACCCATGTAGTCAACACATGACATGTTCCTGGCCATGCGGTCTTTCACATGGCGTGTTCACACGGGAAGAGAAATACATGGCTTTCCAAGGGGGGTACACATCATGTCCTCCATAACAACCATGAATCCCTAGAGTCTCCACTGAGGGAGCCTATATGTCATCTATTCTTCATGGTGCATAGTGTGTAGCCGAGTATTTCTAGAAACCCCAAGGTTTGTCCAATTTTTAGCCACCACTCCCAAATATACTCTAACCATGGCCATGAATGCCTGAATCTACTCTAAAAACTCTGAATATTGCTAAAGATTGCAGGATATCATCATCATTCATCACAAATCGACCTCATTTGGATTCAAGGGTTTTTCTTGATCAACTATATGACACCGTGGCTTCCTTACTTGTCGGATTGTTGTGAAGACTGTTGATTCTTCATCCTTAGTCATGCCATTTCTAGATCTATTCCTTGGTCACGATATATTTCCCAATTAAAAAATTTGTCCCAAATCCGGGCTCCCAATCAAGCTTGGGTCACTTGGAAATTGTTGAGATGGGGACTGGAGGGTTCCACCTGTGAAGAACGTAAATATTTGAGAGAGAAAAGAACCATATGAAATGTTTTGGAACATTATCCAAGAGTTCTAGTCCAACAGATCATGAATTGAAATCTATCTTAGATGAATAATTAAAAAATAGTATATTTTAGAAATTGGGATCATACAAATAGGATGAAAATTAATGAATCAATATTCAAAATGATCAAACATTTAATCCATGGCCTAAAGACACAAAATGCGAGTCAAAAATCATCTTGGATTGATTTTTGGTGAAGAACGTACTTTCCAATAGGTTTGAGAGGAGCAATTGTGTTCATTGTTCTTCAATCCACCCAGAATCATAGGCTTTTTATTCTTCATTTCCCATTATTCATTAAATAATAGAGTGGAGAATAATGGGGAAAATATTGATAGAGCTCAGGGATATGAAAACCATGTAAAATCTCTATAGCATGATATTTAAAGATCCTCACATAATTAACCTTGTGTTTAATTAATTAAACAAACAAATTTCTTAACCACTTAAAATGAACTTCTTCCAAGTGAGGGGTCAAAACTTCTCATGACGACTAATTGTATGTTGCTCCATGGGAAAACACCACATTCTGAACCCAACCATGTTTTTAGATTTCTGATCTCACAACATTTTTAAGATTCCCTAGTTTCTTTAATTGTTCATGAATGCAATATAAAATATATTTAATATTTTTGTAGATTTAATTTCAGGCACTCTGGGCCTCAGAATTGTATGTGGTCTCATCACCTGGATCTGGAAAAATATTTCAAAATATTTCAAACACTTATAAGGATACAATAGGGTATCTACATTGATGTTCATTAATGAAGGGAATAAAACATGATTTTACATTAGTCATAGAATGATAATAATAGATCAATAATAATGATTTAAAACTGGGGTGTCTACATTAAAAATAATTTATTGGTATCTTTAGAAATGTTCTACATTACCAAATATTTTGATAATATAATTAAGAATACTTAAAGAGGATAATAGAATAATTTATTTCATAATACCATAAATGGACTAAATTATTTTTCCATGACAAATTGAGTTATTTTAGGAAAATAATGGAGGCAAAAAATAGTTTTTTGATTGTGCATGATTGCGAGTAAGAAAACGAGAAGTCCCCTTTAATCAGTTTTACTTATCAATTTAAATTGAGAAGGGAAACATTTAAAATGTTTATTTCCACATGAAAGAAAGACGAATTGAGACATATATGTATTTTTGGAACATAAATACTGAATATAGAATAATTATATAATAATAATGGAAATTTAACTTTAGTAAAAGAGAGATAAATTGTTACCCAAAAAAATATAAAATTTCAGAGAGATCCCTTACATTGTGTATGAATGTGTTCTTCACTTGAAATTAATGTTCTCAACAATAAATTTATATTACAAAATTAAAAAACTCATAAAAATTTTCATCTCTATTGTATTTATTATAAATTTATTGATTTCATTTATAATCATTTCCTTGAGTTATAATGTTTAATATCGGCATTCTGGGAGCATTGGTTTCATAGTTTCATAATTGGTTAACATTTGTATATTTATAGATGTTCTTGGAAAATGGTATCGGTACTAAATAAGTTATATTATATGGTATTAATAAAATATTATAAGTGTAAATAAAACCATATAAAATTAATATTACTGGTATGATAATGAATCATTGGATAAAATGTTAATAACAATTATTTAGCTTATTTTGGTGGTATTTCTGACCAACAAGAAAAAGTTTCATTATATATAATATTATATTTATAAATTAGTTCAATAACATGTAAAAAAGTTATAAAATACCTATAAAATGTTCATTTGACCTTAATAATTATTTAATGATGATACATGAAGGTGGTAAATGAAAACTCAATAACATTGTCCATAAAGACGGATGAATACCAAAACATGGACAATGGATTAGTTTTTTCATTAAGAAGAGAAGAGAAAAGAGATGGATGGAATATATTCCATTTGAAATATAACATTATAGTATATAAATGATATTGGATTTATTATTCTTTTATGGTTTAATGAGTTCTGGAGATGGTATAAGAAGGAAAGAAATTAAAAGTTGTTGTTTGAAAAAGCTACCTCTTGAATATCACCTCCTGGAAGGACTCCTTGTTGAACATGGAATTCATATATATGTTAGAAAAACATCCTTTAGATTAGGTAATACTGGAGAGGATATGGTTTTTTAGATAATTGTATAGAATCAAGTCTTAGATGGTCTGAGGGAATGGGGTTCTATGGGGTAGTATTTTTAAGTAGAGGAGATGAGTGTTTTTCATTATTATATTCATTTTTTTCATTGCCGATAAAGTATATTAATACTCTATATTTGTAAAAGTATATAAAGTATCGAGTGTATTTTAGTTTAAACTAATTGGTTCTTACATCGAGCATTACTAAAAAATTCTTCTATTTGTTAAAAAATTTTAAATATGTTAAAATATCATATTTTATTATTCAAAAAAAAAAAACTATTTTAGGATGTTGCCAAAAATTCACCCAAACCAATTATTGAAATTTATATCTCAAAAAGTTTATTTTTATTACAATGATAAATTTAATTTTTACATAAAGTTAACATTTATTCAAAAAATATATATTTTAATATTATAATCACTTTTATGACCCTTTGAAAAATTACTTATGGTCTCATAAAATTACTTTAAAATTATAAATCAACATAACATTAATTTACTAAGACATTTTAAAAAAATATTTTCAATCATTATATAATTTATAAAATTGAGAATAAAATAATTATGTTTTAAAAAACAGTAAAAATAAATTTATCATTATTAAAAAAATCATTAACTTGTAAAATGATATTAATATATAAATTTAAATTTTATAAGATTGTAAAATATTATTTTAAATTTCCATAAAGGTAATTACTATTCTTATGGTCATATTACTATTCCTAACATCCAGATTATTATTCGAATGGTCGGGTTTCTATTCCAATGGTTAGATTTAAAACGGTCATACGGCTTCCCTACATCCTATAAATACCACTTAATCCATTAATTAGTCATTTAGTTATATTTTCACTCAAATTTATTTATAATTTCATCTTCAAAATGAATGATGTATTATTGAAATTATATGTTACTTCAATACATTTTTTCATGAGTGTGTTAGGTCTGGTCGATCGAGCTGATCCAAATTTTTCTACTCTTATTCTTTATTTCTATTTATTGTCCCATTACATAATTTTTCATTATTATCATTTTATTTTATGACTAATTTGTCATTATGCATTTTTTAGACCAATTTATTGTTCGTTCCTCTATGTGATTTGTGTGTATATACTATATGTCATAATTTTGAGATGGAGATTTCATTGGAACAAAAATTAAATCATTAGAATTCATGTCGTGAGGAAACATTTCAACAAATATTATATCAAAAGCATTATTCCTCAACCCACACCAATATTCACACTGATCTATAGCCAAAATTAGAACTTTTCATAAACAAATCATCCTTCTCTGAACTCTTCTAATCATAGGGGGAGTACACTATTAAACCACCAAACCATACAGTTAGACTCACACTCCCATGGGTAATATGTTATCTAACGTATAGTCATGAACTAATTAAAATAACCAAACTCCAGTCATGTGTTTTGAATCTATAGAGGAGAATGTCCAAGCTCTCTTTAGAGTAGCCTATCATATCACTCATTCCAAGGATAGTAATATAAGAACCCACAAAAAGAGCTCTATTATAAACTATAAGTGTCTACCCATACTCTCTCCATTACATTGAATAGAAACCATAATTTTAAATGATAGATATCCCATATATGTTACCCGCAAAATTTGTCTTTGATACCACAAATATTATCATTTATTGTGATTTTCCTCAAAAGATCATGGCACCACCACACTTATATCACACACCACATATGATAGAACCACATGTGCATTGATTTTAATTATATTAATATAGATATGCCTCTATTATATGAGGTAATTAAGATCTACCACATATCCAAAATACCATAAATAAAATATATCATAGTTAATGTGGGTAGAATCCTTTATTTAATCTCAAATAACTGATGGACACTCAGAAGTAAAACTCACATTAGGTTCCAGAATGCACACAAAGACTTGTGTAAATATATATATATTTACACATCAAGCATCATATTCCAATTCAACATAGAAATAAGGAATAAATCTATATCAATAATATGTGTATAGGACAACCCCTACTAATGGAATGAAATCTCATCCATCAAATATATATATATATATATTCACTCCATAACAATCTAGTTCGAGTGTAATATAGTCATAAATATTACCTAAGTAAAATTCTGCCATGTTTTTATATCGAAAGAGACCTTATAATTTTTATTTTACACTTTAAGTAAATAAACCATATATATTTCTAAAATAAATTTCAAACAATTGTTTTTATGTCATATTAATCCAACATTCAATGAATTATGCTTTTAAACATTCCCCATACTAATAGTCTAGTATTGAAAAAAAACTTAAATCCAAAAACCATGTCCATCACATAAAGTGGAACCATACAAATAAAAAAGTGGAAACTAAAAATATTGGTCATATATCCCTGATAACAAAGACATTATATCAATAAAATATCTTTGATTATCTAATATAAGCCTTATTAAAAGCTCTAATTCATTAATATACCAATTATCTACAATCTAATGAAATGGTAATAAATAAAAATATTGGTATGACACTACTTTTCAGTCCCCTAACCCAAGGCCAACCAACTATTTCCTCATGTGAAATCTATGAGAACTGAAGATAAACTCCACATATTTCATTGTATACTAACTAGAATTTATGGTTTTGTTTTTATTGAGTAGAGACTATACCCTCATTTAATTTGGGGGAAAATGTAAAATAACCACATAAAATACAAAATAATAATTAGAGTGTACATAATATTATAAAAAACAATCATGCTATATCATATAAATTCAATGTGCAGACCCATAATCATAAAATAATACAACAACTGATCATACACTTTGTTGATCCTATGTAAAATAAATGAATTAAATAAAATGTAGAAGTATTCCTCACTTCCAAACCTAATCCTCGTTTTATCCATCTTCTGACTCCATAAAAGATACCATGTTGAACGATCCAAATATGGGACTCTTCCATACCCGAACCCATGAAATAGGAGGTATCCTTGTGTCCTAGAGTTCATGGAATCTCATTAAGGTAATGAGTAAGGAATATAAAGACAACACTAAAGGTTTTAAACACATAAAAAATTATATATATGAAAATGTGTCATACTCAGAATAAGTAAATGTTTTGAAAACATAATTGGTAATCATTTTAGATCCTCGTGTTTTAATGTGACTCTTGATATTGAAAAAACTTGTTCCAACTATGGTAGAGTGTCTCTGATCATGAAACATAATAATCAAGAACATATGAGTTTCTTGATCCCTACAAAGAAAA
Source organism: Viscum album (assembly GCA_963277665.1). Taxonomy (NCBI): domain Eukaryota; kingdom Viridiplantae; phylum Streptophyta; class Magnoliopsida; order Santalales; family Viscaceae; genus Viscum; species Viscum album. Next base: position 1,531,934,082 of record OY728161.1, on the reverse strand, counting down.
TATTAACCCTTTCTAAACCATTTATGGAACATGGGTCCCGTTAAATACCCATGTTAGCATTGTGTGTCTTGATATTTATTTCCTCAGGAACACTCTTTTCACACCCATTAAATATAAATCACATGTATCTTAGATCACACACTCTCCATGAAAATCACATACATCAATATATTTCTATGGATGGATTTTATAATATCTCATCTTGGAAACATACTATAATCATCTTGGTAAAGGGGTACACAAATAATATTTTTCCTCATAAAATGAATAACATGATTTTTCATTTGATCAATAGTAAATCTCACAATTTATCTCGAATCTATTAACCTAAAGGTAACAATATCTCCCTTAGAAACATCTAACATGAGAAAACATCTAGTGGAACACTTTCTCTATGAGATGTATCATCAGTAAACACACCCTAGGAGAACACTCTCTCCCCAAGAAACACTATATAAACCATTATACACATGGGTAACCATCACTCCCTTGTATCATAACATAGTAAAACCCCATATATGCATCATAGATCACCCAAAATCACTATCTCATCACTAGGTCATAAAACACTCAAGGCTTTACATACATCCCATATCAATCCACTATATCCTCCCAACCATTCAGCTAATACCTTCGACCATTGGGTTCTAAGTACATCCAATGTGAGGAATACATAACCACTACACTAACCATATCTTGGGTCAATGTGAAATCGGGGCCCTCAATGAGATCTCTTTAGTCACATCGTTTCTAAGACACCATGAATGAGTTCCTCTATCTCGTATATACTTTACATATGATGCATATAACTCTTAGGTAATAGTGTCCTTAGCATAAACATAAACATATATAGCCTCACGAGCCTCATAGGAGAAGCCACACTAGAATCACACCAATGAGATGTCATAATTCTAGTATCACATCCCAAAAAAATATAGGTTAGTCATATCACACAACACATACTTAAATACTTCCCAAGAAAAAATTTAATGAATATAAACATATAAAAAGGAGAAATAACACTCACCCCACTATCATACCATATAAACTAATAGATATAGGATATCTCAAGAATCCTATAGTTTACCCAAGAGTTCTACGATGACACATATATTTGTTGATACATGGTTCATCTCCCTTATGATGGGAGTTAAGGGAAGCAGTCACAAGATCCACCAATTCCATTTAAATATAATTATCACTCAATTTAGTGTACACATATTTCAAGGTTTATATTTATATTTAATTCGTCTTATATCTATAGATAAATAATTATGTCTGTGAAGAAGGGTATATCATTCCCCTTTAAACATTGTTTATTATGTTCATAGACATTTAGTTTTTAATTTAGAAAAATATTAATTTTTAAATGGATAGATCTCCATGGGGGGGGGGGGAATCTCATATCAAATCAATATAAATATAAATAATATATAAAATATATATGATTAAGGGATAATAATAATCATTAAAATTCATTAAAAAATAAAAAAAAAATATATTGGATGCCTTCATCGATTATTTTCCAAGTCTCAACCATCATATACTATCAATATGAGTCCCAAAATCCATTTATATTATAATAATTAATTGTAAAAAATTATATATTAATTTTATAAATATTTGTAGAAATAATTAAAACATGATAATTAATGGATTAATCTCCCCCAAAACAACATTTTATAACTTTAAATAATCCTTAAATAACAATTGAGAAAACTAATTTTCATTGATTGTTTAACAAAACTAGCCATATTCTTGACCCTTACAGAGGGGTGGGGTGGTTCTTGTTTAATGGAAACAATATCATCATAATGTTAAAAATTATTTATTCTATAATAGAAATCCACACATCAGGGTAATGTGGTAGTTTCCCATATTCATGTCCCCAAGTATAAGGGTAAGGAGAAAGATACCCTTACACATAGAACTATATAAGGGTAACTAAAACATACTCTTACATGGTACACTAAGATTAAAACATTGTACTCCTATATATATTTATTCTACATATTTTTTTTAAAGGTTAGGTCCGAAGCCTCATTTTATTATTTAAATAAAATACCTCTTTAGACTAGGTAGAGGGAGACCCATTACATAACCCGAAGGCCCAAGGCCAATGGCCTGAATACAAGGCTTGAAAGCCCATTTTTTTGCCAAAAGAGCCCCTCAGCGAATAGTACTGCTACAGTACCCAGGCTGCTACAGTAGCTACTACAGTACCGCCACCGCTACAATGCCACCATCGCTACAGTGTCACCGCCACTATAGTTTCACTGCCTCTATAGTTCCTCCGCTACTACAGTACTGCTACAGTACCCTTGGAAATTAGTCCCTGCTCGGATTTGATCCTGGGTCTTTTGGATGCCAAGTAGAAGCATGTACCACTAGGGTACAGGCTCGTTGGCAATATTTATTCTACATATTACACCTCCAAAACCACTAAAAATTAGATATCCTTTCAAACATAATTATGAGAATTATGTCATAAAACTAAATTCTCATTTAACCTTAAAATCATTCTACAATAGCCTTCAACAAAAACAGCCATGTACAACTAAAAAAATTAATTGTTGAATGCATTGGGAATTATATGAAATATTTATATATATATATATACTAAATTTCTAAGAATCATTTAATATAGTGATTGTAGAAAGATGGATTTAGTATGCACTAACAGGCTGATGGATGATTGTGATGAAAGGAGGTCACGCAAGAATTGACAATGGGTGATAACAGTCTAATGAATTGAATCAATGGTTGGCATCTGGGAAAGCCATTGGGATAGGTGGCAGGATAATGGATTTCGGCAGTGGAAGGTCAACGAGCATGGAACATCATCAACTAGACATCCATGGGAATGCATGCTGGGAAAAGAAACATCATATGGGTCTCACATGCTCAGTATTTGGTCATATGGTTTCAGCATTCATGTCATCTTAATTTCCTGTGATCCATGGGTCATTTGAACCATGTGATGATCCTATAAACCTTTTATTGGGTTTTAATTCCTCTTGGGCCTTTGTACCATGTAATAGGGCCTTTTTATTCCCTTGTTCCTTGAATTCCATGGAATGGGTTTCTTCTATACATTAAAAAATAAGAAGTGTTTACTTTGTTTAACGATAAATGTGGGGACATCCCCCAACTAGTTTTAAAAAATTAATATATATATATATATATATATAAAGATATTCATAATAATAGTTAAATTAGATATATAAATATATATGTGTGTGTTAGTGTGTGTTATATATTAATTTAAATACTTACATATATCCTAAAATAAATTTAAATATATATAACAAAATAATATAAACATATGTATATATACACAAACACTCTATCTAAATTACATATTTGCATATATTTAAATTAATAAATTTATATATATACGTAGAAATTAATTTATCTTATTTTTTAAAATATAAACATATTGATATATTTTTAAAAACATTTATATAATCTATTTCTATATTTAAATAATAAGAGTATCAGACTTAGTTTTGGGAGATCTCATTATTTCAATGATTGGTTCTTGGGTACATCAATGAGCAAGAATTATCCCCATGATTTAGAGTTCAATATACATTATGTGGGGGTTTATCATACCTCATGTCAATCCTTGGAAGCCCTATTAGAACGTGATGACCACAGAGGTATCGTGAAATATAATTTCATAAGAAGGATACATTAAGAATTGTTGAAGAACATCAAAACTAAAAGAATAATTCACAAAGGTAATGTCACTCATGTTAAAGACAATGATGATAATATTATCAATTATTTTAATCTTTTTTGATTTTTCATTTATGCTCGAATGGTTTTTCTAGTTGGGGTTTATTCATTATTGGTAAGTTCTCTTTTAGAATGATTCGCCACTATTTGGGTATTCTCATAATATAGTTGTATTCAAATCAAGAATAGTTTTTTTATAAATTATCTTCTGGAATAGAGAGATCAAATGATTGGAATGGGGGATCAATTCTATTTCATTTATGTCATTTATAGTAACCATTAAGGATTGGGACTTCTGGTTTAATAATATCTCTATTAATAACATGATATTTCATGTATGGATTAAACTTTTACGTATGAAAATATTTTTTAACAACCTCGTGTATTTTTGGGTACTTCATTATGTGTGTGTATTCTTGTCCTGATGAAAAAGACCATAGAAATGGATATGTTTATATTTTATTTAGGGATATATGTTATAATTGATCAAAATTATTTTTTAGTAGACAAATTTTTTCTATCTACATTGGAATATGATATCAATATACAAATTAACTCTGTAAAATCGCCTCAATTTTCTATAGACTGTTATTCTATTGGACGTATTTCAAAAAATTGACATCAGAATAAAATCTACTAATTTTATTATTATAAGGGACATAATAAAAAATCTTCTAGTAAGATTCAAAAAAGGAATTTCAGGGATAGATCCTCCACCTCCCATCATGAGAATAATGGAGATAAAATCTCAACCTCTTTCCATTTAAATGATGCTAATGTAAATGAGAGCCTATATGGTAGTGATGTGATGTATCTGATTATACATTGTAGGAGAATTCAGTCCTACCAAGAAGCAATTTACAGCATCCACAGGAGGGGCCTCACTATCATGCTGATTGGATGTAAGAAACTAAGGATAATCCCTCTAATCTGTAAGGGATTGAAGTTGTACTATATAGGTCCTCTAGACATGAAGAAGGAATTATGGAATTAGTATTGGAGATAGTGCATCACCAAGAAGGTAAGAATAACTCTATTCTAGATCTAGAATCTCATGGGGCTTTATTAGAGGGGGGTGTTGAAGAAAACTGTGTATATTTATGGCTGTAATTTTTCTAATGGAAGTTCTTAGATCCTTGAGGAACTTAATAAATATCGGTTTCTAATAATAAGGGGGATAATTAGTAAGACATTGATAATGTTGTGTTTCTAATGAAAATCTCCAATCAATATGCTATTAAAAATGGTAAGGTAGTAAAAAATGACTAATTTTAATTTTCCCATTTGAAGAATGCATGGCCAAGTAAGGACTATTCAGATTGGATGCCCACCATGAAATCTCGATCAATATCAGGAGGTAGAAATGATTAATGTAATAATTTAGTCTATTAGAAGATGAATCTGACTGGAATTATGATGATTACATTCGTCTTTTCCTTTATTACTAATGTTCTTCCAAAAATAATTTTGATAGTGAATAAGGGAATGTTTCTTTTTCTAATCCCATTAGTTTACTTTTCTTTTTTTTTCTAATTAACAAAGGGTCTTAGCCTAAAATTTTCTAAAAAAAATATACATGTTTATTGATATATAGTATATATAAGTATTTATTTAATGCATTTATATATGGAATTGAAATTTATGTTTATTATGGCTATGGAGGTTACAATTACACAAAATAACTCAGAAACCCATTGGAAAAGAAGGACATATCGCACACCCTCTAAGGGTTTACGAACTCTATAGGTAACACGTTACAATTCTATAGCATGAAGGTCCCATATTTGAATGTCTCAAGACCCCTTTATCAGGACAAAATAGACCGAAATTAATTTGTTTAAATATTATATTATATATGTATTATTAAATTTCATTTTCTATGATTAACAAAATTAGAGGGAGTCAGACCACTCAATAATATATAAATAGTGTAATTTAATAAATAAGAATTTATACATGAAATATTTTAATTTATAATTGTAAAGTTGCAATAATATATATATAATACAATTAAAATTAAATTATTTATAAATATTTAAATATTATATAAAATAATATATAAATTTATACAAAAATTCTATATATTTATATACGTAATGTAATTATATGTTTAGTATATTAATTTATATTCACTGATTTTTATACTAATATCATAAGTACATTTGAGTAATATTCTTTTATATAATTAATTACATTAATAATACACAGATTCATATTAAATGTTTATATGTATAAAACATTTTTTATATTTATGGATAAAATTAATTACATATGTGTTATATACTATGTGGAAAAATATTTGTAAAATAAACTACAACAAATAAATAGATATTTTTAATATTTTAATATATATATGTATATATATATAACATTTATATGTATACTAATAATTATATTTATCATATGTATGGAAATAAAAACATATTTATATATTTATAAATTTATTTATGTAATAAATTTATATATTTTGATATATATATATACTTGTTTATTTATATAACATATGTATACATATTTATTTAATGTATTTATATGATGTGTTTACAAATATATGTTTATAACATGTTTATATAATGTATTTAAATGCATTTGTTAAATTTTTATATAATATATTTGAATATATATATATATATATGCATAAATTTTATAAATGTTTTTATTGAAAAATGTATTTAATGGGATTTAATTATAGGGTAATCATGCATATTAGTTATGGTTTATAAGAAAAATATTTTTTATTTAATGAAATTCATTATACTATTGTGGCAGTTATCCCATAATTGTCGTTTAATTAATATTTTGATGCAATTTTAGGACAAAATTCACTAATTTTTTATAAAAATATAGATGGTGTGATGCATATCCCACTCCAAATAATTTATACTAATTTGAAGTATGTTTTTTGTGTTAATCATATATTTATAAATACTGTGATTTATAGTGATATGGGAATAGTTATTCATGTATTCTATCGGTACAATTACATATAAATCTGTAGGATGTCAATGTTTACCCTTGGGATGGGATTGTAATATAGGGAGGTCAAAAGTGTTGTCCTGGTGATTCCCACTAATTTATTATTATACTTGAACAATATTTTTAAACTTATTCAATCATTTTTGTTATAGCATTATGATTATGAGGATATAATAACTCAAACCTTCACATAAATGATTTTAAGATTTATGGAAAGTGTTTTTATACAATTCTAGAATTTTGATTAACTTTGATAGTAAGAATATTGGTGTAGGGGATTATATCCTATACAAACTAAATTTATGGTTTATTTTTATTTTATCTCCATGTTTTTTAAAATAGTTATATTTTATTTATTATCATAGTTTTATATATTGCTATGTTGAATGATTTATCAATAATTACATATTTTTATGATATTAATTAATCATGGATTTCCATTTTATCCGGGTTTGGGTGGTTTTAAATTTAATATATAGCCTTCCATTATATTCTTTAATGGGAAATGCTTCCCATATTGTGTGATTTATAATAATGAATCTTGTCTCCAAACCATACCGTATAAAAATGGGCATAAAGGGCCACACATGATTTCCTAAAATCCATTTTTTTGTTTTTATAGAATTAGTTTATTGAAGTAAATACTCCATTAAAACACATTAAACGTAATACATAAAAAATATAATGTTTTACATTTTCTTTCCATAAAAAATGATCACTATTGAATGAGGTCAGGTTACTTCTATAAGGGGAGTCGAGGGAAAATATATCTTCATGGGGGCTACTAATAATATAGTATGGATTAACAAGGTGTATCCTCTTTATTTTAATTAATGTTTGGAATCATTTTATACATTAATTAAAATAATTTTTTTTCAAATTTTTTTAATGATTTAATTAATTTTATCTAAAATAACAAATTTATATTTATATATAGACACACATACATTTTAAAAAAAACAATGGAAGATTTATATTTTAAATTAAAATAAATCTTATATTATCATTTATCACTTCATTTAACTATGCTCATTCAACCCAACATTGAGCCTATACTGGGTTTTTATTTATATATAACATATTCCAAATAGTGGAAGAAAACCAAAAAAATTTCTAAGATCTGTCTAGTGGAGGTTTAAAAAGAATAAAATTAGTAATGAACATATTAAAATATATAATATACATAACAATTAATTCAATAATACACTTGATGAAGATCCCATAGAAACAAATAATAGGATTTTCCCTCCTCAGAAATCTACTAATTATGGAAACTCAATACAGTATTATAGGATCTTAAAATTATACTAATGTATTGTAGAGCCATGATGCACTTAAGGTGGGATGAAGAATTATAATTATCTTCGACAATTATTTCATATAATTCAATATTTCTCATGATAAGATTTTCTCACTATATATAGATTTAATGTATTTAAAGAAGAAATTACAATGTGTCTACTATTAGTTAAGTATATCAAAAATTATCAAAAGATATTAATATTTTATTACTCCTTTCGCGGTGTAAATTTCTCAATCAATCTAAAACAACCATTAATCCTTTCAAATTTAAAAATATTATATGTTTCAACTCTTTATAATCTCATTATATGACCATATTATTATACACAGAGGATAATTTATGTGTAATAAGATAGATATAATAAGATTGTTTGATAAAATTTTGACCATATCCCATATTATAATGTATGATATGTGATAAGAATATAACACCATGATATGGATCATATAACATATTGTAATGTGTGTAGATTTAGTGAATAACTAATTCAATTTCCCACATTCACTGAATCCTCATATAATTTATGAAATTTTATCATTACGATTTATTATATATATAAAGTATTGAAATTATATCTATTTTTTTTAATAAATCCCAAAAATATTTTCTTTTTGTTTTCATATAAACTCTCTTAATATTGGATAATGTCTTTTCATCCGGAAAAAAATCTTCTAAATAAATATATATATGAACTTTTGTGTCTTCTTGAAGTCAAAATCTATAATGTATTCTTAATAAATAACCATAAGCAAAGAGTGGACTCTACAAAAATATCAATGTTACACATGATATAAATGGATCTATCATTATGTCCAATAAACACGAATATCTTGAATCTATCATCCCCCAGATATGTCTCCATAAATCATTCTTATCCATACAATAATTTTATCCAACAAATAAATTATATCAACAAGACATGGAACATTATAATGTCATATAGTTAACTCATTCATTCTATAATATCTAAATGAAAAATTGAAAAGATATATTATTAGAATAAATATTATCAATTTCTATATATTAGTACATAAAAAGTAACTAATCTTGTTTTTGAAGCCCAAATTCTCAGTAGTGTAAAAAATAAATGTAAAGTCTTATAAAATCAATTTCAGAATATTAATAAACCTCAAACATGGATATAAAATATAATTTTTTTAAATAAAAATATCTAAATTGATTAAAAAACATACCTAACCACCATTGATTATATTATAATTTTGGATTACATATGAAATTTTTCAAAATATAATTCGTCACATGTATTGTGACTTATTAAATAAGGTATTACAAATCATTATGAAACATGAACCTTGAATATTTGAACCACATTTTTAATCATGTTCCCACTGAGACTCCCCCTATATCTATGAGTAAAAGTGACTATGAACCCTTAATACTCCTTCTAATATGCTATGTATTGAAAATTGGAATTAACGTAAAAAAAATTCAATTAATGAATGATCAAACTGTAATATAAAATATTAGGAAATATATCACAATATAAACTCCAATGGTCAATTTTTACCACCAATAAATATTTCATGCAAAATAATAATAATTTCTCAAAACTACCACGTGAATCATGATTCCCTCTTTAAATAATCATATACCATAGTCACTCCATAGAAATAAATTATAAAATGATATAAAAAAACTCCAAATTCATCAACCTAAAAACTCAATAGAATATATAGAGAGGTTATTACTATGTAGATAGTAAGATAATTTCCTACAAACAAAGTAGAATCATAGTAAATATAATATATTGATATAGATAAATATAAAACATCCCAATCCAAAAAGATAGTCATATATGATTCATAACCCCGTGTAAAATAATAATCAAAATAATTACCATTATCATTTTATGTCCAGATACATTAACCTATAAATTCCATTACTTAAAGGAAAAAATATCAAATTCACACCAAAACCCTCATAAACCATTTTTATCATAAAAATATATCTATTAACAATGGAAATATGGGAAAAATTAAAATGGACACTCCTACATTCCATTTTGGAGCATACTCCTCTAACATGGAAACTAACCATGAGAAGGTGAATCCTTTATAATTGAATAAGGACCTGTAAAAATATCTAAAGTACAAAATAATTAAATTAAAACAAAAATCACAATTAATTATGCTATCAATTAAGAACTACTTAATATATCTGAATCCTGATCAATCTTCATACCTTGAAAAATAACTATAATTTTACTAGAATTATTTAAAATCAAAATTAATTTTATAAAATTATTATAAAAATAATTTACACATTACATTGATTATGTTACTTCTTGTATAACAATTGTCTTTTCTGTTAGTTATAGGATTTTTGTTTAGTCATGTATAACTATTATGGGAGGTATTTTATGAAACAAATGTTATATGATATTCAAAAAGAAATTGGAAATTGAAGTTATTAGGTTTTTATGAACATATAAGGTCAAAAAAAGAGAAATTGGAAGAAGAAAAAAGAATCTCAAGAAAGTTCATGATCTTGAAAGAAATGTATTTTGGTCATGTATTGTTGTTTGTGAGATAGTGGGAAATGGATACATAGTGACATGATAATCATAAGAAAATTATGATGGATATTAATGTTTTTATAAACATCATAAAAATAAAATTTCTAACCCATACAGCCTTACCCACCCTATATTCCCACCATAACTCATTTGAGGTAATTATTAGGGTGTTTTGGTGATTCATATGGCTATGTATCCCCTATATATTTTTCCATATGATATTGGGACCTAAATATAAAATTTATTCTACCCCTGGTCTCCTTCTAAAATATTTATTGATTTATTATAATATTTCCGATTGAGGCTATTAATAAATTTAAATTTAATAATAAATAAATAGTTAAAACCTTTCAAAGGGTGGTGTTTTAATTCCTAGAGGCTAGGTGATTTCATGGTGGGTGAATTTCATGTAGTGAACACTGAGGTTCTAATATGATTATTAAATACTAAATGTTTCTCTACTTTTATTTGATTTATTATTTATTATATTTTAATTGAGGGTTATATTTGGATATTTTTTATATCATGTTATTGAAAAAGATTAGTAATGATTGAGTTGGAAAATTAAGGATGTTTGGAAGTGATATGATGTTTGTGTATTCTCATTCTAAATATTGTGTGATAAATTTATATAGATTACTTTTTTCTTTCTAATAAAATATTTTTAGTGGGTTTCAGATTATTAATAAAATTATTTATAATAATTGTGATAGGTAGTTTTGGTGTATACATTTCTTGGAAAGGAAATGTAGAAGTTCCATGAGTTTCAATAATTTTGAGAAGATATGGAATTTTTAAATTTTATCTTGGAAATTAAAATTATCACCTGCATTCATCATACAAAATATAATATTTATTTCGTTTTTTGGAATAATATATGGTTTTATTATATATTTTGGATGTGTTAATACACTTGGTTTGGGGATCCCACTTAATTGTGGGATTATAAGAAAATATCATTAGTTTAAATAAGGATAGTTTGGGGGAGTCACATATTTATGGGGAATTCATGATATGTTTGATGTGATGGGATTGAAAATATAACTAATTAAAATAATATTGTCACTAAAATATTGATATATTTTAGGGGGTTACTAAAAAAATCAGACCTTTAGGTTTTAAGGGTTCCATGAGCTTGGGAAAAATGGGATTATGATAGGTTGGATCTATATTGGGTATTTTTATTTTATTATTTGTTAGTGTGTGATAATTTTTTTTGATTAGTTGTATCATTTTTAATATATCAACATTCGTGTTTTTTTGATTTATTTTCCTAAAATAAAAATTATCTATATATTTTTCTCTTGGATGGAGTGTATATGAAGTCATCAAGGAAAATAATGAGTAATTATAATCACCCCTTGAATTTTGATCTTAGTGAATATATAAATGACGAATAGATTGAGTTATATTAGGTTGAGAACATGGATTTTTTGGATGAGGAAAAGTAACAGATGGAAACTACTGGATACAGGTGGATGATGTGTCATCTATGATGGTTTGGCTTTTTAGTTAGGGTTTTATTTGTATTGTGGAGAACATATATTATTGTCGCTTCTATTTATGAATTTTATTATCAAGAATTATATATATCCCTCATCTACATGTATGAGGTAATATTATTAATTTGGTTTATAAACTATCTTCCATTAAATTTAATTATATATATATATTGATTTAGTAACCCTTTAGTGATTAGTGGTATTGCCAACAGATGAGAAAAATTCTCATTCAACTATAAGAAAGAGTTTGATTAGTTTAATAGTTTTATTATGTTAGAAATTTTATTATTTTTATTTTTTAATTATTTTGAATTTATAGATATAGTATGTGTTGGGAATTAGGAGGTAATCTATAAAATCTCTTGTTCAATATTTTTATATTTATCTTTTAGATCTCAATGATATCTAGGAATTTTAGGTTTTAATTAACTTAGATTGAGTATGTTTCATTCATTGTTCCAAGACTAAGATTTATAAACATGTTAGATTAAAAAGGTGTAGTCCCTTAGTCAACATGTATTACCATGATAAATATTTCATGACATATAAATGGATTATTTTGTTTCTTTATGTGTGAAATATATTAATAACTTATTAAATTTTGTAAAATAAATTGTTTAATCCAATGTTATTATATGTGAATAAGATTTTTTTGGGATATTACATATTTTTATATGTGTAGAGAAATGGGGAAAGGATTTTTTTCATGGTAATTTTATATGGAAATGTTCTTAGCCTTTTTGTAATTAATTTTTATGTATTTATAAGTTATTTTTATCATTGGAATTGATATTATACTAGACTACATATCAGGTTATGTTTATTTTATTTATCGAGTATTTTTTATTAATTATTAGATTAATTAAAATTAGAATGCAATCATTCAAGTTTTAAATTCAACAACTATATTCATAGGTATAACAAAAATGTTCATTTTTTGGTGATATAACTAGTTCAATATTCGTGTTTACTTTATAGGATTAGTTTGTGATATGTTGTATTCTTGAATGATGATAATTTATAAAGAATTATGTGTGATTTCATTTTTTTAAAACAATTTTAATTTGAAATTTGATCAAAATGAGTTTTTATGGAAGATAATTTATTTTTTTATCCTCTCTCTAGGAAAACATGTAATGTGGTGTTGTATTTTTTTATAGTGAATTTGGATTAAAAAATAAAATTAATTATCATTTTGAAATGAACATCCATTTTGTATAGTCTTTTAGGTGTGAACATAAAATTCTTAATAATATTTTATGACAAATTTATCTTTTTATATGGTGAATAAAATTGATTGTGACATCATTTTTTTCTGATAGAAATTTTATTTATATGTGTTTTGTTACATCACCTATAATTAATGAAAATTGAATTATTTCTTTGTTAATGTTTCTTGTTCTAACAAAGTGTTGGTAACATGGTTTTTATGAAAAAAATATTTCTTCATAGTTGAATGTTTTTAGTAAAAAAATATTTATAGCAATTGAAAATTTAGTTTTTTAGGGTTCTTGTAAATGTTTAATGGGTTTATTTTTAAATGGTATTTTAATGAATAATGTTTTGCAATGATATTTTTCAATGATTTGGTTTTGGATTAAAATTTGGTTTTCATGAACATGATTTATTTGGCTTTGTTTTTTAGATTTTATTAGGTTATGTATTTTTTTAAGATATTAAATTTGATGGTATTTGTAAAAGTAGTTCAACAGTTTATTTTTATTTTTAATTTTTTTATAATGATGATATTAGAAAAATGATGTATTTTAAAATATTTTTATTGGATTTTTTAATTTATAATGGTTATTTTTGAAATTTTTTCCATGTAAAACAAGTTTCTATTATAAATTGTTTTTAGAAAAAGTTAATTTTAATCATTCATGGAATTATTTATTTTCATTAATATAAGAAATATATAAATTGGGTCTAGTATTGATTTTTTTAAAGGAATGATTTTATTATTATAAGTTATGATCTATGTTTTTGGTTGGATTTATCAGGATACATAAATTTTTTATGGAGATATTATGTTGTACCATCATTTCTACAATTAAGAACTGTTAAAATATAAACATGAATCATGTAGCTAAATCTATTAGAGTATGTATTTCATTATATAAATAGAGGATCTATAAGCTTATTTTTTCTTTATTTGTAACAAAGTTGATGATATATAAGGTTGTTGGGTACCTGACTATGTTCTGAAGTTGATATAACCCCATTTCTAGATAATAGGAAAATGAGTTATGTATGAGGTGATGAATTATTGGGAAATGATTTTAACTCAAGATCAGAATTGATTGGCTTATTTGGTTTATTTTTAGTGTGTCATATTACACTCTTGGTAGTGGAATTATAATGGGAATATGAAAGTTCATCACATACCACTATTTAGTATAGTGAATCAATATATGATGAATGGAATAAGGAAACAGCAAAACTATACTATTGTATTTTATCTACTGGAATTTGTATAAGGCCCCAGCCTTAATCATTACTTAATCTTGAGTTATTACAAGATTACACATTGAGGATCTTTTCAGGTTTAGAGTTTTAGAGAATTAGATCATAAAACGTGCATTACATTCCACATTTAAACAAAGTGGTTACATAAAATATAGTATTAATTTTTTTCCATCAACGGAAATAGATTTAAAAATAAAGCATGGATTCTTTCTTGACACTTCCTTGACACTATCATCATATCATTTACCTTTCCCTTGACCTGTGAAAAACATTTAAAAAAACTTGGGATGAGCATAAAAAGCTCAGTAAGGGTTATAAAAAATATGGAAAGGAAACATGAGTTCATATACACATAAGAATGAAATCATACTTTACCCATAAAACATAGGCACTTTAACATACCTCATCAAATCATGAATAAATCATAGGAATCATAAGGCATAAAAGGTAACTTGAGGCATTCATAACATTATTACAAAGGGAGTAATCCTCTTGGTTACGTTTGGAATACCCACCACAGTATATTCCCTAAATATCTTCGGAGAAACCTTAACGTTTCACTCCTTCGCATTACCCAATGCATTGGAGAGCTATATCAGGCTCACCCTCCCTTAGTTTATCACAGAACCACCCATCTTCATAACAATTCCCAAGAACCATAACATAATCGTGTCACATAAAACATGCATAAAGGAAACATAACATTTCCACATTTCAATCACAAGATATCAATAAAACACATTGATATAAAAAACCTTATGAAAACCATTTTCAATACCAAAATAAAAGAAAAGTAAAACATGGTATTTATTTTTCTTCTAAAAAGAAGGTATGGCTTGTAGAGGAAGCTGAAACCCAAATAATGGTCACGGTGGCGGAGAAGTCATTGTCGCAGCATATGTATAAAAAAAACATTCCCTTTTGTCATTTTGTAAAATGATTTGTATAATAAAGATTCCTTTTGGATAAACATAAAAGTCAAAGGGGTTTATACACCGTATAAAAGAAGGCTGTGTATAAAAAAAATTTCCTCAATGAAAGGAGATTGAGATGAAGTCCCTTATAAAGACGGTATCCTTGGTTTAAGGACAAATCAATTACATAATTATGTTTGACAAACGAATTCACAAAATATAAGTCGATATTATGTGTAAAAAAATCAGAGTTTATTCACACATATTCATAGAATGACATATTCAAGGAGTACATGTTTATCCCAAAGAATCAAAATTGGGTTAAGATGTTCCCTTGCAAAAATTTGACAGCCTAACCGCGTCACTACAAATTTCAGAAAATGAGTTGATGAGAGATAAAAAGGGTATCTCATCACATGGACATAAAATTTAAATCAATAGGGATATAGAAGAACATATCCCAACATAATAGTATGTGAATTAAAATACATAACAAATGAAGTCTTTTAAAAAGAGGAGGGTGAAAGGTTCCCTTACCGACATGGGTATCTTTAGAAACATACGCCCCATGAAAGAAGGACAATACAACATTGATTTAAATACTCATAAATGAAATTATATTACACAATGAGTAAAATAATGGGCATTACATACACCACTCAATGGAAATTGTGGAAAATGTAGCATAAATCTCACGGGAATAAAAGTGAGATGAAAAATCTCTTACGAAAACTCTGCAGCCTAACGGCGCCACTTAAAACATCCAAAATGGATTGATGAGAGGAAATAGGGTCTCTCATAATATCAATATAAAGTTTACAGAAAGAGGAATATAAAATAACATCCCCCAACATAACAAATAGAGGCTTAAAAGAAGTGACATAAAGAAGAGTACTTAAAAAGAAAGAGAGAGGTTGGATCTCTTACGAAACGTCGGCAGCCTAACAGCGCCACTCAAAACTTCCTAAATGGATTGATGAGAGAGAATAGGGTCTTTCATAATATGAACATAAAAATTACAGTAAGAGTAATATAAAATAATATCCCAATAACAAGAAATAGGATCTTTAAAAAGGAATGACATAAAAGAGTGTACTTTAAAAGAAAGAGAGGAGTCGGATCCCTTACCTCAAGTCCCACTTGTCATGTTCGTTTCTTTATATTCCTGAATAATATACTTTGGTCAATTTATAATTGAATAAGGACCTCATTTAAAGATTATTATTCAGTTCATATCACATATTATAATGTTATAATAATTGTTTAATAATGTTAGTTCATATCAGACGTTTTTGCCGATGTTTGGTACATGAGTCAAAAATGAACTTGTTTGAAAAATGATTGTCCATGTAGTTATAAGTAAATAATTTCCAGAATAGTATTAATGATTAAAATATCATATATATCCAGTACATATTCATTTTATACTATTACATATCATTTGGTGATAAAAAATGAAAAGCACCGTTCATGGAGATGGTAGGCCGTACGTACGCATGAACGCTACTTTCATTTTTTCTTTGTCATATTAACGAAATTAAAAATAAATGATATATATATATTATAATTCAAGTATAATATATATGTTATATAGGTCAAATATGTTCATTAATTTCATTATTTATACTTTTGATGTATTGCATGTACGAGTCACATCACTTGAGGGGGCGGTAGTCCACACTTCCTCATATGAAATTATCGCATTTACACAACATGAAAAGAATAAAGGTATGGTTTAAATATAAATTAAAGAAGCATATAGTAAACATTAATACCATATATATCATATATAAAATATAGTTACATCATAATGTCCACCTTTAAAGGTGTTAAAAGAATATTGAACAATCATCGTTTCGTGAGACAGAAAATCACCAACCACAGAAACAGTATGTTATTTAACCATTAGACGAAGGTGTGTGTAAGTGTACCTCGAATAAATATTAAAAAATATCCTAGTATATTGAAGATACTGGATTTGTTACAAAAGAAATGAATAGAAAGATTTTAGGGGGTTGGAGAAGCAAAATAAAACAAAAGGACACAAGTGAAGACATTACCTTAAAATCGGGTAATTCTCTTTGGTTTGAGCTCAAAGGATTCCTTGGGAAGACTTCTTCCCAAAGTAAGGATTCAAGGATTTAGAGAGGGATGTGGAGAGAAACAATTGGCAGGTTTTGGCCGAGCCAAAGGCTTCAGAAGTGTGGGTAAGGAGGTAGAGTTGGGGGCCTTTTATAAGAGGAGAGGAGGGGCACTCTTGGAAAGTAAAGAAATGTTACTTTATTTTAGAATGAGTTTCACATTTTAATGGTCCCACATTGTTGTTTTTCTAGGATAAGGTGATAAGGGTTCTAAATACAAAAATACAATAGGTTTTTGACATGTGTAGGTCTTATATTTTACATTCTCTTTCCATTTTATTTAAATCATTAAATAATGAGGTCATTGCTGCATCATCATGATGTCATAAATAATTTAATTTATATAATGTATAAAAATTATAAAAAAAATACTATGATGTAGGAAATATTTTTATATTTACATTGATTATTTATAGTCAAAAATCTGACTTGTATAACCCCATGTAAAAATTGTTTTAGTAAAACATTTCATGTTTGTGTCATTTTTACTTTAACATTAGATAAAAAGATATTTATGTCATTTTCCAACCAAAGTGGCTCCATGGGGTCACCAAGTTGAATCATGGATTGTCTTGGTCGGCCATGACACATCCAATAAGTGTATGACATGTGTCTAGGTCATTTCATTTTATTAAAACATTATTCTTAGCTTAAACTACACTAATTTCCTCTAAGCGTGATTAAAAACTTAATAAGTTACTATTCACCAAAAAATTATTTTAATCCCATTGAACAACATTTTACTTCTTAATTACAACCATGTATGTTGGATTTTTTAAATTCAAAACACAAAGATGGAAAAATTTCATTTAAACGGAAAAATCAGTTTTTATAAGTACCACTTAGTGGTTTCACTATTCATCAAAAATTGAAGTTTTTCCTAAAATTACCAAAATTTCACCCTAAGATATATTTGATTTTCTGAATTCAAAAATGATGTCTATTTTAAAAAATTTAAAAAATATAAGTTGAAATAATTCATTTAATAATTAATTCCCGCTGTCAAAACAAATAGCGTGTTTTTATGAAACAAAATGTATCAAAAGATTGACACTAGTTTAAGTCCGATTTCAAAGTGAAATTAATTCCAATGACAAATATTGGATTAAATGGTAAAAATATATTCTAATTTCACTTTAAAACCAGTTCACAAGATAATATAATCATATAAATTAATTAGATTAATAGAGGTTTTGAATTAAAATACAACATTTTTCACTATTCATTAAAAATTGAACTTTTTCGGAAAAATACCAAAAATTTACACAAAGTAAATTTTGATGTCCCGGTTCTAAAGAAGAATTTTATTTTGTCAAATATAACACATAAAATTGTCAAAAAGTTGATTTAAAAGAGTTTCGTCATCAAAAGGCGGTTAATCGACCTTTTAAAGAATATTAGAATCTTTACGCTTAAAATTTGATTCATTTGCATTTTTAATCCTCTAACATTTATTGTAAAAAGTAATAATATTTTACGAACATATATAATCATTTTTTAGTTAGTTCTATTCATTCCCGCCATTACAACGGCAAGGCGTTAACTACTATTTAAAATAATATTATTTTATTATTAGAGTGAAACATAAGATTCCCAAGAAACTCGTTGTTGCGTGTTGGGTACGCCATCGAGCATAGAATCCCCTTTAAAGTAATATTAATATTTTATTCACAAATATGGATAAATATAAAAATTTCATATTCTTTATTTACCTGGGGTGTTACATCCTTCTCCCCTTTTCGGAATTGCGTCCTTGCAATTTTAAAATTGAGCTTGGAAACATCCTTTAATGTCCCAAATCAGAACAAGAGTCGGTAAAACAATTACTTTAAAATAAAGAAAGATAAGTACATAGGTCACCCGAGTTAACCCATACTAGGATTCCATGTTGGAAAACATGGACATGGAGGAGAAAACATAGGGTCATGTTCTGATGGAGAGTGATAGAAAACATGTTTAGGAGAAAGTTAACCACAAGAAAATCACAAACTTGTGATGGGTTAAACGGTATTCGATTCCCCAACAGGAAAAGTTAATAGACAACATTTTTGTTTTAAGTTACTTTTTATTGAGGAATTTATTCATAAGGAAACATAATCACTTATCATGTTGACTTTCAACTTTTATTAGATTCCTTACACAAACTCATATTTTCTCCAAAAGACGAGTATTTAAGAAGACTGGTTCACATTAAGAGTACTATAATAAACTTCTAGAGAATCACCTAATCCACAAAAGAGAACTATATACATCCCATGTATTTAGACTTTAACCAAACCCGAAACCAAAAAGGTTACTAAAAGATCAGATAATCCAGAAAAGGATAACCCTTTATAAAAAGAAAATCTATTCTTAATCTCCAAAAATTTTCCAACAAAACCCAAAGTTCAAAGAGGACCATTCGATAAACAATTTGTCCATAAAATTATTCAAAGTAAACCAAACTAAGATTGAAACCCAAATATTTGAAGTATTTAATCACAAAGTCTTCCAAGGTACAAATTAACTTTTATCTCCAAATAACATCAGTTTCTCTTAAATTCTCATATTGAAAAATAATTAACCTAATCATATATCCTCCATGATAGGTTAATCATTTCCATAGATAACCCAAAATTAACTTAATCTTGATTCCTAAAATAATATAACTAAAAAAATTAGTCAAACTAACCAGGGACTTCACGTAGTCCAGTGGTAGGCGATAAATAGCAGTCGCACTTTGGTTGTGGGTTCGATTCCCACAACTTTGTCCGACGCAACGGGTTGTCACACGGTCTGTATGTTGTCCTTTTTCAAAAACTATATAATTCTCAAAGAATTCCCCAAAAAGAGATAAAATCATCAAAAATAACCATAACATAATTTAACCTTAATTTTATCTCCTGCCTTTCACTTCCATCATAACATATTGTAACCCATAATTACCTCAGAAGTAAGGATCATATAAACCCAAATGGCTCTCTATAACTATGTCCACAAAAGAACAGATAACTATTCCTTGAATAAAATTTTCATATATTAAACATCAGGGTTACACATACTATAAAAAGTCTTCTAATGTAACCCCATCATCAAAAGAGACTTAATACTCTTAAGAATTTCACCATAACTCTTGAAGCCCTTATATGTTGACTTCTTACTCACTCAACATTCTTCATGATCCATTAACCATTCCTTTCCAACTTATTCTGAAATACTTCTTTCCTACAAACAAAATCATGATTCATATCCTAAGATTCCAAAATAGAAAAACAAAAGTTATCAAATAATACATACCTTTGATTGGTCATTGTCAATTTCTTCATCCTCTATCGGAACAGAATTAGGTATTGTTAAACGAATATTTTTACGATCTTGGTGATCCCATTCACGAAACATATTCATAGGACATGTGTTTTCATAATGATCATGCACACCACAGTTAAAACATTCAATTGATCCCTCAGAAAGAACTTCTTTCCCTTTCCTCGAGTCAACTGGATGCTTCCTTTTTCCATGGTGGGTTCTTGCTTTATGACCTTCATTTCCACATCTATAGCATATTTCTGTCCCTTTGAAACATTTTCCTAGGTGTTTCTTTCCACATCTTTGACACATAGGTTTTTGAACACACCTACCTTTATGATTATTACCTCTGGTTCCGTGGGGATTTGTTTCACGCATATATGATGCCTTAGATAAATCACCAAGGTTTAGGTGGTCAATCATGACTCCAGATAGTTGGTTGAGGATAAACACAAGAGTTCTCATTGCATCTCCCATATCATTCAGTTTCTTTCTCAAAAAACATTCAAAGTTTCCTTCACATCCATTGTTACTTTGTTGCCTGCTAGATCCAGCCATTTCCTAAAACCAAAAAGGTCAGTGTGAGTATATCAACTAAACCATCATGTACTAATGAGGAAGATAAAACCCTAAGATATACTTACTCATTCACATTATCTAAAACTAGGACTCTTTCTGAAATCTTAACCATTATGGTATTGTCACTTATTCTTAAAGAGTACCCTAACCTCTAAAGTTATCTAAACCGACCTATGATACCAACTATAAGTCCCCAGCCTTAAACCTTACTTAATCTTGAGTTATTACAAGATTACACATTGAGGATCTTTTCAGGTTTAGAGTTTTAGAGAATCAGATCATAAAACTTGCATTACATTCCACATTTAAACAAAGTGGTTACATAAAAGATAGTATTCATTTTTTTCCATCAATGGAATCATATTTAAAAATAAAGAATGGATTCTTTCTTGAAACTTCCTTGACACTATGATCATATCATGTACCTTTCCCTTGACCTGTGAAAAACATTTAAAAAAACTTGGGATGAGCATAAAAAGCTCAGTAAGGGTTATAAAAAATATGGAAAGGAAACATGAGTTCATATCTACATAAGAATGAAATCATACTTTACCCATAAAACATATTCACTTTAACATACCTCATCAAATCATGAATAAATCATAGGAATCATAAGACATAAAAGGTAACTTGAGGCATTCATAACATTCTTACGTAGGGAGTAACCCTCTGGGTTACGTTTGGAATACCCACCAAAGTATATTCCCTAAATCTCTTCGGAGAAACCTTAACGTTTCACTATTTCGCGTTAACCAATGCATTGGAGAGCTATATCGGGCTCACCCGCCCTTAGTTTATCACGGAACCACCCATCTTCATAACAATTCCCAAGAACCATAACATAATCGTAAAACATAAAACATGCTTAAAGGAAACATAACATTTCCACATTTCAATCACAAGATATCAATAAAACGCATTGATATAAAAAACCTTAAGAAAACTATTTTCAATACCAAAATAAAAGAAAAGAGAAACATGGTATTTATTTTTCTTTTAAAAATAAGGTATTCCTTGTAGAGGAAGCTGAAACTCAAATAATGGTCACGGCGGCGGAGAAGTCATTGTCGCCGCATACGTATGACAAAAACATTCCCTTTTGGCATTTTGTAAAATGATTCGTATAAAAAAGATTCATTTTCGATAAACGTAAAAGTCAAAGGGGTTTATACACCGTATAACAGAAAGTTGTGTATGAAACAAAATATGCCTCAATGAAAGGAGACTGAGACGAAGTCCCTTACAAAGACAATATCCTTGGTTTAAGGAAAAATCAATTACATAATTTTGTGTGACAAACGAATACACCAAATATAAGTGGATATTAAGTGTAAAACAATCAGTGTTTATTCACACATATTCATAGAACTACATATTCAAGGAGTACATGTTTATCCCAAAGAATCAAATTTGGGTTAAGAAGTTCCCTTGCAAATATTTGACAGCCTAACGGCGTCACTACAAAATTTATAAAATGAGTTGATGAGAGATAAAAAGGGTATCTCATCACATGTACATAAAATTTAAATCAATAGGGATATAGAATAACATATCCCAACATAATAGTATGTGAATTAAAAGACATAACAAAATAAGTCTTTTAAAAAGAGGAGGGTGAAAGGTTCCCTTACCGACATGGGTATCTTTCGAAACATACACCCCGTGAAAGAAGGACAATAAAAAATTGATGTAAATACTCATAAATGAAAGTATATTACACAATGAGTAAAATAATGGGAAGAAAATACACCACTCAAAGGAAATTGTGGCAAATGTAGCATAAATCTCACGGGAATAAAAGTGAGATGAAAAATCTCTTACGAAAACTCGGCAGCCTAACGGAACCACTTAAAACTTCCAAAATGGATTGATGAGAGGAAATATAGTCTCTCGTAATATCAACATAAATTTTACAGAAAGAGGAATATAAAATAACATCCCCCAACATAAAAAAGAGGGTCTTAAAAGAAGTGACATAAAGGAGAGTACTTAAAAAGAAAGAGAGAGGTTGGATCTCTTACGAAAATTTGGCAGCCTAACGGCGCCACACAAAACATCCAAAATTGATTGATGAGAGAGAATAGGGTCTCTCACCATATGAAAATAAAAATTATAGTAAGAGTAATATAAAATAATATCCCAATAACAAGAAAGATGAGCTTTAAAAGGAATGACATAAAAGTGTGTACTTTAAAAGAAAGAGAGGAGTCAGATCCCTTACCTCAAGTCCAACTTGTCTTGTTCGTTTCTTTATATTCCTGAATAATAAAATTTGGTCAATTTATAATTGACTAAGGACCTCCTTTATTGATTATTTTTCAGTTCGTATCAAATATTATAATTTTATAATAATTGTTTAATAATGTTAGTCCATATCAGACGTTTTTGTCGATGTTTAGTACATGAGTCAAAAATGAACTTGTTTGAAAAATGATTGTCCATGTAGTTATAAGTAAATAATTTACAGAATAGTATTAATGATTAAAATATCATATATATACAGTACATATTCATTTTATACAATTGCATATCATTTGGAGATAAAAAATGAAAAGCACCGTTCATGGAGACGGTAGGCTGTACGTACGCATGAACGCTAATTTCATTTTTTCTTTTTCATATTAACGGAATTAAATATAAATGATATATATATATATATATATATTATAATTACTGTATAATATATATGTTATATAGTTCAAATATGTTCATTAATTTCATTCTTTAAATTTTCCATGTATTGCATGTACGAGTCACATCACTTGAGGGGGCAGTAGTCCACACTTCCTCATATGAAATTATCGCATTTACACAACATGAAATGAATAAAGTTATGGTTTAAATATAAAATAAAAAAGCATATAGTAAACATAAATACCATATATATCATATATAAAATACAGTTACATCATAATGGCCGCCTTTAAAGGTGTTAAAATAATATTGAACAATCATCGTTTCGTGAGGTACAAAATCGCCAACCACAGAAACAGTATGTTCTTTAACCATTAAACGAAGGTGTGTGTATGTGTAGCTCGAATAATTATTATAACAACATCCTAGTATATTGAAGATACTGGATTTGTTACAAAAGAAATTAATAAAAAGATTTTAGGGGGTTGGAGAAGCAAAATAAAACAAAAGGACACAAGTGAAGACATTACCTTAAAATCGGGTAACTCCCTTTGGTTTGAGCTCAAAGGCTTCCTTGGGAAGACTTCTTCCCAAAGTGAGGCTTAAAGGAGTTATAGAGGGATGTTGAGAGACAAAATGGGCAGGGGTTGGCCGAGCCAAAGTCTTTGGAAGTGTGGGTAAGGAGGTAGAGGTGGGGGCCTTTTATAAGAGGAGAGGAGGGGCACTCTTGGAAAGTAAAGAATTGTTACTTTATTTTAGAATGAGTTTCGGATTTTAATGGTCCCACATTGATTTTTTTCGATGCTAAGGTGATAAGGGTTCAAAATCCACCCATCCAATAGGTTTTGGACATGTTTAGGACTTATAATTTACATTATCGTTCCATTTTATTTAAATCATTAAATAATGAGGTCATCGCTGCATCATCATGATGTCATAAATAATTTAATTTATTTAATGTCTAAAAATTATAAAAAAAATACTATGATGTAGGAAATATTTTTAGATTTTCATTGATTATTTATAGTCAAAAATCTTTCTTGTATAACCCCATGTAAAAAATGTTTTAGTAAAACATCTTATGTTTGTGTCATTTTTACTTTAACATTAAATAAAAAGATATTTATGTCATTTTCCAACCAAAGTGGCTCTATGGGGTCCCCAAGTTGACCCATGGATTTTATGGATCGGCCATGGCACATCCAATGAGGGTAGGACAGGTTTCTAGGTCATTTAATTTTATTAAAACATTATTCTTACCTTAAACTACACTAATTACCTCTAATCGCAATTAAAAACATTATAAGTTACTATTCACCGAAAAATTATTTTAATCCCATTGAACCAATTTTTACTTATTAATGACAACCATGTATGTTGGATTTTATAAATTCAAAACACAAAGATGGAAAATTTTCATTTAAACGAAAAAATCAGTTTTTATAATTACCACTTAGTGGTTTCACTATTCATCAAAAATTGAAGTTTTTCAGAAAATTACATAAAGTTCACCATAAGCTATATTTGATATTCCGAATTCAAAAATGCTATCTATTTTACAAAATTCAAAACATATAAGTTTCATTAATTAATTTATTAATTAATTCCTGCTGTCAAAACAAATAGCGTGTTTTTATGAAACAAAATGTATCATAAGATTGAAACTAGTTTAAGTCCGATTTCAAAGTGAAATTAATTCCAATGACAACTATTTTATTAAATGGTAAAAATATATTCTAATTTCACATTAAAACCAATTCAAAAGATAATATAATCATATAAATAAATTATATTAAAAGATGTTTTGAATTAAAATACAACATTTTTCACTATTCATTAAAATTGAACTTTTTTGGAAAAATACCAAAAATTTACAAAAAGTAAATTTTGATGTCCCGATTATAAAGAAGAATTTTATTTTTTCAAATATAGCACATAAAATTTTCAAAAAGTGGATTTAAAAGAGGTTCACCATCAAAAGGCGGTTAATTGACCTTTTAAAGGATATTAGAATGTTTACGCTTAAAAATGGATTCATTTTCATTTTTAATCCTCTAACATTTATTGTAAAAATAAAAAATATTTGACAAACATATATAATCATATTGTAGTTAGTTCTGTTCATTCCTGCCATTACAATGGTTAGGCATTAACTACTATTTAAAATAATATTATTTTATTATTATAGTGCAACGTATGATTCCCAAGAAACTCGTTGTTGCGTGTTGGGTACGCCATCAAGCATAGAATCCCCTTTAAAGTAATATTAATATTTTATTCACAAATATGGATAAATATAAAAATGTCATATTCTTTATTTACCTGGGGTGTTACAATTTGAGGGGTAATATTTTATGGGTTTATTAGTGGTAGACTCTGTTTGAGGTTTTGTGTTGATTAAAAAGATATCTCCACCCACCATAGTTGAAAATTTTCATATTAGTATATTGTTCATTGGGAATAAATTTCAAGAACTATAAAAATATGGTGAATTAATTATTTTTCATGTGAACTAAAATAATACTTCTTGGTTATTTCACATCAACTGACATTTTTATTGTATAGTTTTGATGAATGGGCATATTTCTATGAATTTTATTATCATTCTGCAGTGGTTGTATTCTTTGGTTCAAATAATAAGAATTGTTACTCATGAGTTTCAAAAACAGAATGATATGGTAATAATGTATATTCATTGGATATATAAGGATATATATCTTAAAGTGGTAACTTTTGTGGGAATAATTATTAAATGATGAGTAATAAAATATTTGAATATATATGGTATTCACTGTGTAATTTCATTAGGTTAAGAGTGTGAATAATAATTTCCATGTATATGAATTGTTTCATGTTATTGGTGGTATTGTGATGAATGAATTTTATGATGATTGTTTGGTATATAATTATTCGATGAGTATTATTTTATTGAATGAAAATATTAAGAAATGTGTATTTAATAACTAATGGTTCAAGTAGTAATGAAACTTATCAGAAATATTAGTTCTATTTTTTAAAAAACAAAGGTTGTGGAAGGTGAATGGTAATGTTTGGATACTCATGATTTGTTTAATGTGTGAATTATTATATCATATGTCTTTTCCATAACTTGGTCATGGTTTTGTTGAATTGATTAAAGAGCCAATTGATTTTTTGGGATATTTATTGTCTCCTTTGATAATGTATTACATTGTAATATAGAAATATATGGTATGATTGAGAGTGAGTTTTTCAAACTGTTTATTGTTTTAATTATTGGTATATTATTGACACCCTCATATGGGGTGATCTAGTGTATGACATTTCTAGATTTTTTTTAAAAATATTTATTTTCAATAGCTTAATCATTATGAATCCTAGGTTCCATTAAAACAGTTTTCATGGGAAATGGATTAAATTACATTGAAATTGGATTTATATGGTTCACAATGGTCATGTTTGATATACTACCTTGATTAATATATAGGTATTAGATGAATATAAACTTGGGGGATTTGTGTCACAGTTCATTTGTATATTTGTATAAGAGATAATTGATTTGGATTAAAGTATATATCGTCGGTGTCTACTATTGTTGAAACATACATAGTATAAAGGATATTTTAATGGTATATAATATGTAAATGGATTCGATTCATTAAAAACACTCCATGGATGTTATGTGTTTCAAGATAAAACGAACAATGGGGGGTGATTTGTTATACCTTACTTTTCTGTTGTTGATAATTTCCAAACCTTATGGTAAAAATGATTAGGAGATATAGAATTTTTTGGGCCTGGTTTTTAGTTAATGATTTTTTTATTTTTTTCTTATTTATTTATCTCAAGAAAAATTATACGATATGGAATTATTTTAGTCCATGGTGTAGTTTGAAATTAGGTTAGTACATGTTTAGGGATAATGTAAGGTGAATTGGAGTTAACCATAATGTATTAAAAAATCCATGTAAATCTCAATGTCCAAGTTAGTAATTATATTTTATACATGAATTATTTTTTTGATTTTGTCTGAGATTCATTGATAGTTTTATGCTTTGTTTGATCGAGAAATTTAAACATATATATTTTCAAAAATGTCCCAAAATGAAATTTGAACACTTAATACCACCTCCATTTTGGAAAAAACAAGTTGGATACAGTTTTAAGGGGATTTAGTTGAATTTTTTATCTTTTGATCAAGCCACCCTTCCATCGTAATCTCTTCAAAACATTGATCATCTACAGTTTATCTCATTCTACCATTCACTTGTCTAAAATGATTTTCTATTTCATTATGTGTGAAATATTTGAATTTGGGTATAGGGGTTTTACTAAATCATAGAAACCCTACTACACTAGTTAAGGAATCTATACATAATGTTTAAGGGATTCTTTGATAGGTGGACTATATATTTTTGGGGGTTATATTCATGTAGAATTATTGAATCGTAAATGTTTCTCAATTTTTCATCTAAAAACCATTATTATGATTTAAAATTAAAATTAGATTTTTTTTTGTATAGAATTGTACTAAATGTGATTAGTGATGATTGAGTTGGGAGATAATGTATATTATGATGCGATATGTGGTGCGTGAGTTCCGCATTAAATTATTTTGTGATAAATTATTTTGAATTAACAATTTTTTAAAAAAAATATTTAATGGGTTTAAATTTATTTAAAAATATTTTTTGAGGCATTACCTAGGTATTTTTAGTGTGTTTTATTTTAATGGAAAATAAATTTATATGTTTCTACTGTGTCATTATTTTCTTATAAATGTAAAATGTAGAAGAAAAATTATTTTCAATTGGAATTATTTTTTGGTTACATTTTTTGATGTGTGGTGTGATTGATTATTTGTAGAATTACTTTAAGGTGTTATCATATATTTCATGTTTGACTTATATATGTGATGGTTTTCACGCTTGAATGTTGGGGAGAGGAATATCTCATTGGTCTGTGTAGGAACATGATTCTTATTTTGTGCTATGAATATTTTCTTTTCAGTTCATATAAGAGGATATGGAGTTAAAGGGGTTAAATGCTAGCTTCAATTCATACATGGAAAAACATTGTGGTTACATGCCACGTACATACTAGTACATGTCATGTAACTTACCCGTGTATGGTTGAACATGCTGTGTCAGGGGAGTCGGTAGAGGGGGGACGATTTTAGTACTTACACAACATATATCTTGTTTTTACAGGCCATGTAGTTTTCTTTTTTGGTCTAAAAAGTGCAGTAGCATCACTTTTCTGTATTTGGACAATGGGATCACTAGGTATCATGCGCTTCATTTCCGGATCTCATTTTTTCTCACAATTTTACATATAGACTCTAAATCAGATGTCGACGAAAAAATTTGATCCCAATCCGAAAGTTCTCAATTTTTCGTGGTCTGTTATTCGTGATTCCTACTCTCCATTGACTAATCAAAGTTTGAGTTTTTATTCTTTTTTTATTTATATACTCCATTCTAGGTTGAAACAAATCCCTAAATTCGATGGGGAAAGTTTTATGAGTATAAGGTAGGTGGTCTTGTGCCTCTCATTAATTGTTGAGATGAATATATGTGATGAAGTGTTGTGCGCCCATTTTTGGGTGTCACGTGGATTTATTTTTTAATAGATTTTTTTCTAGAGGTTGTTTAAGTAATTGAATATGTGTTATTATTCATATATGATGTTTATTACCTTGAATTAGGGCCACCCTATGGTTGTGTTTCCCTTGAATTTTTGTTTATGGTAGTTTGGCCTATGTTTCTATGTGGCGAGCCTTGTTTTTCCATATTTGTTTTGTTAAAAATTAATTGAATAATAATGGGATTTAATTTGGGTTAAATTGAAATTGGATAGATTAAGGGCTTGGGATTAGTGTTTTTCCCCTTTTCCCCATGTTATGCCTATTAATTTTTAAGCCCTGTAATTGTTAGATTACATTTAGGGCTTGTGATATGAATTTCCCATGTGAGTACAATTATTTAAGCCTTGTTATTGTTCAATTTACTTATAGCATGTAATATATTATTCCCACATGTGATATTATGTTAACCATGTAATAGTGTAATTTAAATGTGTTAAATATTATGCTGAAATTCTTAAATACTGGGTTTTCCCTAAAACATATTGAAATGCTGATAAGTCGGGCTCGACCCTAATTGACTGCTATTCTTATGGGTGAGGAATTTTTATTCCTACGAGTGATGATTTGTTATGACTACAGGTGGGTATTTTTTATGCCTGCAGGTGGTGATTGGTTATGTATATGAGAGGGGTTTTTCTATGCATGCGGGTGAGGGGTTTAATTGAATATTGAAATGGTTGACTTGTGACTTCTGTCCCAAGCCAAAGAACATGCCTGTATTTTGTCTTCACTTAATTCTGTTTAGATAGGGATTGATGGGCTTATGCTTATTCCTAAGACTTATATAATTCAATGTAACTGAATGGTTGAACTGAAAATAATGAACAAAGATGGAAACCATTTCATTTAGGATTTTTTAATTTTGAGTAATTTTTAGTTACTACCTTCAATATTGTACACTGATGTTTTATATACTCACAGACAGATTGGAACAGATCTTGGGTGGTTTCCTACAGGGATTTGGTTCTCACAATCTATTTGGGACATGATTTGGGGTCCAAAAAAGATTATATTGATGATGTTTTTAATAATGGCAAGCACCCTTCTATAAGTAATTGATTTCTGTTAGGAGCAAGAAATCATGGGACCAAGCCAAGGATTACGATGCTTCTTAGTTTTCCTTTCTATTCTTATACATTGGTATTATATCTTTTATCTCATTTTATTGTATCATATTTGGCCTGATTTCCTAGAAAATGTGACATGATGCATCATCTTTTAAATTGAATGATTCATTGTTATTTATCTTATCAGTCTTACATTGTTTATTTTAGTCGTATGTGGTTTACTGTTTCTACTATTGAATTATTATTGATTTCACTATAGTATACTCTTCCAATGAGGACATATTTTTTATAATATCACTTATAGGCCCTCACTTCTATTTGGAAGCCTATGGAATTTGGGTAAATGTTCTTGATGCCAATTACCCAATTGGGTATAGGGCACCTTTGGGTGGCATTAAGATCTGGGATGGTAAAAAGTTGTATCAGAGGAGGTTTTTTATAGTTTTCTTACAATTTGGTGACATTAGATATCGATAATATGGAAATTGGATTTGGTAATTAGTTTTAGTCAGGAGTAGCTACCCCACGTGTAGGAAAATGAAAAATTTCCTCGAATTGATTTTTTATATTTTCGATTTTCTTATTGTTATAGTTGGTTCTTTTCACCATCAGATGACACACATGTTTTCTTCTATTATTATTGATATTATTCTGGTTCTATTTTTATAACCTGATGAGATTCAGTTATTCCATCTCATGCATCATATTGTCACTTTTTAAGAAAAATAACATGCCATGAATTCTTTCCATTTTATTTAAGAGCATTACGGATTGCAGGCTTTTGTGATAGATTTCATTATAGATATGCTTGTTGTTTTGATAGGTACCATGATAGATATACCTACTATTATGATAGGTATAGTGGTACGTGATAAAGTTTAAATTAGATGGACATATAACTTTGTTCCCTGAGGTGTATGGTACCACTTGGATAAGAATTTTGTGGATCATTTTTCAGCCTTTTGTGTAGAATTATATTGTGATATTTTATGCCTGGATACCAAACATTGATTAGCAGGGAGAATGGGACCTCACGGATTGAAATTTGGCATACCACTAGTTAGTTTTCTAAAGAACATGGGTTTTCAAGGCAATCTGGTGTTTCTGTCTTGAAAAAACCATTTTACAGGGTGTGTAGTTTAGCTTAACAAGTTGTATGTTCTTCTTATTCATGGAAGGAATATTTCTTTTCTTTTTTACATGCCTTGTACTCGTGGTACATGCCTTGTGGAAAGTGATTTTGTTTCTGGATGTCTGATAAAGAACACGAGTTGTTGATTTTTGGTTAGTGCCCACCATGTATGGTAGATAAACATCGGGTAGTTTTAATTAGGTGGATCTTATATGGCTCTGACCATGTGGAAGTACATAGCTATGAGGGAGAATATGAGTACACGCCGTGTGTCGGGATGATCCATCTTGTTCCTGGGATGTCTACATGCCTACGCTGGTGGGATTACATGCCTATTTAAGATCCTGAGGGTATATTCCATGTGTGGTTTCTACACACTGAGTACTTATTTTCTGATACCCTTTGAGGATATTTTCCTATTTTATCCCCCATTTATAGTTTGGGACCTTTCAGTTGTCCATTCTGAGTAGTTTTATGCATAGATGTTGATGGAAAAACCCATGAAAATTTATGAGACTCCTAATGGGTGTGTTATGGATTTTATAAACATAGAGAGGGTCTTCCTCCAGTTATTGTTTTCAGTTGTCTCCTAAGAGTGAAACCAGAGTATGAATAATTAGTTAGGCATTCAGACCAACCTATTTGAGGCTTTCAATCTGATATTTTCTATGATCTATATCTATTGACCTATGTTATTCAAGGTATTACCTTGTATGATCCCTCTCCTTTGTAAAATTTTTGAGGATCCATTTTACAACATGTCTCTAATGTTTATCATTGAAGGATTCCATGTATGATTCCTATTTTTCCTTTTTAGCTAAGTATCCCATGTAGGATTCCATCACTTGTGTTTACCTGTAGGACCCCAAGTAGTATGCCTCCCGATTTTTCACTTGGACAAAACCAACCTTCTTAGAAGGATTTTGGTAGTATCCCTCATTGTTTAACACCTAGACCTGACCAATAGGGCAGGAAGAAGGGTGGGTTCTTAGAGGATGGTGTTGACCAATCCTGTTTTGATATCTTCAATTTTGAGCTGCGACTTTTGTTCTCACATTGAGACCATCATGTAAGGGTTGTTTTACAGTTTAGATTTTTGCCTTGGAATGAAGACATGAATAATAATCTGTGATATGTATCTATTAGATTTTTCTTAATTAAAAAAATTCCTTGATCCAAGTAAATCTATTTTTTATGACCTAGTTCAAGGAGTTAATGTTTATTCTTCATAAGGGGTTATCCCATGGTAGGTATCACCCTTAAATCTTGTTTTCTTGTATTCAGCTATGAGCTTTCTAATGATAGTTCCGCTCAGGTTCCTTCATCCCTATTAAGAGTATTGCTATTTAGAGAGGAAACTCTTGTTTGGATTAGTGATCCATGTATCTTGACCCCTGATATGGGAATGAGCATTGGGGAATTCATGGTTCAGCAAAGTAGACATGCCTCAATCATGGTCAGCTACTTATGAGGTCATGCGAACCTCTCTTTCCATATGTGATGGGCGACTTGTTACGTCATCATCCGTGTAAACGGTTGTGTTAATGATGTCCTTTTGAGATATTTCTAGAATGATCCATCCAATACTAGGATACATTGGGTGGACAGTCTATGAATTGTACCCAAAATGTTTCCTTTTCTCTTGTAAAATTTGTGTAGTATATGTTGACATACGGAATACCCATCTATTGTTAAATGTTATAAACAAGACATTGAGTTCAGTTAAATTGTTGAGCTTTGATCTACTCTGTCTATTCTGGGTCATAATTGGAGTAGAGTGACCTAAATGTTCTGTAACCATGTTTTTACCACTACATGGGAGGACTTTCTGGGATATTGGTGTTTTGACATGCTGGTCTATTTAATTTCGGATTTCATTCCATGACTTTTGAATTGGTGGTCATGGTTGGTGGAAAGACACTTAGGCATTTATGTTGGTTCTAAAATCATGAGTTTTAGGTCAGTTATTCCTTCTTCATGAAATTTAAGACACTCCTAGGTGGGGATCATTATGTTTGTTCTGTTTAAATGTGTCCTTCCCAGATGAAGGGTCACAATCAATGACCATTCAAAAATGGTTGTTCTACTTTAATGACTTTGAGGCTTGTGAGTCTTTTTCACGTTGATCCATTCTTGATAGCATGATATTTATTGTGGATGAATCTATGTGCATCCATAGTAATAAATCAATGATCTTGGATGTAACTTGATGGTTATGTGTAAGATATCACTGAAATTCCATGGAATAATGCAATTTTGTTAAGTTGAATTAAAATGTTTTGGTAAGAGAATATGAATTTCTTTCAGGAGGTCAGTCATTAGTGGTCTAGCTGTCCTTTATCATACAATCCTAGAAGTCTTCTTTGTGTTCTCTTTTTTAAGATATGATAATGTGCCCAATCTTAACATCATCTGGAATGCACTAAGAGATCGTCTGTTATATATTTCACTTCAGTTGAAATCCATTAGGCTAGTCCAAAAAAATCGTTTTTGTGCACTGGATTCAGGGTTTTAAATGTGGATCGGTTAATCTTGGGTGATACTGAGGTTCCTATGTAGAAACTCCTTGGATAGAATCAGTGATGCCTACTATTTTCTTTGACATAACTTCTAGGCGGATGCCACTGTAGGTTTAGTCAATTTTCGTATGTGGACATTTATCCTCGTACCAAAGTCTCACTTATGTCGGTGAGCATGGACCACCTTGGTGAGTTATTAAGACTCCGAGTTAGTGAATCTGAGGTTATCTTGAACTTATTTTCATGATTTTATGTGATGGTTAAAATTGGGTATTGATTCTAGTGGGGTGGATCTGGAATTATTCTTTTACTCATGATGTGGCCTAACCTTTTAATTTATTAAGGGATGCCTTGAAAGGACTTTCCCTGAGAGACATGTATGTGCTTCGGTTAGTGGGATCATTGTGGGTGTACGGTGCTTGGGTAATAGGGGTTGTGTTTTGTTGCAATACATCAGCTTTATAAGTTGGGTGTTTCTGAGATAACTGTTCTATTGACAGTTTGACTCATTATACTTATTTCTCTTCATTTTTGGTTCAATTGTACAAGTTTAAACACTCTTCCAGTTTAAGGTGTGTGTGGTAAAAAACAATGCAATGTATTTTGTGGAAAGATTGTGGGACCACATTTGATGATATCGATCAGGGTTCAACTATTTTTTACTGTGAGGCAGCGATTATGACTCCAGTTGTGTTCTGGTTCCCCTATTTTAAAAAAATCACAATGGTTGAATCACTAGAATTCTTAGGGGAGTGCTTGGTGGAGTTTTCTTATGGTGGAGGTGTCATGGTGACGATTCCATGTGGATTTTTTGTTACATGCTCTTGATGGTTTCACTTTTCCTACCAATAAAGGAATCTTACAGAGTAGACGAGATTTGAAGGTTATACACTCGTGAGGTTGTACGACTACATGGGGTCCCATAATCTATCATTTAGGATAGGGACACCCAATTTAATTATCATTTCTGGAAACCACTATAGAGGGATTTGGGTTCACAAGTTCTTTTGATCAGAACATCCCACCCAAATTTAGATGGACAGTTAGAGTGCACGATTCATGTTACATGGGACATGCTTTGGGCATGCGTCCTAATTTTAAAGAGTTCATGGGATAGATAAATACCCTTGGTTGAGTTATCATATAATAATAACTTGCATGATACTTTTTAGATGGTTCCTTATGAGTCATTATATGGTAGTCCATTCTGATCACCCCTATGTTTGATGGAGCTAAGAGAGGTAGCTATGATGGGACCTTGTCTTGTCCAGGAGTCCATGGAGTAGGTTCAGGTGTGTCACACCCGAACATCTTAAATTAATTATATTTTACTACTTCTTGGCTTTGGGTCCCCATGCCAATGTTCCGGTTGGTTCCCGATTTAAATTTTGCGACATTTACTAAGTTCAGAGGGTTTCGGACCCGTGCGAGGTCACCGCACTGTGTGCGGTAGCCACATCGTTAGCCCGGGTGTCGTGCAATGGTTTAATGACTAAAATAAATAATGTTTTTTTATAATTAAAGTGGGTTCAATGTTCATATTGTAATAAAGATAATATTATTATTTAATTAATAATATTATCATGTCTAAGGTGTTGTTATTTTATTTCTATCAAATTTTATTATTATTATCAACTTATTATTGTAAATTTTATTAACATTATTTTATGGTTCTATTATTATTGTTAATATTATTTATATTATTATTATTATTATTTATAGTTTTATTATTATTACTTTTGTTAATTTATTTAAATGAAAAAAAATCTAACCTAAACCCTAATACCCATCCAAGCCTCCCCCTCCCATTATTTTTTTTCTACGGCGCGAGCCCCTCGTTTTCTCCCTTTGCTGGTCGCGGACGAACCCCCCTTCTCCCTTTCCTGCGCTCAGCCGCCGCTCCCCACTTCGGTGCTCACCTCTTGTAACACCCCGAGCTTCCATGATACGCTTCTCATTCAATAATGCAATAGCTTGCATTGTACGCAACTTCGAGTTCTAAAACACCGCGACTAGTCATAGTAGCCGTTATAAATAGTAATAATGACTTTTTAAAATTATAGAAATTTTATATTACAAAATGGACTTCATTTTTGTATTTCTAATATTGAAATTGGCCTATATTGAATTTTTTGTAATTTTCTGAGAACTTCCGAATTTTTATGAATAGTGAAAAATAATTAAAACAACTTTTTTAATCAAAATATTTTATAGTGATAAGTTATATTATTGAGTGGTTTTAAAGTATAATTAGAATATATTTTTACCATTTTATCCAATGGTGTTCATTAGAATTAATTTCACTTTGAAATTGGACATAAACAATTGCCAATCTTTTGATATAAATTGTTTCTTAAAACACGCTATTTGTTGTGACAGCGAGAATTAATTATAAAATTAATTAATGAAACATATATGTTGGGAATTTTTTAAAAGTAACATCATTTTTGAATTCGGAATATCAATTATAGCTTAGGGTGAAATTTTGGCATTGTTCTGAAAAACTTCAATTTTTGATGAATAGTGAAACCACTAAGTGGTAGTTAAATAAGTGATTTTTCGTTTAAATGAAATATTACCACTTCTATGATTTGATTTTCAAAAATCCGACATACATGGTTGTCATTAAGAAGTAAAATTTGGTTCAATGAGATTAAAATAATTTTTTTGTGAATAGTAACTTTTAAGTTCTTAATCGCGATTAGAGGTAATTAGTGTAGTTTAAGGTAAAAACAGTGTTTTAATAATATGATATGAGCATGACACTTGTCCTACTCCTATTGGATGAGTCATGGAAGACCAAGACAACCCATGGGTCAACTTGGGGACCCCATGGAGCCACTTTGGTTGGAAAATGACATTAATATATATATATTTAATGTTAAAATTAAATTGACACAAACAGGAGTTGTTTTACTAAAACAGTTTTTAAGTGGGGTTACACAAGTCCAAATTTTGATTACAAATATTCATTATAAAGATACAAAGATTTAATACATCATAGTATTTTTGTATAATTTTTAGACATTAAATAAATTAAATTAATTATGACATCATGATGATGCAGTGATGACCTCATTATTTAACGATTTAAATAAAATGGGAAGATAATGCAAAATCCAAGGATTAAACTTGTCCAAAGCCAATTTTATGAGGAGATTTAGAACCCTTATCACCTTATCCTAGAATTATATAAGTTTGGGACCTTTAGAATCCGAAAATCATTGTGTAATAATGTAACATTTCAATCTTTCAAAAAGAGCCCCTCCTCTCCACTTATAAAAGGCCCCCACCTCTCCCACCTTATTCACACCTTCAAGCCATTTCTCTCGTCCAACCTCTGCCCAAATACTCTCCCAACATCCCTCTATTACTCCTAGAAGCCTCACTTTGGGCAGAAATCTTCCCAAGGAAGCCTTTGGCTCAAATCGAAAAGAGTTACCCGATTTTGAGGTAATGTCTTCTCTAATGTTGTTTTGTTTCATTTTTCTTCTCCAACCCCATAACCTCTTTTTATTCATTTATTTTGTAACAACAACAGTATCCTCAATATACTAGGATGTTGTTATTATAAGTATTCTAGCTACACTTACACACACCTACATCTAATGGTTAAAGAACATACGGTTTCTGTGGATGGCGAATTTCTGCCTCACGAAACGATGATTGTTCAACACTCATATAACACCATAAAAGGTGGCCATTAAGATGTCAATATTTTTATATATGATATATAATATGTTTATGTTTTACTTATGCTTCTGTATTTCTCATTTATGGCATACTTTATGATTTCCATTATGGGTAAAACACGATAATTTCATTTTAGGAAGTGCGGACTACCGCCCCCTCAAAGTGATTTGAATCGTTAATGTCATATGTGGGATGTATAAAGGATGGAGTATATGGTATTATACACTATATTATACTATAATTATATTATAAATTTATATCATTATGATTTCATTCCATTAAATACGAAATAGAAATGAAAGTAGCGTTCATGCGTACGTATGGCTTACCGTCTCCATGAACGGTGCATTTCATTTCTTACCTCTAAATGTTACGTGAAATTATGAATGAATGTATATACTGTATATATATGATATATATGATATCTACATAATGAATATAATTCTGGATATAATGGATATTTCACCACATGAACAACTTGTAATTATAAGAAGTTTATTTTTGACTCAAGTACCAAAGATCGACAAAACGACCGTTATTAACTTAAATAATTAAATAATGTTCATAACATGGTAATAAGTGATATAAATGGAATAATGAACATGAAAAACGTTCTTAAGTAAATATAAATTAACTCTAGTTTATTATTCAGGAGGTTAAAGAATGGTCGAGTCAGGACAAGACGCAAGGTAAGGGAATTTCTTAACCCAACTTCCATTCTTTGGGTTAATCTCCTACTTTCAAATTATGTCATGATATTACTATGTCCTATATTGTATTTGTACATTATTTATGTGTACTTATAGTGAATACACATTATAGATGTACATTATTTAAAAAAATTATCTTTTTAAGGA
Organism: Viscum album; assembly: GCA_963277665.1. NCBI lineage: Eukaryota > Viridiplantae > Streptophyta > Magnoliopsida > Santalales > Viscaceae > Viscum > Viscum album. Next base: position 1,531,895,111 of record OY728161.1, on the reverse strand, counting down.
CTTCGTCTCAATCCCCTTTCATTGAGGCATATTTGGTTTTATACACAACTTTCTTTTATACGGTGTATAAACCCCTTTGACTTTTACGTTTATTCAAAAGGAATATTTTTTATACCAAGCGTTTTACTAAACGACAAAAGGGAATGTTTTTCTTTCCGTACTTATGAGGCGACAACGACTTCTCTGCGGCCGTGACCATTATTTGAGATTCGGCTTCCTCTACAAGCCATCATTTTTTTTAATGAAAAATAAATAAAAAGTTTTAAATTTCTTTTATTTTGGTATTGAAAATGGTTTTGAAAGCATTTTTATTATATCAATGTGTTGTATTTATATCTTGTGATTGAAATGTGGAAATGTTATGTTTCCTTTATGCATGTTTTATGTGATATGATTATGTTATGGTTTATGATATGTTTAAACCTATTCATATGAGGAATGCATTGGACTTAATAAGTGACGGGTGGAGCCCGCTATAGCTCCTCGATGCATCGGCATGTCTCATGAGACAAACTAGTGTCTTGGCACGAGGCCTTGCCTCACGGCTTTAAAACGCGTTGCTGAGGGGAAGGTAGGCACGGGAATTTCAAGCACCCACCAATCTCCCTCCACAACCGATGTGGGATTGGTTACCGGGGCACAGGCGCCAACAATCCTGGCGGGGGCCCAACAATCCTGGGCCCAGGACACAACAGTTATGATATTCTGGCATTATGCATTCCATCATTATGAAAATGGTTATTGATGTTGCATGGGATTATTCGATTAGTATAATATCCATGTGAGTAAGTAAATGGAATTATCTCATTTTATTTTTGCCATATTATGCTAAAGTTCAAGTTTAAAAAGGATTTTGTTTTAGTTATACATTGCCTTAAATGTTAATGATTATTTATGAAAGCTTCCGCAATATTGTTATCCGTACTGAGCATCTGAGCTCACCCCTTTCAATGTTTTAATGTTTTCTAGGATGTGAAGAATTATTTTATGAATGACCTGCAGGGATAGTCAGAAGAGGATAGAAGTGTGGACTATGGAGACTATGTTATTATAGTTTTTCATTTTGTGATGTAATGTAACATTTATGAATGTATCTAGTGATTCCAAGGCTACTAAACTAATCGGTCTTTCGAGACTTGATCTTTTGTGATCATGCCAATGTTACGAAGTAACGCACCGGCTCTGGGTAGCTGGGGTCGGGGCGTTATAGTTGGTATCAGAGGCAGTTTAGTACTAACCTTGGAAGCTAGATTTAGACAAACTCTGATTAGAGAACGTAGACCTAAGATGAACTTTGAGGATTAGTATAGAAGAACTTCCTGAAAATTTTGGTATTGTAGAGATTTTGTGAGTTTTCCAAGCAATACATCCCTGTCTGGATACGAGCAGGTAGAGGCGGCTCTGGCACAGATATACCTAGGGGTAAAACCCGAAAACACCGCTTTGAGCTAGACTCGAACCGGAACTGGTGCACGACAACGGGCCTTGCTGCACTCTTGGTTACGACACTCCTGGGGGATATTCTTAGGATAATTCCCATTCTCTTTACAAACCACTATGAAGGGTTATGAGTATATACTTCCTCAAAGAAAATTTTTTTTTGGATTATATCCATAAATAGTTCAATTTATGTTAAGTATCTTACAAGTGTGGAATTATGTATTTTGATTTATAAACTAATATAGTTTATGCCATTGTTTAGAAATGGCGCCTAGTGGAAGGAATGGAAACCGTATCAATGCACGCACTCCGTGTAGGGATTGCCCTCCTGCTCAAGATAATTATTGTGGATCTGGAGATACAACTGGTGCTGATCAACTTACTACCATACTAGGACAACTCACTCAGGTTATGAATAATAACCTTACTCGTATGGAGCACCCTGATCCGCAACGTGGAGGATCAATTCTAGACCGTTTCATGAGGCAACAACCACCAACCTTCAATGGGAGTACAAATCCTATAGTAGCTGAGCAATGGATAAATTCCTTAGAGAAAATATTCCATGCCTTGGGGAGTAGTGAAAGGGAGAAGGTTGTCATGGCAGTTTACCGCCTCACTGGAGATGTCGATCAGTGGTGGTCGCTGATTCAAAACACAAAAGAAGATGATGAAGTATCGAATATGGAATGGAGGGAGTTCAAAAAGATTTTCTTAGAAAAATACATTCCCCGTGACCATCGAGCAGATATGGAAGGGCAATTTCTGAGTTTGAGGCAGAAGGAGGATGAGAATTTCGCAAAGTATGAGGCTAACTTTAGAAGGTTAGTGAGGCATGCTGCCGATTATATACGTAACCCAAGGAGTAAGATTGGTCGTTTCTTTGATGGGTTAAAACCATTTCTCCATCGAGCTTTAGTATCACAATCCTTCTCATCATACGAAGATATTGTCTCGTGTGCTATCAAGACAGAAAAGGAATTCTCTAAGTCTTATGACAACAAAGTAAAGCAAGAGAAGAAGAGAACGGTGGAACAAGAGACAGATAAAGGGAAAAAGGGAAAGAAGGATTTTCCATTATGTGATAATTGTGGGAAGAATCACCCTGGTACGTGCCTAAAAGGAATGGGAGTTTGTTATAAATGTGGAGAAAAGGGTCACCAGGCTCGTGATTGCAAGGGAAAGAAAGAGGCTATCAAAGTTGAATGCTACAATTGTAGAGAAATGGGTCATTATGAAAATGAATGTCCTAAGCGTCAAGGGAACTAACCTCAGAAAAGGCCAAGGGATCAAGGCCAATCTTATGTTGTGACTACAGTTGAAGCGGAATAATTATTGTATTTGTGTTTTTGGACTCAAGAACTAGATTATGGTTATAAGAATAATGTGATATATATATAAGGATTATACTGCAGTACATGCTGTCTTCATTAAGGATTTAATATGATGAAGGTAATCATATTTTTAGTATGTGACACTAAGAGGAACTTTACTTTGTTTGGGGAATCTGAGTTTACAGTTGATTTTGGAATTTAACGACCCTTTAGAGAAAGTCTGGACGGAGGTATTTTGGATAACTATAATGGTTGAAATGGATTAAGTTAATCTTTGGATAGTATTGTTTAAGGTTAAAACATTTATGAAGATTATTTTTGGAATAGTATAGTACTATATTTTTAGGAAAAGGACAACCTGCAGGGTGGGGCATAACCCGTCGCGTCGGACAAAGCTGCAGGAATCGAACCCACAACCATAGTGCGACAGGCCTTTTTTTCCTACCACTAGCCTACAGGAAGTCCCTGGTTATTACAAAATAATTTTACTAATCTAAATTGTATGTGTTAACATTTGGAACCTTATACAATTAGGAAAAGTATAATATTTTTGGGTTCTATTATCTTTTGAAGTGAAAGGTGAGTTGAAGGTTGAAACCCCAATTGTCAAGCATAAATATATATTTACCTATCTGTTATTCAATGAATAAATAAATTCTTAAACTTTAGTAAAGGGATATTAAAACAAAAAAGGTGTTATCCTAATACCTTATGTCTTGTTGAACTGATGATATTTTAAATCAACATAGATTGAAGGCTTTGAGGCCCTCAATTTGACAGTTGATTGTGATTGATGACCTCAATCACTCCCTACAAATATTTACGTTTTTCCTCCAATTATATGTCTCTAATTTCCACCAATGTTCTCCTTATCGAGATCATAATTTGGTGGTGACTTTCTTATTTCCATTTCCCTCTTATTAAGGCTAAATTTTATTAACCTTATTTCCGATGTGGGTTTTCCACAAAGGTATTTTCTATTTTCAACCTCTTATTTTTAAAGAAAAAATTTTAAATTGCGAGGACGCAATTTTTTGAAGGAGGGGAGAATGTAACACCCCGAGCTTCCATGATACGCTTCTCATTCAATAATGCAATAGCTTGCATTGTACGCAACTTCGAGTTCTAAAACACCGCGACTAATCATAGTAGCCGTTATAAATAGTAATAACGACTTTTTAAAATTATAGAAATTTTATATTTCAAAATGGACTTCATTTTTGTATTCCTAATATTGAAATTGGCCTATGTTGAATTTTTTGTAATTTTCTGAGAACTTCCGAATTTTTATGAATAGTGAAAAATAATTAAAACAAATTTTTTAATCAAAATAATTTATAGTGATAAGTTATATTATTGAGTGGTTTTAAAGTATAATTAGAATATATTTTTACCATTTTATCCAATGGTGTTCATTAGAATTAATTTCACTTTGAAATTGGACATAAACAATTGCCAATCTTTTGATATAAATTGTTTCTTAAAACACGCTATTTGTTGTGACAGCGGGAATTAATTATAAAATTAATTAATGCAACTTATATGTTGGGAATTTTTTAAAATTAACATCATTTTTGAATTCGGAATATCAATTATAGCTTAGGGTGAAATTTTGGCATTGTTCTGAAAAACTTCAATTTTTGATGAATAGTGAAACCACTAAGTGGTAGTTAAATAACTGATTCTTCGTTTAAATGAAATATTACCACTTCTATGATTTGATTTTCAAAAATCAGACATACATGGTTGTCATTAAGAAGTAAAATGTGGTTCAATGAGATTAAAATAATTTTTTGGTGAATAGTAACTTTTAAGTTCTTAATCGCGATTAGAGGTAATTAGTGTAGTTTAAGGTAAAAACAATGTTTTAATAATATGATATGAGATTGACACTTGTCCTACTCATATTGGATGAGTCATGGCATACCAAGACAACCCATGGGTCAACATGGGGACCCCATGGAGCCACTTTGGTTGGAAAATGACATTAATATATATATATTTAATGTTAAAATTAAATTGACACAAACAGGAGTTGTTTTACTAAAACAGTTTTTAAGTGGGGTTACACAAGTCCAAATTTTGATTATAAATATTCATTAGAATTCTAAAAATATTTCCTACATCAATGTATTTTTTTATAATTTTTAGACCTTAAATAAATTAAATTAATTATGACATCATGATGATGCAGTGATGACCTCATTATTTAACGATTTAAATAAAATGGGACGATAATGCAAAATCCAAGGCTTACACTTGTCCAAAGCCAATTGGATGAGGATATTTCGAACCCTTATCACCTTATCCTAGAATTATATAACTTTGGGACCTTTAGAATCCGAAAAGAATTGTGTAATAATGTAACATTTCAATCTTTCCAAAAGAGCCCCTCCTCTCCACTTATAAAAGGCCCCCACCTCTCCCACATTATTAACACCATCAAGCCATTTGGCTCGGCCAAACTCTGCCCAAATACTCTCCCAACATCACTCTATTACTCCTAGAAGCCTCAATTTGAGCAGAAATCTTCCCAAGGAAGCCTTTGGCTCAAATCGAAAAGAGTTACCCGATTTTTAGGGAATGTCTTCTCTAATGTTGTTTTGTTTCATTTTTCTTCTCCAACCCTATAAACTCTTTTTATTCATTTCTTTTGTAACAAAACCAGTATCCTCAATATACTAGGATGTTTTTATAAGAATTATTCTAGCTAGACTTACACACACCTACATCTAATGGTTAAAGAACATACGGTTTCTGTGGATGGCGAATTTCTGCCTCACGAAACGATGATTGTTCAACACTCATATAACACCATAAAAGGTGTCCATTAAGATGTCACTATTTTTATATATGATATATAATATGTTTATGTTTTACTTATGCTTCTTTATTTCTCATTTATGGAATACTTTATGATTTCCATTATGGGTAAAACACGATAATTTCATTTTAGGAAGTGCGGACTACCGCCCCCTCAAAGTGATTTGAATCGTTAATGCCATATGTGGGATGTATAAAGGATGGAGTATATGGTATTATACACTATATTATACTGTAATTATATTATAAATTTATATCATTATGATTTAATTCCATTAAATACAAAATAGAAATTAAAGTAGCGTTCATGCGTACGTACGGCTTACCGTCTCCATGAACGGTGCATTTCATTTCTTACCTCTAAATGTTACGTGACATTATGAATGAATGTATATACTGTATATATATGATATATATGATATCTACATCATGAATATAATTCTGTATATAATGGATATTTCACCACATGAACAACTTGTAATTATAAGAAGTTTATTTTTGACTCAAGTACCAAAGATCGACAAAACGACCGTTATTAACTTAAATAATTAAATAATGTTCATAACATTGTAATAAGTGATATAAATGGAATAATGAACATGAAAAAGGTTCTTAAGTAAATATAAATTAACTCTAGTTTATTATTCAGGAGGTTAAACAACGGTCGAGTCAGGACAAGACGCAAGGTAAGGTAATTTCTTAACCCAACTTCCATTCTTTGGGTTTATCTCCTACATTCAAATTATGTCATGATATTATTATGTCCTATATTGTATTTGTACATTATTTATGTTTACTTATAGTGAATACACATTATAGATGTACTTTATTTAAAAAAAATGATCTTTTTAAGGAATTCGTCTCAATCCCCTTTCATTGAGGCATATTTGGTTTTATACACAACTTTCTTTTATACGGTGTATAAACCCCTTTGACTTTTACGTTTATTCAAAAGGAATATTTTTTATACGAAGCGTTTTACTAAACGACAAAAGGGAATGTTTTTCTTTCCATACTTATGCGGCGACAACGACTTCTCCACCGCCGTGACCATTATTTGAGATTCGGCTTCCTCTATAAGCCATCATTTTTTTTAATGAAAAATAAATACAAAGTTTTAACTTTCGTTTATTTTGGTATTGAAAATGGTTTTGAAAGCATTTTTATTATATCAATGTGTTGTATTTATAACTTTTGATTGAAATATGGAAATGTTATGTTTCCTTTATGCATGTTTTATGTGATACGATTATGTTATGGTTTATGATATGTTTAAACCTATTCATATGAGGAATGCATTGGACTTAATAAGTGACGGGTGGAGCCCGCTATAGCTCCTTGATGCATCGGCAGGTCTCATGAGACAAACTAGTGTCTTGGCACGAGGCCTTGACAAAATTTTATTTGTGGTCTTGGCACGAGGCCTTGGCTATGTGGTTATGATAGTCTGGCATTATTCATTCCATCATTATGAAAATGGTTATTGATGTTGCATGGGATTATTCGATTAGTAGAATATCCATGTGAGTAAGTAAATGGAATTATCTCATTTTATTTTTGCCATATTATGCTAAAGTTCAAGTTTAAAAAGGATTTTGTTTTAGTTATACATTGCCTTAAATGTTAATGATTATTTATGAAAGCTTCCGCAATATTGTTATCCTTACTGAGCATCTGAGCTCACCCCTTTCAATGTTTTAATGTTTTCCAGGATGTGAAGAATTATTTTATGAATGACCTGTAGGGATAGTCAGAAGAGGATAGAAGTGTGGACTATGGAGACTATGTTATTATAGTTTTTCCCTTTGTGATGTAATGTAACAATTATGAATGTATCTAGTGATTCCAAGGCTACTAAACTAATCGGTCTTTCGAGACTTGATCTTTTGTGATCATGCCAATGTTACGAAGTAACGCACCGGCTCTGGGTAGCTGGGGTCGGGGCGTTACACCGCTCCCTCTACCTCGCCCAGCAGCCGCGCCCGACGCTCCCTCCACCTCGCCTAGCCTCCACCCTCACGCGGCCCCCTCTCCTCCGGGGTAGCCGCCTCGTATGGCCCCCCCTGCAGGCTTCCCGCCATCGCCCGCCTGCTTCCCTCCTCCGCCGCAGCCCGCGGCCCTCGGCCTCCGGCTCCCCTCCGACCTCGCTGGCTCTCCATCGACCTCCAGCCAAGCTCCGGCGAGCCCCGTCACCGGAAAATAGCCTCCGGCCCCCTCCAGTGACCTCCGGCCGAGCTCCGGTGAGCTCCGCCTCCGGCCAGTAGCGGCGACCCCTGGTCGCTCATTCTCCACCAGCCCGTAATCTTCGGCGATGACCCGCGACCTCCAACGCAACTCCCCCGGGAAGTTTTCCCCTATTATTCCTTGACCTTTTTGGATTCTGACGAGTATAAGGTTCTTTTTAGTGTTCGTTTTGGGTTCATTTTGGTTCGCATTATTGATTTAGGATCTAATTGGGATCCCACGGGGTGCAATTGTGGTGCGATTGGTGTTTGACACCAATTTTCGAGATTTTTCGACACCCGATGTAAGTTGTTCCATGCATAAAATTTTTTGGTGTTTTAATTTTATTGTTTCATCAAATTAGTATATTATTTGACTAGTCTGCTTGGTGCGAATATAGTTTTGTTTGATGTTTAATAGGATTTTTATAGGTTTAGAAATTCGTTTAGGTGTGATGAATGTTTTGATTTTATGAAAACTTTTATTGAGCCATTCGTAGTGTTTCCTAAACTGTGCTGTTGTTTTGCATGGTGCGCATGGGCTGAGAAATTCTGTTTTGACATTTGTAGTGTTTTATAAACTGTTTTGTTGGTTTATTAAAATGTGCAAGGGTTGCAGTTGGGTTTTGGTGTGACATCAATGTGGAGTTTTGTGCGTTTGATCATGAAATTTTTTTTAAGGGTTTGAAGTTGGTTTCGTGTGTTTAAAGTCACGGTGTGTTTTCAAAATTGTTTTATAAAAATTTTAAATGATTTATTAAGTAGAATGGATGTTGCGAATTTGGTTTTGGGAAAACGTATTTAGGCACACATGCTTTTAAAGGTCAATTTCATCATGCCATGCGGTTTTGTCCTATTTCGTACTCTGGTGTTTCCTTGAAATAACCCGGTGGTACTTTAAAATAATCAGTGAGTTGTTTTGGTGTTATGTGGTTTTTACAAAAACATTGTGGACTTTAAAGAGGTATAAATATGGTTGATGGTGCATGTTGTGTTTTGAAGTTTTGTCCAGCTGGTTCCTATGCGTTGGTTGTTTGTTTGGTTGGTTTTAAGTCTGCCTTTTTGTGATTTTGGTTTTATGCGTTTATTGCAGCGCGTTCGCAAGGTCGCCCCACGATATTGCTATCATCAGCTTACGCTTGCTTGTACGCTTACGTGAGGCATGTCGTGCCTTTGTGTTTGGACAGCGAGCCGAGGTAGGTCCCCCAATGCACCTACCATTAGATTTAGAATTTATTAATTTCTTAATGTTTTATTAATTTGAATAAATTGGAAATAATATAATATAAATAATTTTTATATTGTTATTTGGTGTGAAAAGAGTCGTTTATTTTATACTGAACACTTGAAACATTTTCTTGATAAGCGAACACCTTGTATTGAAAGAATGCATGTTTGGACTTTAAACATAATTCACGGCATTTCAAATGTACTTCTAGTTTTTAAGGTAAATTATTTCTTCTGAAAACGTTTTTTGAGTTTTTTGAGAAATGAGGTTTTACTTTAAAATTGTTGAAGGGCCGTTTGGCACTTTAATAAAATAGATTATTTTGGAAAACCCACTCGGGGGGGTTCTTTGGTGTGCGTTGATTGTGTGAGCTATATGTGATGTTTGTGCATCGTGACTGAATAAATTACATTGTTGACACACCCCTTTTTTTTATTGCTTGTGTTGACATGGGAACCTGGCATGTTGAGTGAATTTTCTAAGAATGATTGTTGCACTAGTTTAGACCACGCACTGGCTAGTGGCCCCATAGCAGGGGAATACTGAGTTATTGCTGCTATGGGGATTGGGCCCCTCGGTCAGGCCGTGCAGGGATATACCGGGTAGTAGTATGGGCGTTATGACGTCATCGAGTTAGGGCATGCCTTCACGATAAGTCAGATGTATAGTATGTTCTGGATTGTTCACGATCTCCTAGGTTTGACCCATGTTTCTTTTAGTGTTTATTTGTATGTGGCGGACAATTGAGAGGTCGAGTTCGGTTTCTGACCAATGTGTGCCACTTTTTCGATTGCCATTAGTGTGTGTTGGGTGTTGTGTGTGATTTTCCTTTTGACTAAAAAATAAAGTTTGGATTTCTAAATTGTTCACAAAATGATTTAAAAATGCAATGAACCTATTTCTTTCAACATTAAACTTGTTCTAAATTAATAAGGGAAATGGACTTTTACTTTTTTTAGAAATGAAAGTGTGTGAAAAAACCATATTTTATATAATTTAGTGCAAACCTGAAATTGATAAATTCTTTGTTTAATGGTATGTTCATTGGGAATATAATTAGTTGGGCGTACCTATTGAGTTTTAATACTCACGCCTATAGTGTTTTCTTGTTTTTAGTTCTGTTGCAGGTTCCAGCTTTAGTGTTCGCCTTGAGCAATGTTGGTTGTGGTATTGGAGAGTAACCCACGAGGTCAAATGGAGTTTGGGTCGTGGTCAGGTTAGTAGTGTTACTGGTTGTTCTTTATTTATTCGTTTTTGGTCTATTTTAGTTTCCGCTATTTAGTTTATTTTATTTTGGGACAAATCATTCCCATATGCTTAATTTTGATTCCCAGCACTAGTTTCCAGCATGTGGGGATCAGGAACGCCCCTCGGGCCATGTTGCGGGTCGGCTCGGGTGACCGCTTCAGGGTCGACCCGGGTTGGTTCGTGACAAAATGTTATTAGAGGAGGCCATTGTTATTTGAGGTGTTTGGTAGATGGAGATTAGGATTTTCGGGACTCGAGAGTTAGATACGGGAAGGACGTCATGAACCCTCGCCCGTTCCGCACCTCGAGTCGCCAGGGATAGTCCGGGAATTGAGTCTTTGTTTTGTTCTGGTTTGTTTTTGGTTGAGGGATGAAAATGGAGGTAAACCGATGTTACATCGTGATCTCACATGGAGTAGTGACCCATGTGGATTTCTGTTACACGGTTTTAATTCCTCCTAGTTATTGACGCTTACTTGGGGCATGACCCACTACCATGTCTCTATGTTAAGTGTGACCGCTAGTCCCTCACTCCGATAGTTTGATGTAAGTTGAGTGTCGTTTTCGTTCTGATTGGTGTAAGTGCATTTTTGGAAATGAAAAAGGGTTTTTGAAAATGAGACTGATTTATTTTAAATTAATTTTAATTTATGAAATGGGTTTTAAAACTGAAGGCTTTTGGTTTGGAAAACTGGAGATTGTTTGAAAATTGGTCGAGAATGGTTTGTGGTGAAACCTCAGGTACTCCTTATGATTGTTTGCACATGTGAGAGGATGCGTGGAAAGTGCGTGTTGGTGCGTATGAATGAAGGTGGATGAAGAAATGTGCAACAGTTCATGGGATTACCTGGGTGTGTTTGAAATTAAAGTCTTGACCTTGTTTTCTAAATGGGCTTTTAAAGGGGAAAATGGTTTTTGATGGTGATCTTGGTTTGAAATGTGGATATGGTACTTGTAAGATGGAATTCAAAGAAAATGGTTTTGAAATCTAAAATAAAAAGCTATTTTTGTGTGTTTTTGGTATTTGTTTGGTTTTTGAGTTTGATGTTTTTGGATGAAAGCACTTTTAATGATATTACTTTGGCTTGATTTCGGTTTTAACTTGGTGTTATATATATAGTTCAGAAATGCTGCCTAGAAAGGTCCCCAGAGTTGATGAGTCATGCCCAGTTTTTGGTCCTTCTCGGAAGTTGTCTGTCCTTCATGGTGATTGGAGTCTGTTAGAGACAATGCAGTGGCTTGAAGAGGTCAAGAACATATTCAGGGTGTTGGGAACTCTTGAAGCTGACAGAGTGCGTGTTGTTTTGGGTCAGTTCGAAGGTCCAACTCTGGACGAGTAGGAGTTGTTCACCCCACCATTACTGCAAGTTGGGATGATGTGATATTTCTATAAAGTCGTCTTCATTCAATGGTTTATACTTGTGGAGGTGAAGACGAAAAAAATGGAAGAGCTCATGCGTGTTCAACATGGCCAGCAGACCGTGAAATCATATGTTGAACATTTGAATGATCTTGTGTCTCTTTTTCCAGGGGTGGTGTCGTAAGACTGGATGAAGACTTCTCCCTTCATCAAGGGTCTTCATCCAAAGATCAAGGAGCGAGTCCTCCCTTTTTGGGAGAATCACTTTTGAGAAGTTGGTGCATGAGGTGTTCTTAGTTGAGTTGGTTTCCGAAGCGCAAATGGTTGGAAATCCACCATATCCAGTTGCTCATGAAGATCCCCCACCCGGAGAGCACAGTGTGTCAGGTGAATTTGTTTCTAAAGAGTCATCTGCAGTGGTTCTGGCTTCTAGTTCATCGGACCGTTCAGTGGTGTGCCACTAGTGTGGCGGGTTCAGGCATGTGAAGCTGTCATGTCGCATCCCTCCAAAGGCGTGTCATCATTGCAGTTGTCAGGATCATCTGGAGAAGTTCCGCAAGAAGCGTCACCTGAAGAAGAAATTGTGACCGAAGAGATTATATTCCCTAACTGTGAGGCAGGAGATGCTTCAGCCCAAAGAGCCCCATCCATAGGTCTTGGGGTGAAGCTCGCGCGCAGTCAGAAGTTTCCAAGGATGTGAAGCCTTGGTTCATGTTTTGTGTTCCGTGTTGGCGGTGGAACATTTAAATCCATTTTGTCCATCATTTTCTACTATAAATGTTTTGACGTCATTGTAAGTCCATTGGTTTGTCGTGAAGTTGGGATGGACGTGTTCGTTTGAAATCCAAATAGTCTGGTTTATCTGAATTATGATTCTCTGAATCGCACGTTTTTTCTTTCTTTCTTAGAAGTATGTTTGGACCTTGCATGGGTTAATCTCGGTTTGGTTGTGTTCTTTTGGAGATGTAAGTGTCTTTGGAGGAATTGACGTTGTGGGTATGCATGGGTACTATTTGGGATAAGTCCTTCTCAGAGGTTTTTCTCTAGTGTTTGGGTTTTGGGTTCGAGCCAAAGGTTCCAAGTTTTAGCTGAGGTGTTGTTTCACTTGAGATATAGAAGTTATCTCGGTTCCGTTGGGAGTTCTTATGTCGCCCCCCCCCCCCTTCCAGGGTGGTATGTTTGGGTGTTAAGATTTCCGCACTAGTTGAGTTCTTGTGGTGTGGATAACCCTCTCGGGTTCTCCCATTCTCTTATGTTGTGGTTTCTTCTAGTCTTATTTGGGCATGGATTTTGGTCTGGTCCATTGTTTGGTTGGGTGACTTTCTGGGGGCAGAAAGTGTCTGTGGTGGGGATAATTGTCACACCCAGACATCTTAAATTAATTATATTTTACTACTTCTTGGATTTGGGTCCCCGTGCCAATGTTAGGGTTGGGTCCCGGTTTAAATTTTGCGACATTTAATAAGTTTAGAGGCTTTCGGACCCGTGCGAGGTCACCGCACAGTGTGCGGTAGCCACATCGTTAGCCTGGGTGTCGTGCAAAGGTTTAATGACTAAAATAAATATTGTTTTTTTATAATTAAATCAGGTTGAATGTTCATATTGTAATAAGAATAATATTATTATTTAATTAATAATACTATCATGTCTAAGGTGTTATTATTTTATTGCTATCAATTTTTATTATTATTATCATCTTAATTATTGTAATTTTTATTAACATTTTTTTATGGTTCTATTATTATTGTTATTATTATTTATATTATTATTATTTATAGTTTTATTATTATTAATTTTGTTAATTTATTTAAATGAAAAAAAAATCTAACCTAAACCCTAATACCTGGCCAAGCCTCCCCCCTCCCTTTCTTTTTTTTCTGTTGTGCGAGCCCCCTGTTTTTTCCCCTTGCTGGTCGCGGCCGAACCCCCCTTCTCCCTTTCCTGCGCTCAGCCGCCGCTCCCCGCTCCGATGCTCGCCGCTCCCCCCGTGTCGCCCAGCAGTCGCGCCCGACGCTGCCTCCGACACGCCCAGCCGGCACCCCCGCGTGGCCCCCTCTCCTCCGGCGTAGCCACCCCACATTCCCCCCTGCAGGCTTCCCGCTGTCACCCGCCTGCTTCCCTCCTCCACCGCAGCTTGCGGCCCTCGGTCTCCGGCTCCCCTCCGACCTCGCTGGCTCTCCAGCGACCTCTGGCCAAGCTCCGGTGAGCCCCGTTGCCATCCAGCAGCCTCCGTCCCCCTCCAGCGACCTCTGGCCGAGCTCCGGCGAGCTCCCCCTCTGGCCAGTAGCGTCAACCCCTGGCCTCACATTCTCCACAAGCCCGCAATCTTCGGTGATGACCCGCGACCTCCAGCGCAACTCCCCCGGGATGGTTTCTCCTATTATTCCTTGACCTTTTTGGTTTCTGACATGTATAAGGTTCTTTTTAGTGTTTGTTTTGGGTTCATTGTGGTTCTCATTATTGATTTAGGATCTAATTGGGATCCCACTGGGTGTGATTGTGGTGCGATTGGTGTTTGACACCAATTTTCGAGAATTTTCGACACCCGATGTAAGTTGTTCCGAACAAAAACTTTTGTGGTGTTTTCATTTGTTAGTTTCATAAAATTAGTATATTATTTGACTCGTCTTCTTGGTATGAATATAGTGTTGTTTGATTTTTAATAGGATTTTGATAGGTTTAGAAACGTTTTTATGTGTTATGAATGTTTTGATTTTATGAAAACTTTTGTTGAGCCATTCCTAGTGTTTCCTAAACTGTGCTGTTGTTTTTCATGGTGCGCATAGGCTGAGAAATTCTGTTTTTGACTTTTGTAGTGTTTTATAAACTGTGTTGTTGGTTTATTAAAATGTGAAAGGGTTGCAGTTGGGTTTTTGTGTGATGTCAATGTGGAGTTGTGTGCGTTTGATCATGAAATTGTTTTTTTAAGGATTTGAAGTTGGTTTCGTGTGTTTAAAGTCGCGGTGTGTTTTAAAAATTGTTTTATAGAAATTTTAAATGATTTATTAAGTAGCATGGATGTCGCGAATTTGGTTTTGGGAAAACATGTTTAGGCGCACCTGCTTTTAAAGGTAAATTTCATCATGTCGTGCACTTTTGTCTTATTTCGTACTCTGGTGTTTCCTTGAAATAAACTGGTGGCACTTTAAAATAATTAGTTAGTTTTTTTGGTGTTATGAGGTTTTTACAAACACATTTTGGATTTTAAAGAGGTATAAATAAGGTTGATGGTGTGAGTTTTGTTTTGAAGTTATGTCGAGTTTGTTCCTTTGCGTTGGTTGTTTGTTTGGTTTGTTTTATGGCTGTCTTTGTGTGATTTTTGGTTTTATGTTTTTATTGTAGCACGTTCTCAAGGTCGCCCTACGATATTGCTGTCATCAGCTTGCGCTTTCTTGTACGCCTACGCATGGCATGTCGCGCCTTTGTGTTTGGACATCGAGTCGAGGTAGGTCTCCCACTGCACTTACCTTTAGATTTAGAATTTATTAATTTCTTGATGTTTTATTAATTTGAATAAGTTGGAAATAATATAATATAATTAATTTTTATATGGTTATTTGGTGTGAAAAGAACCGTTTATTTTATACCAAACACTTGAAACATTTTCTTGATGAGCGGACACCCAGTATTGAAAGAATGCATGTTTGACCTTTAAACATAATTCACAGAATTTCAAATGTACTTCTACTTTTAAAGTTAAATGATTTCTTCTGAAAAAGTGTGTTGAGTTTTTTGAGAAATGAGGTTTTACTTTAAAATTGGTGAAGGCCTATTTGGAACTTTAATAAAATAGATTATTTTGGAAAACCCACTTGGGGGGGATCTTTGGTGTGCGATGATTGCGTGAGCTGTATGTGATGTTTGTTAATCGTGGATGATTAAATTACATTGTGGACGCACCACTTTTTTTATTGCTTGTGTTGACCTGGGAACCTGGTATATTGAGTTAATTTTCTGAGAATGATTGTTGCACTAGTTTAGACCACGCACTGGCTAGTGGCCCCATAGCAGCGGAATACTGAGTTATTACTGCTATGGGGATTGGGCCCCTCGTTCAGGCCATACAGGGCTATACCGGGTAGTAGTATGGGTGTTATGACGTCATTGAGTTAGGGCATGCCTTCCGGATGAGTCAGATGTATAGTGTGTTCTAGATTGTTCACGATCTCCTAGGTTCGACCCATGTTTCTTTTAGTGTTTATTTGTATGTGGCGGACGATTTAGAGGTCAATTTCGGTTGCTGACCTATGTGTTCCACTTTTTTCATTGCCCCTAGTGTGTGTTGGGTGTTGTGTGTGATTTTCCTTTTGACTAACAAATAAAGTTTGGATTTCTAAATTGTTCACAAAATGTTTTAAAAATTCAATGCACCTGTTTCTTTCAACATTAAACTTGTTCTAAATTAAGAAGGGCAATGGACTGTTACTTGTTTTAGAAATGAAAGTGTGTGCAGAAACCATATTTTATATAATTTAGTGAAAACCTGAAATTGATAAATTCTTTGTTTAATGGTATGTGCATTGGGAATAGAATTAGTCGGGCCTACCTACTGAGTTTTAATACTCATGCATATAGTGTTTTCTTGTTTTTAGTTCTGTTGGAGGTTCCAGCTTTAGTGTTCACCTTGAGAGACGTTGGTTGTGGTATTGGAGAGTGACCCACGAGGTCACATGGAGTTTGGGTCGTTGTCAGGTTAGTAGCGTTGCTGGTTGTTCTTTATTTAATCATTTTTGTTCTATTTTATTTTCCGTTGTTTAGTTTATTATCCTTTGGTCCAAATCGTTCCCACCTGCTTAATTTTGATGCCCGACACTATTTTCCAGCCCGTGGGGATCGGGAACGCCCCTCGGGCCATGTCACGGGCCGGCTAGGGTGACCGGTTCAGGGTCGACCCAGGTTGGTTTGTGACAAGGTGACTTGGAAGCAGATGGATATTGTGCGGCCTCATCAAAATTCTTATATCGATCATTACAAATGACCTATAGAGTTTGAGGTAGAGGATCACATTTTCTTGCATGTTTCACTGAGGTTGGTACTCCAGCAAATCAGAAGATAGGGTAATCTTTCACCACAATATGTCGGGTCATTTGAGATTCTAGAAAGGGTCAGTATGGTTTCCTTTTAGTTGCAGTTACCTCAAATGTAACGTTCCATGCATGAATTCTTCCATGTATCTCAAATGTGCCAATTTCACTTAGTCCCATCTCAAGTTTTAAATCCCATAGAGGGTGAGCCTCTAGTTGATGTGTTCTTTGAGGAGCATGTGATTCGTATTGGGGATTTGAATAACGAAGGTTCTCTAAAGCCAGTCAGTTTCTCTAGTACGGGTGCTACTGTAGCATGGTCGAGTATAGGATGAGACCTGGGAATAGAAGGCTAACCTATGTACTCAGTGGCCAGATTTATTCATAGATATTTTTCACCGGCCTTAGAAGGAAAATTCAAGGATGAAAGTGGTTAACTGATGGCTTCATGCCTTACACGGCCTAACATTTTGGATACATGTGGTTTATATATTATTACATTCCATGTAACATACTCGTGTATGGTTGAATATGGTGTGTATGGGGAGTCGGTAAAGGGGGTGGTTTTAGTATATACAGGGCATGTATCCTATTAGTATACACATTTAAGTATTATTTTTGTCGATAAAACAGAAAGTAGCATTGTTTTTCAGTCATTTGGATAGAGGGATCACTAGGTATCATGAGCAGCACCAAAGAACCTCATTTGGCTTATCGATTGTCCATCCGAACTTCACGTCAAACATTGTCAGAGGTGTTTGAACCCTATTTGTAATCTCTTGATTCCACATAATCTTTTCTTCATGATACTAGCTCTCTATAGAGTTATCAAAGGTTGAGAATTTTTTCTCTCTTTGTATATCGGCTTTGTTATAGGTCGTATCAAAGCCTAATGATGGATGAAGAGAGTCATACGAGTACGAGGTAGGTGGTCTTGGGACCCTCATTAATTATTGAGATAAATATATGTGTTTAAGTGTCGTGCACCCATTTTTTTTGGTCTCTATGATTTTTTTGACCCATGTTATTTTATAATTATATTTAGGTAATTGATTATGTGTTATTATTCAAGTGTATTGTTGGTTTCCTTGAATTAGGGCCACCCCTTTTGGGTGTTTCTGTTGAATTTTTGTTTATAGCCATTTGGTATAGGTTTCCTATAAGATAAGCTTTGTTTTCCTAAGTGGGATGTTAGAAAATGAATTGAATTATAGTGGGATTGCATTTGGGTTAAATTGAAATTGGATGGATTAAGGGATTCATATTATTGTTTTCCTTATTTCCCCCTTGTTTTACCTATTATTTTTTAATCTTTATAATTTTTAGATTACATGTTAGGCCTATGATATGAATTTCCCATGTGAGTATAAGTGTTTAAGCCTTGTGATTGATTAATTTAGTTTTTTTATTATGCATGATTCATATGTCAGTTATTATGTAACCATGTAATAGTGTATTTTACAGGTGTTGTCTATTATGTTGAAATGCTTATTTATCGGGTTTTACTCTCAAACTTGTGGAAATTATGATTTACTGAACCACACAATGATGGATTGTTATACCTGTGGGTGAGGATTTGTTATGCCTATGGGTGAGGATTTGGTATTCATGTGGTCGAAGCTTTTTTATGCATGTGGGTGAGGATTGGTTTTGCATGCGGGAAGGGATTATCTATGCCTATAGGATAGGTCTTTAATTGAATATTGAAATGGAATGACTTATAATGCGTATTCCAATCCAAATCATAACATTTTATTCAGTCTTAACTTCTTTCTGTTTAGATAGCCTACGGAGGCATCTGTTGTTATAACATTATATAAGGGATATACGGGATTAAGATGGATCCCAATACATATATAATTCAATGTAATTGAATGGTTGAATTGAACATAATGAATGAAAATGGAAATCAGTGTATATTGGATGGTTTAGTTTTGAGTACTTCTTAATTACTGCTTTCACTATTGTACACTATTTTTTTATGTACTCACTGAGAGATTGAAATAGATCTTGAGAGGTTTCCTACAGGTATTTGTTTCTCACATCATATTTGAATCAACATTTTTGGAACAAATAGATTATATCGATGCAGGTGTCGATAAGGGAAATTACCCTTCTACAGGTACTTGATTGCTATTAAGAGCAGGAGAGCATGGGACAATTTTGAGTAATGCAATGCTTCTGGGTTTCCTTTGAATTCTTTTACCTTGGTATTGTATCATGTATATGACTATAATGTATCTTTTTTTGGGTACTTTCCTAGAACATGTGACATGATGCAACATCTTTTGTTTTAAATGATGCTTGATTATTTATCTTATCATTATTTCACTATTTATTTCAATTTTATGCTATATAATTTTTACACTAGTGTATTATTATTGATTCCACTATGTTGTGCACTCCGAATGAGGGAATAGTTTCCTTACTATCACTCCTAGGCCGTCACTTCTAGTCAGAAGCCTCTTGCATTTGAGGAAGTGCGCTTGAGGTCGTGTGGCCAACCGAGTATGGGTCACTGTTGGGTGGCATCCAGACCTCGGACGTTATAGTCTGAATAGGGATGGTTGAGGAATCTAAATTTAGTGTTAGGAAACATCATTAGATCAGATGAAATGGATTAAAGAATTTTTCTTCAATATGAGTTCCTTGTTGATAATAATGACATAGAATATAGGTGGGATTTACTCAAATGGTTAGTCCTTATGGTTTCAAGGATTCATACGACATTATAAGAATATGTGTGGGACTGGTTGGATTAAAAATGGTTGGTGTTTTGGTATTATTAGTTTATGATTTATAAAAAAATTCGATGTTGATTATGATTAATGTATGTCTATTTTATTATATCAATTATCGCATGGAATATATATTTTCAGAAATTTCATGTATTCCACTTAGTTTTCTCATATATGGTTATATGGGAATTCATTATAGAAATCATTCTATTTTCTTATACTCAGACCCAATATGTTAATCATGGTAAACATGAAAAAGTATTCTTTGATTGAGTATTTAATTTGTGGAAATGTTGCGCATATTGATAGAATGGATATAAATGAGTCGACTTTTAGAGGATGTGTTGTTAATGGTTGTTTTGTTATTTTTATCAAGGATGTAATTATATTGTGTAATTTTTCTATTATTAGGGTTTTTATATACTCATTTACATTAATATTGATCTACTATATACATATTATATAATTAAATATTTTTTGTGCATATAATATTAATTAACAATTCCTTATGTCTTTCATTTTTATTTTCCCTTCACCGTTGAGCCTTTTCTTCTTGGGGGAAGGAACCAAGGGGAATGTAATATTTTTATTTGTCTTAAGGATGTGGTTTTAGTACCTAGATAATGTCAACATAATTCTTATGAGACTATTTCTTAGAAATCATACTCCTCTAAACTAGATAGTGAAACTCTAGAATGTAACTCCTTTACAACTAAAATAAGGAATATAAAAATATCAATATCTTTAATAATTAGAGTAAAATTTAAAAAAAAATTAAAATCAAATATGAATAACTATATTTATAGAAAACTTTTTTTTCTCATTAGTGTATTAATTTAATAGAATTATTCCTGCAAAATTTGTAATAACAATCCTTGTGATTACCCAAAATTATTAGAAAAAATTTTCCTCACAAAAAATTAAGTAATTAAATTAAATCTATAAATCTCTTTCCATGTCTATATTTTACTTCCTTTAATTATCAAATAGTTTATTATTATCATAACAATTCATGACCACATCCAACATCATTATTACCATATTTTATACTCCAATTCCATGTAATTTAGGGAAACATAACATCAAAACATTGTTTTTTCATCTGAACAATTCAGTTTAAAGGAGATATATAAGTCTTTTAACAAGAAAAATACACCAAACATGTTACTTTTTAACATTATTCATGTAAAAAAAAAAGAAGAAGAAAAATAACATAATATGTCATGACATCATATAAAATTGGCATGCTACTCAGTGTATATAGAATGACTTCTATCAAGGAATTCGGAATAAGATGGCATGGAACATGTGAAAGACATGATAATATAAAATTTCATGTACTAGATTAATGATAATAGTAATATAATGTTACAGAATATAATGTTAAAATCTAAAAACTGTGAATTAGAATCTTTAACCATGATTTCCATGTAATTCCACTATAAATTCCAAACAACTCTTCTTAAAGTAATGGATTTAATCAAAATAGGTCACCAAATAACAGAATACTTTATTTATATAAGACATACCTTATTGAATAATAACAAAGTAATTTCAATGATAGGATTATTGAATCTTCTATCTAAAGATGATATCACTACACCAAGGCTTATAGTCCCTCCCCATTGCACTACATCACCTCAACCTCAAAATGAAAGATGAACACTGACAGAAAGAGATAGCTCCTTGAATGGAATACATAATGAATATGTCATTAATAGAAAAACAGGGAATTAAAATTATAAAGAACAATATCACAGTATACCAATCATTATAAATGAACATCCACCTCCAGTATAATTACCCAATTAGAACATATACATAATTATACAATAAATAAAATTAAACATTCATATTCATTAGATAAATAAAATAATATTTTAAATTAAATATACCTTATAAATATCCTATACCATCCTCAAACCCCATTACTCTCATTACACAACATAAAAACTATTATGAAATTATTTTAATAAAAATTATAAATAAATATTTTTTTATCAAAAATAATGATAAGAACCCATTTTAATCACTAATAATATTATTTTAAATAGGTATTTGAATAAAATAATATTTCAAAAACAACTTCTTAATATCACATTGTATTAATTTTATTATTTCACAAAAAGAATATTAATAATTACTTTTCCAAAAATAAAATTATTAATAATAACATAAAATTATAACCACATAAAATTTTTATATAAAAAATACCTATTTATTCATACATTTTCAATAACATAAAAATTATATTTTTATTAAACACACATTATTTTTCATTTCAATCAATATATATCATAATAAAATGAAATAAAATATTTTTTTACAAATCTATTATCTTGTAAAATATAAAACCATTCCTTGGGAAAATAATTTTATCATAAATATCAAATAATTCTATATCTATCTATTTAAATACGTCCTCAATATAAAACATAATATTAGTTATGAAATAAATATAATTCATTGAATAATATAAATAGTAATTTAATTATTAAAAAAATTAAAATTATTATAATAAATCACACCATTAATTTTAAAATATCATATAAATATTAATTTTTTTGAAACCACATAAGTATTATTATTATTAATGTTTAATATGAAAATATATATTTTAATATTCACAAGTATTTAATTTTTATGCTGACAGATTCTTTTTTGTTTTAAAAAATAAATTTTATAATAATGACCACATACAATTGAATAAAATATTAAAAATTAAAGATATTTTTAGATGGAAATTATATATAGATGATTATATATACGGATACCCCTTATTCATTATCTAATAAAAATTTTATTTAATTTCCCCCTTCTTTTTTTCAAAGTAGAAATATAAATATTTTTTGTAATTATAATCACCCGCCTTTAAATATTTTCATACAGAAAAAATTTTAATCAAAGTCTCAACAATGGAATAAAAATACCAAGAACTAGACTATAATTATTGAATGAAATAATGAGACATGGATTATTTAATATTAATATATTGAGATGAAAAAACAATTGAACCCAATAAAGAAAATATATTTATTTAGTATTTTTAACTTGATGGTTGTAACACCCAAATCCAATCCATCCAAATGATAACCAAGAAAGGGTATTGTAAGATCTTAGGAATAAATCATTAAATTTCATAGGATTCCAAATAGAATTGTGGCTATAAGATAGTCATTTTAAGAATATCACATATAAAATAAAACCATAAGGACATGCCTGATTCTATCAAAAACTCCACATGACTCTCCCATGTAGTGGAAAACCTAATAACCTCCAGATAATAAACAATGGTTTGTGTAAAATATCTTATTCTATAAGAATAATTGGTAAATTGTCTATATAATGAGTTAAAATATATAATACTTGTATAAGAGGACATAAATGTATAACTATAATTATAAATTAATTAAAACGATGACATTGTATCTTGTACATCTATGGAAAAATTGAAATGTAAACTACAATATCCTCCAACACCACACACATAATCACCCTACTAAATCCTCTACATCCAAAACCTAGTAGTTGAAATATCTATCTCCATATCCAAGTGGTACCCTTACATGAGAGTAAATATAATGATAACTAGCATATATTGAAACCCAGATTATGTATATGGGTATTGGTGAGACAAAAAACTAATTGGATTTCCAATTTTGCAACATATTGAATGTTTCTATGGTGAAACAAACCTGAATGAAATACATATAAGAAGAACATTTCATTTACATATAACATTCATATAAGGAAACATAATAAAGAATGAACACACATGAATATGTATCATTTAGTCATGAGTTAATGAGTTCATCATTAAACACAATCAAGCTTCCATCATCCAATGTCATTAATAAGTCAATCAGGGTCACATCATAAGGAATCAAATCAAGGAAATTTATCTCAATAACAAGTAATTTCTACTAATCAAAATCATTAAGTCAATTGAGAAATATTATATGGAAATATCAATATCCAACCTATTGTATAAGACAAACCATCCACTCATTGATGTGTATTATGGACCCAGCTCATGTCCACTAGTCAACATGAAATACGAAATTAGAATAGGGGGTCTTAAAACCAAACCTCTAACATTATTTGAACTATGGAAAAATTAGACAATCCCAATGGTACATCATATACTCATTATTGTATATAAAAAATAAATATTATGAGGTAATCTTATTAGAAAACCACTCATACATGACAAACCACACAAATTGGTAAAATTCCAATAGATATTAACAGTACATCCCTAACACACCTTCTCATTCATGTTAATTCCCACATAATTTACTAATTCATTCAACACATCGAAATCATACCACATCTCCAAATTATGATTGTAAAAAATCATTAATCTCAATATTCCACACATTACTTGGAAGAAATATTTAATGAAGTGGAATAAAAAGAATAACATAACATGAAATTCATGTATCCCTATCAATTATTTTATAAGAAAACATCTAGGTTAATCACATAAAAGTTATATATGTACCCTACCCTTTTACATGATTAAGTAATCACCACCCACACAAAAATGAAAACATACAAGGAAAAACAAACCCTAACAAGTCTAGAGTAGCTCACACTAGGCCCTTCTAGCTAATAAGATATACCAACACCCCATACGGGAACAAAACCTGATTCCATTTATCCCTATCCATTTTATACATATAAAAAAATTAATATTTTAATTACCTCAATTCATATATAATTAGAAAAATTGATACTAAACGTAGAATACTAACATTCATACCCATGAACCATCACTCACAAAATTTTATAAAATCATGCCTTTGTTCTATAACATATAATATATTTTCTAAAAAATACACAATCAACAATAAATGAATATGAAATACTACTAACTTATATTCATGATGAAAAAACAATTAATTCATTATATAATAGGTCATTTAAAACTCATGGTAAGCTATTGTTTATTGATATAAATTAAACCCTTCCATATTTCCTTAAATACCAAATAAAACCCCACACAGAAAAATGTAAACAATTTATTACATGATGTATCTACTCATGATAATCCCTTGAAAAAAATAAAAACTAAAACATTCCCTATGAAACTAAACATTTTTTCTAAATTCAATTTTAAAATATTCATTTCAAATCATCCCATTTTCCTGTGAAATCCAATTTTTAAAACAATTTCCTTGAAAATAAATTTATACATAATAATTAACAATTTAAATAAAACTTTAATGATAGAAACTAATTTTCCATGTGAAATGAACTTATTCCACAACACAATCTTTCATGAGGTCCGATGACATATATTTCACCAAGTAACCACCAATGAACTATTTAGGAAGATATATTATACTTTTGACTTTTAGATTAAAATTAGACTATCCAAATTTAGGGGAGGGGTCACAAAAATCATGAATAAAAATTTCAATAGTCATCATGAAAAATAAAATTTATAAAATCTCTTAATTAATAGGAGACTCTGGAATGTTAGGTAAGTCTTACTCAACTAGTGATTTGTGAATAAATGTCATGATTTTTCAGACCACCACTAATCCCACAAGGAATAATATCTATAATATAAACCATAAAATTCCAAAATAGTTCATTTAAATATCATATATTAAATTAACATAAAATATTCAAAACTTAATTGGTTTAATAATTAAGTAAAAATAATTAGAAATGAAATATAGTCCCCTCCTCACATGAACCCAAACATATTCCACATAAAAGACACAATTTATTTATCAAATTGAATGGTTAATTGAACTGAATTTGTCAAAACCCATAAATAGATTAATGGGGATACATAACTCAAGGATAACTATGAATGGTGAAATGAGTAACACCTTCCAAGTCCTCCTCTATAAGTTTCACACCAAAGCCCCATGATGCATGATGATATAACATTACTCCTATGTATTTTTCTCCTAAGAATCCTAGTTTGGAAAAAATGTTTAATGGATAAAAAAGATAAATAACAAGGAGCATAATATAATAAATTTTACCATGAATCCATTTTAGAAAACCTTTTTAATACCCCATATTAAAAGGATAAAATGGTAAGGAATGGGAGACATAATTAGTGAATCCCCCCAACAAGTGACGAATGTTGAAGGAACCTGATGGGGTTCTAAAATCAAACTACAAGAGAATTATAAAACAATTTCACTACCAAAAAAATATAATGTTTATTTGTTATATAATAACAATTGTGACCATTCCATCATGTATCCATGTCGGGGCATGATCATGACATGGCCACTCTAGGTCATAACACACCCCTCATTAGGAGAATGCCTTAACCACCTGTAATGGAACCGGTATATTTTCACAATCAAATGACCGATATTGAGTGGGTTTCAGGGAATTAACATAATAATTGATGTCTTAGATCCTTCTTAACTCTAGTTCATCATGACATCTAACCCTATTCTATTTCATTCCCCCAAATACCATTGACAATCCCCTCATCAACGATATCCATTGGTCAAGGTTTGATACTAGTTCATCACACTTATCATGTCTTGAATTATTGCATCACATTGTGGTGACCTAACTACTATATATTTTCATCCATGGAAACCTGTTAAATTTATCTGGTAATTAATTCAAAAAACAAACACACCTAAAACATCCCAAAAATCATCTAAAAGCTAATTAAAACTATCATTCAATACTCCATGGTGAACAAAAAATAAATCACAGAGAATGAAATGACCATAAAATCTAGGGTACATTAAAAACACACCAACAAAATGATTCTCATCATTTAGAATCCACAATGTTCCTTAAACCATAAATATGAACCAACTTGGGTCATTAATTCACTACTGACTCATCTAATTATGACATCAAATTCCAAACACACTCGTGCTTTTTTACTCCATGTACCCAAAACATTATTCAATGAGGATATTCTATATAAATATTGAATCCCACCAATCAATACATTCACACTATCAACACACTAATTTCTTTTGACCATGATCTAACCATGAACACTACCTAATACACTAGACATTATTCAAAAATACCCATTAAACAAGAAAAATACTTAAAAAACATCATGAAATATATTTGACATATAGTTCCTACATCAATGCATCTACTCTAACAAAAGATACTGTATTGTTCTTTCAATTTCTATCCTTTATTAAATAAAATATCCTCACCCATTCACCCAACATCAATTATCTTGATCGAGATATATTTCCTACTATAGGAATCTCAAAATTCTAAAAATACTGCCAATAATTTTAAGACCAAATACTCAGTTCAATTTCCTGGTTGGGTCCTTTACTAATAAAATCATTCATTTTACTTCTCCCATTACTTATGTCATGTATCTAATTTAAATCACTCTAAAATAACTCCAAATTCTTCCTCAATCATTCACAAGGGTAAATAAAAAGTACCATTCATTTTCCTAATATATATTTTCATAATTATAAACATCAATACTAAGGAATGAATGTTCGAAAAACAGATTAATCTTCTTGATGATTGTGCTCCCCACCTCAAAAAACCACTACCAATGATCAATTATGATTAATAATTCTCCACAGTATAAGAATATCCTAATGAGATTGAAATCACCAAGTCTAAATAAAAAATCATCAAAATTTACATTTTGGTGATCAACAATAATCCAAATATTCAGTACGCAACTTTATAACACTCCAAACTCTCTCAAAAATCATTCTTTACATATAGAATTTATAATTCCAACACCTTATTATTTCAAGTAGAACCACTAAAAAATAAGAAAACATAGGCTACATAGGTGCCAATTTTTTTTAATAAACAAAAACCAAACTAAACCATAATTTTCTCCCTCATGTGAATCTTTACAAACAATAAATTACAATAGGTAAATTCCTAATTCAATCATTGAAGTCACGCGGGTTTAAAAAACTTGAATCCATATAGCCTGACATACATAGGTACCTATTCAAATTTGTTTGATTTTTTTTGAAAATAATAAAAACTCAATATAGTTTAAAAACATACCTTATTTTCTAAATGGTTTTCACTAACTAAAAAACCCAAATTTATAGTGTTTTGAGTTACTTTAATTGTGAAAATAAAAACTATCATAAAAATCCACCTTAAAACCCAAATTAATGAAAATTTTCCTTCATGTTTTTTCAAAATAAGAAAATACCAAACCATTAAAAAAAACACCACCTCTATAAAATATTTCATGTAAAAAAATTAAAATAAAATTTCAAAAAAACTTCATAACACCAAATGAGATTTTATTTTTAAAATATTTTCTTATCACAAAAAACAATACTAAATATCATTTCCCCATGGTAAATAAACGATCGAAAGACATAATTAATAAAAAATATAATTTATTGAATACTAATATAATTACCACTATTAATGTATTAAAGAAAAAATTTAACATATTATATTGTTCCTCAGATGAAAATGGATCAAGATAAGGGAACCTCTAAAAACAAACCACTTATAAGAACACATAACATTTCATAAGAATTCCACTATCATGTGGGATGGGTGAGACTCAGGATGAGTCAAATGGATCGACTAGGAGAAAGTGAATTTTATGATAAATCCATATAAACTGTGACAATTCAATGATTATATAATGGAATTGTCTCCATAAAATCATTGAAGTGTTTTACAAAATATGATAGGAGAAATTAATAATTATAAGGTGTATAATGTGAGAAATATTACCTTGAATCCATGTGATGAAACTGATCCAGCCCACCTGGATTGAAGGGATTCAAAGGGGTGGAATTAGAGAGTATGATAGAGATTTTCTCCCTCTTTATATTACCCAAAACATAATTAACTTTAGGGATTTGAAAAAAGGACCCCCATAGAATTATTAAAATAAAACTTGAATAAAAAAATTTCATAGTAGTTGTTTACAGAGTGGCCATCATGTACATGTTGTTATACTCCTATGTGTACGACCATTCATGACTTTTCCCATTTGTTTCACGATATGACCATTCCCAATCATAATTATTGACCCCATACAAAGAAACCATCATATAATAATGATAATTCACATTCCCTGATGTCCCATCCTTATGGTGTTTTATGGTGTGATATCTTTTTCCACTTCCAAAAAGCATCCTTAACTACAAGTCAGCATGCTATGTTACTATACACCAAAATAGGGCATCTCTACCTTCACTCAACCTTTATTCCACGGTTCCTGTAGGTCATGGCACGATCTGAGATCATGTAAATCATTACGTTATAACACGCTAAATCCTCGAATGGAGACCCTCATGTTTCATAATTTCATAATCAAAGGCCCGATAACTCACTTAATGTTTCCTTTCAGAAAACCACTACTCAAAAATTATCCCATTAATTATTTAAAAAATGATTGGAACTCTCTCCCATGACTAAAGGACAAAAAAATTTCTTTTCGCACACAAAATAGTAACCTCTAAATTTGTAGGATATTACATGGGTGATGAATAATCCTAAAAATAATTAAAATAGAACAAAATGAATTATTATAATTTATTACACCCTATTTTAAAATAATTACACTAGTCTCAAGGAAAATAAATAATTAAAAAATAATCTCTAATTAAAAGAACTATAAATAGGGAATTATTCAAAGTTATACTAAATGAGACAAAAATATTCAAAATATAACTATGTTATTAAAAAAAATACATTTTATCAATGACATAAGATAATCCACATCACATAAAGTCACCACTATAACCCACTATGATCACCTTTTCTAAAACTCATGATAGGAGGTGCACTAATGGTGTTGATGTGTTATGAAATTTAAAATCATATAAATAAACCCTCAAGTTCTGTTACATTATGGCCTCAAACATATCATTAAAATATCTTGAAACTAAATCTAATCTCTCCGTGATTCTTGATGTCAAACAATATTTTTTTATTCTAATGTAATTTATCATTTAAATTGACCCCATAATTTTAATAAAACATATGTTGTTTTTAAATTTTTTATACTCTGAATGAATCTATAAATAAATTATAAAATGATTAAAATCATAATTTTAAATTTTCTTATTTATATTATGATTTATTTTTAAAAATTAACTATTATTATTATTATTGTTTCATAATTTTAATGTTGAAATGTATTTCTAGAGGTTATTAGAAGAAATGTAAAAATACTCTGAGAAATTTAATTGAAATTAGGAATATTGTGTCGGAATCAATCATAGTGTTTTTTGAGAAAAACTAAATGGTGTAGAGCTATATAAAAATAAATCAAATAAAAAATCATATTTAATGAGAAATCATGTATCAGGAAACCATATATGAATAATTACCTCACATGTATTAATTAATTAAACCCTTATATTAGAATAAATCCCCACATGAAACCAAAAAATCATAATACCTTGTGACATAATAGCTATTAAGCCAAGCACAACATGGGAAATAATAGGTGTTAACATGATGTTTACTAAGATACTCAATATATTCGGTCTGGAGTCATAGGATGTGACTCATATCAAAATCAATAAACTATTGTTGAGTTTTAATATAGTTGTTATTCATTTCTCATTACCAACTCAAGTGTAACTCACATATGAATTTATTTCCATAACCTTATGTCTCGTTTCTTTATTTAGACACATTATAAGGGTAGATATTTCCAAATAGCTTCTCATGTATGGATAATCCCCTAAACCTAGATCTATCTAAGATAAATAATAATTGTTTTTTCATTTCACTCATCTTATATAACACACATATAGTCATTATATGTGATTAAGTTCAATATTTGACATAATATTATATATAAATTTACCAAAATAAAATTGGGGATAAACTATGGATTTTCTATTTTTAATCTTATTTTTACAAAAAAATCGAATCTAGAAATTAGGAAAGACATTGATAAATGGAGTATTTTTAATGATATATGATGTTGGAAATTTTTGTGATATGCTAGCATGAAAAAATCCCAAACCCTGAGAATATAATATGTTGAAAAAGATATAATGGAAAATAGGGGGGATCATAGTAACTAAAATCTATATATAAATAATAAGTTTTTATCGTTAACAATTAATATAGTTCTTAATAACATTTTGCTATAAATATTGTCTATTATATATTTCTAAATCACCTTTGTGTTATTGTATTATCCAACCCTTCATTATTTTTGTGTTTCTCAAAATCAGTTATACACCTATGATATCTAGAATCATGAGAAATAAGAGATAACAAATCTTAGGTTTTCTATGGGGAAATGATAGTGATGTTCTTGATTTTTTATTTAATTTAAAAACTACATACATGATTCTACTTACACAATGGAGGTTGGATGTAGTGGGCTTGATAGTCACTATTATTTAAACAACCATGGCTTCATTATTTCACTTTTTGAAATGTATAGCTACTTGAATATTAATTTACTCACCCTGACAATAGATCCAAGTGAAATACAAGGTTTAATAACACGTGATATAGTATATGGGTTTGACCTGGTTCATTCACTTCATCGATTATTGTTCTACTCTATTCACCACGATCGATAAATGAGTTACTATTATATTTATGGTTCATTTAGTAAACTAATTTTGCCATACTCTTTGAATTTTGAGGGTTATGAATATGAATGGTGATTATACGACATATTGAATTTCATTATTTAGACCATATAAAATGATGAGAGAATTCAACATAATTTACCATGGGACCCTTAATTTGTAGAGACCCGAAGCCTGACGTACATGGACATTACATTACTTTTGCGGAATATTTAGTACATAAAAAAAACACACACACAAGGACCATAATATTTTAGTGTCTTTAGAAACTCGGAATAGAATCTTCTAATCGTGGTGAAAGATCTTCAACATCTCCCATAAAGATCTTCGTTTTTTTTTCTAAACCTAAATCCTTTATTTATGTCCTGGGGAAAAGAAAACATAAAAGGGTGAGCTCAAATACTCAGTAAGGGTAAACAAAAGAAATATAAATCGCGTCATATTCATAAGAACATATCTTTTGGAAATCTTAACCTGCAAAAGAGATCATAATTTCATAACATGGGATAAATCATAGTAGTGAAATGTAATCCCAATAATCATAACTTAAAACATGAAACTGTGTGGCATACACACATAATCATAGGGAATCATTTCTTGTTAGTCAAGACTCATTTCCAAGACTATCTTGGTGGACAAAGCTCCTTTCTGAACCGAGTTCACTCCTCGTTTCAGTCCTATTTCACTGAACCGGTATAACCTACCGTTCCAGCCATGTCTATCTCATGAGATATAAAATCGTTACCCAATGCATTAGAGGGAGATATAGGTCCCACCCATCTCATAATGATACCATTCTTATGTGTGCCACAAAATCATAAATCATACATCATTTCATAACCCATGTAATAAAAATGGGATTCTTAAATATCATGACATCATAAAACAATTCATATAAGATAATTACCTCACAACATAATCAAATCAATGTAATAACAGGGATAGAAACAGAACCCTATATTATCTTAGATGGAAAATAATTTTTATAAAACACTTGAACTCCATTCTTGAGGAAAATATCCTTTCTACTTCAAAATAATTTTGTTTTCAAAAAATGTCATGCAATTTTAAAAGAAAATTATTTTTTTGAAAATAGTCATGAAATATTTTGGAGGAAGCTTCATGAAAATTATGCTTTATAAAACCATAAAAATCCTTTCCTGTCGTATACGTTAAAAAACATTCTTCTCGTACTTTTGTCGGAAAAGTCAAAAGTACCTTGTAGGGTAAATAAATGAAAGATTCCTTCCATACCATGGGGTAAAAGTCAAAATGGGTAAAAAGGACTTTAAACATACATGAAACTATTTTTAGAAAACATGGACATGGATGATAACAATAACCCCAGTAAATACTTACGAATAAGCAATCTCGGATAAAAATGAGATTTGCAAAATTATCCCTTACCTTAAGTCCGATTTGCTTTGTAAGTGTCCGAACCTACTGTATAATGATTTAAATAATGTCATTAACTTATTAAAGAATCATATTGATTGTTATGATATCATATATGGTTCACTTATGACTTTATATTACCAGTTCTTTTGTAAATTCCATGTTAAAGAAGCGTTTTGGGTAAAACCGTTTCATTTATCGTAGGTGTTTGGACTTGTTGTTCATGAAATTATTATTACTTATATCATGATTTACTTACTTCCAGAATATAAAACATGATTTATATATCATATATATTCTGTATATATATATATATAATATATAGATAAATGAAATGAAACACATTGTTCATGGAGACGGTAGTCCGTACGTATGCATGAACGTTGTTTTCCTTTCCTTATTGTCTTGAATGGAAGTAAGTAGATGACATACATATATACATAAATACAGTATCTTTATAATGTCATATATTTCATTATTATTGCTTATATATTCTTTATAATCATTCTTAAATGGTTAACATGGAGAATGAATCTCATCGCGTCGTGGAGACGGTAGTCCGTACGTACGCACGAGCGATGATATCTTTCTCATGATCGTGAAGTTTGTGTTGAAGTGTATGTATACTATTTCAGTATCAATATAACTTTATAATAATCATATATAGTTACTCATTACACCATTATACCCATCCAATTAAGGTGGTGGTGGAAAATAGATTACCCCACGGCGTGGAGACGGTATTCCGTACGTACGCACATGCGGTGATTTCCTTTTTCCGTAGGATGGATAGAAGGTTAATTAGAGTTGTTTCATATTTATAATAACATATCAGTATATAATAAATACTTATTTTATTACTTTATCATGAAAAAACTAAAGAAGAAGAAGTTGAAGAAGAAAGAAATTGAAAAAGATCGGTAATGGATATTACCTCTTTTTGATGTGCCTTTTCTTAACCTCCACTTAAAGAACTAAGGATGGTCTTTAAAGAATACCAGGACCTCTAGGATGATACTAGGGAAGTGGATAAGATATTTTGGCAGGGTTTGTCCGTGCTTGAATGCTCAAATTGGTGTGAGGAGGAGAGGGAGGAGGTGCCCTTTTATAAGGGAGGAGAGGGGCACCTTTGGGAAAACTAAAAATATTATTTTATTATAAAGTCATGTTCGGTTTTAAATAGCTCCAAATTGATATATTTCTAATATAAGGTGGGGATGGGTCGAAATAATCTCATACAATAGAATTTAGACAAGTTTAGGTATCTATTTTAACCTTATAATTTAGATTTAACTTTATGTTATATAATTTAACTTTTACCGTGTCTTGTTTTTTTCTTACACTATAAGGTTAATAAACATAGTATATCAAACAAAAAGAACCCCTTGTTGTTTATTATTAATATATATATCATTATCTAATTCATTTGGCCGAACCTTAGATTTTTAGGAATTAAATAACAATTAATAATATAATATTTGTTTTAAAAACTAATTTATGTCAATTTTGACACTATTTGGTACATGATTTTTATGAAATTCATAACAGAATGATAAGTTCGAACCAAGTTACTTATATCAACATAAACATGTCATATTAACCGAGAAAATTAATTTAAGTCATAAAAAGTCTCAAATTACATTTATTTGGGCATTTATAACATCAATTATGTCAATATTTCATTAATAAAACAATTATTGTATCATCTTTGTGTCATAATAAATGATAATTATTTAATCCCTAAAAATTCTAAATAAATTCCTATGATGTAGATAATTGTATTAGCTTTCTGGATACTATTAATGTTAGAAGTTTCATGAAGTTTATCACTAAATTAAAATTATTATACTTATAAGATTTAAGAAAGTGACATGTTGTCACATTCTTTGGTTTTAATAATAATTAAATTATGTTCATGGACAAAAGTCCATAAAATGAATCTAATCCGACCCTTAGGTTATATGGGTATACATTTAGCCATCCAATAGGATTTTTCCAAGTGTTAGGGTAATTTTATAATCTTATATTTACCCTTAATTACCAGATTTACCGTTAACTATAGTAAATAAAATTTACCGTAGTTACTATTCACAATGCCCAAAAATAAAAAGTAGCTTATTAACATAATTTGGACCCACTGATTCAAAATATGGAATCCATTTTTCCAAATTCAATATACAAATGATGCAGATATTAAATTAAAATTAATCCCGTTGTCGAAAGAAATCAGGTTTTTCTTTAAAACATTGCAAAAGATTGTATTGTTTTAACCTACGAATTCAAGGTAAAATCAATGCTAATGACATAAATTATATTAAATGGTAAAAATATATTCTATTTATAATTTAAATCCATTCAATATTATAATTTAACCACATAAGATATTACGATGAAAAAAGTTGTTTTTAATTAAAATATAGCGTGTTTTTACTATTCATTAAAATATGAAAGTTATCGGAAAAATATCAAAACTTTATCTATTGTAAATTTTTATATCCTGATTCAAAAAAAGAATTTTATTTTGTCAAATTGAACATATAAACATGTCAAAACTATATTTAAAGTGGGTGCGCCATTAAAAGGTGACAAAACTGCATTTTTTGAAAAATACTTATTTTACCCGAAAAATTTATTTTGTTCTTATACCATGTTCTAGAAAATGTGTAAGATGAATAATAATGTTATAAAATTTAAAATTTAGTTTATACTATTCATAACGGCTAGTTCATGACAATATTATAATAATATATCATTGATTATTAAAACCCGGTATTGCGTACAACACACGCTATCGAGGAAGGTCGCGATTGCGTGTAATGCAAGCCAAGTCAGGTTTGCATGTTGTGAAAGAATCCTTCGTTGTTTCATATAACAGAATCCAACCATATTTCATTTATACATTGAATATATTTATATATATAATCAATTTTGCGTAAAATAACTATTATCAAAATTGTTTGTAACACGATCCAAGAATAGTGTTGCATATACTGCAAGCTAATACGGTGTTGCGTATAGCGCAAGGTAATCTTGGTGTAGAATACAACAGAAGACATTAATGAAATTAAAAGAATGTTTTTCATAAAATCTCAGGGTGTTACATAATTCATCTTTGAAATATATTTTGTTAGATAATTCATTTTATTTCAATTTTAATAAATTAAAACTTAAATAATTCCCCATATAATTTACTTACATTAATTATAACCTTTAAAAACTATAAGAAAATTAATTAATGTGTTAAACAGTGAGTTTTTTTGTGGGGTATTTGAAATACAACACTATTAATCTTCCCTAGATGCATTTTAAGGGTTTCAAATTATTATTTGTTTTGAGATAAAAAATAGCCTCACAATAACGATCCCGTTATAGGGGAACCATCTAGACATTAATTATTCATTCACACATGTGACTAGTTTTTTACTAACATTTCATTATTTATAATTTTATTCCTTTTATTATTTCTTTATTTATTCCTTTTATATAGTTTATATTTGATAGATTTACCATTCTTTAATGAAAATAAATATTAATTCCCAAAATTTGTCATCTTATAAAGTGTCACCCGATGTCATTAAAATAGAAATTGAAATACAATTTCAAGTTATCCAATCTATTTTCCAATAGAATCCCTTGGAAAAAAATCAAATAAATACTTACGAGAAACCTCTGGTATACCTAAATGTGTGGGAGGATAAATGATTCATTCATAATAGGGAGATTAAACATGAATTTTAGATTCCCTCACTACATAAGAGGTATGGAGAATGTAAAATATAAGTTACTAAAGATATAGACACATTCTCGTTAATGCCTGACTAATAACTCAAGAATCAATATTTCAATATGGGAAAATTGAAGGTAATGATGGTTACAATGGACACCAATCCCTATTCTTACATGGATAATGTTTTATAATAACTTTAGTATGGAAATTTTTATTATGTTACTATTTCCATTTCTCATGAAGGAATATATTAGGTGGATGAAAATCCCGGAAACCCTTCTCTCCCAAAAGAAAATAGATATCCAACAAGAGATACTCAAAAAATGGAAAACACTCAAATTCGAACTTCCTAAGTGTGTTAAAACATAAAAATATTCAATTTTATTTTAGTATTCCATTGTATAATTACATCTTAACAACACCTATTTTGAATTTTCAGGTATGTTCAAGATGTGTTCATTAATAGACACTGAAGAAGAACATGAAGAATAAAATATTAAAGGGAATATGTTATTAATGATTTAATTAAAAATTTATTGGATGTATATTCCAAAATAATAAAATTTTGAGAAGTAGGAATATCATCATCCTTCCCTAGAAGTTTTATTCTCAAAGTCTTCAATTATGGAGAAAGATCTAAAAGATGAATTTATTGGGGAAAATTATTTTCAAGAAGTCATTTGTTAATAATTTTATGGATTCCTAACCAAAATTTTAATTTTCATACACTATAATTGTAGAATCATCCAAAATTCTTGAATCCCACGAAGGATAACATACTACTACACTAAATTTGGTAAACTTCTATCCCCGAGAAAAACTTTTTACATGCTTATTTATCAATATAATATTTATGTAAACATCATTGTGGGCCTACATTAAAATTGTATGTGTTCATAGAGGAATCAAATAAGTTGAAAATTGGAATTCATAGTGGTTGAGATGATGGGAGGTTAGTGTCACCACTTTTTTTAAGAGGGGTTATTAACTACTCTAGGAAACTATAATAGATTTAAGACATATTAATAAATGTCTCATAAATACCATATTATGTCTTTTTATCCAATTCTAGGAATGGATCAAAACTATAAATTTATTTTAATTTATGTATATAGTAAGGGTTATTAATATTTATTTTATAAATCAGTTATTCCATGTTTTGGATGGTATGGTTTAAATCCACATAGTTCCACACTCTGGAGTGTATATTCATCTAGGGTTCTAATTATTGTTATGGTGTTTGGATAATAACTATAAATAGGCCTTCTCATGTATCATTTTTATTGGAAACATAACCCATATAGTATTGTTCCACATAACACGACATGTTTCTCCATTTCTGTTCATGTGATAATAATCAATTCCAAGGTGATAAGAGTTCTGAAAATTTTACTTCTAATAGAAAGATACCTAATAACGGTTTTTGTGGGGATTATATATGAGGGTTCATTTTTGGATGGCATAAAAGGGAATATGGACCAATTATATAGGATTTTATTCTAATGGAATATAACACAATCGGATTTAAGATTGGTTGAGTGCTTGGTTATATGATCTATAGATTTTTAGGGAATACAGCCCTGGTGAAAGGATGACAAACGCTACTAAGAGTCCATCTTGATGAAGAATGATGTAGTGGCTTCAGGAGTAATACGGACCCATGAGGATGGTTATGGTCTCATAGAGAATATGAACCAGATAAGAATGATATGATAAAACCTAGAGGAGATATGTCTCTCCAAATAGGGAACATGACTATATACAGAGTATGAACCATAATAGATATATGATTTCTGATGTTTTGTTTGAACCTCTAAGAGGAATCCTATGTTTCAATATTAATAGTAATATAAGATAAATATTTTCAGTGAAATAGTTTATGGTCATAATACAAAACCAAAATGGGTAGTTTAATAGCGTGCATTAAGGAATTTCTAATAGATTTTTATAGTTTGTGACTGGATTTTTTTGGATGTTGTCCAATAAAGAATTGGTAAATCTAAAATGAAAGAAATACATGAATATGGGTATTATTTACTCCAAAAATAAAAGTAATAATTTGTTGGAAAAGATCACATGGATCACGTAACCTCTAAAATGAACGTGTTCTCATGAACTTATAAATGTATTGTGATGGCCTTAGACATTGCATAACCCACATGAGATCACAGAAATCACATTTGATGAGTCCTTTAACACTCATGAAAGAATACATGACACTTAGTGATCATAAAAGAGTACAAATATGGTCTCCCACATGTCACATGGCTTGTCTACCAACATAATCTTGAAAAACATCTAAAAAATCTTATAAAACATGTAAGAAAATATCAAAAATTAAGGAGCCTCTTTCTGTCATAATATTCAAGTGACACACACTATGCGATTTTTAAGGCATCGTGGAATCCTTGGAAAATTTTTGACACGGTGACACAAGAGCTCACAGATGTGTTAACCTCATTATTCTAAGGAATTTAGACATGTCCAGATAGTCTGGAACTCCCCCTTTGGATCCAAATACAAAAAGAACGGGTTGTCCATGATAATTCTTGCACATCACCATGGGACCCATTGTTGGTCATGTGATGCATCACTGATGGGGAGATTATTTGTATTCAACAACACTAAAGAAAACATGTCACACCCATATCCCATGTCAATTGAATAAAAAAATTAAAGGTTAATAGGTGGGAGATTCTTGAGGTCATAAACTTCATGAGATTCTCTAAAACCCTCCACAATACCATGAAAATTCCATTCATCATGAAATTCAAATTTTTTTAAGGCCCCTGGAATGCCATCACATTCTCATGGAAGGTCCATGAAAAGTCACCCAATGTCACATAAAAGCCTTTAAATAGGTATAATGATCTCATGAAGTCCATTTTACA
The DNA here is from genome assembly GCA_963277665.1 of Viscum album. Classification (NCBI taxonomy): domain Eukaryota; kingdom Viridiplantae; phylum Streptophyta; class Magnoliopsida; order Santalales; family Viscaceae; genus Viscum; species Viscum album. Next base: position 1,531,856,138 of record OY728161.1, on the reverse strand, counting down.
TGTTTTCCAAACAATATGAAAGACGATGGTCAATATTGAATTATTTTGAAATACCCCATTAAATATATATAATCCAATGAATGGGATACTGTTGGAATGGTCTCATGGTTACAGAAAATCATGTAGTTCCCCCAGAATGACCTACCATAGGATCTTGTCAAATTCATGACATCAACTCCATCCACTTAATCTAGCATTGATTTTCAAAATACACATCATTCAAAGAAATAAATTATTGGGGTGGAATGGCCTATAAATACCCCACCATATAATGAAAATATTCATTATTTGATCCTCACACTAGAACACCCATCTAGATGAGAGTATTTCATAGAGTGTCCGATCTCGTGATCAAAATGTTTCTCCATCAAATAATGTCCAAGGAACAACCTAAGTGGTTATATGAAATGCATAGGCACTTCTACTGATTACCCATAGATCACGTGAATGACTTCAAAAAATTTAGGTCAAGTAAATCCCACATATCTTCTAAATCACATGAGTCTCAAAAAGTTATCAATGAAAAAATACAATGAATATATGATAATATATTAGAACATAGACTAAAATGAAGGAATAATTTTTAAGAGAATATATCGGATGATCCTTATTCACTACGCATGAACCAACCAGGTAATGCGACAGCACTAGGGCATGTCTCCTAAATCATGTGATTCTCTTATGTTATACTATTTTTATCACACCGTGTCCCTTGTACATGTCATATCATGTCTCATGGTCCCCCCAGATCATTCCACCAAAGAATCAAAGAACCCTCAGGGATTCAAATCCTTACCTTGAGATGTCATTTAGATGTGTCACCAAAATAATATTGTAGCACTAGTACATGGATGTTGAGTATTAAGATGGAACCGGGGCATGTTAATTAGATTTAACAACATCCTTCAGACAAGTCTGTGAGATCTTAATAGTCCTTAAAACACATCATCCATCTTTCACGATGACACTCGGGAGAATCAACTATGACATGAATCACCCTCCAAACATGTCACACTGAACCTCTAGAGGGCCCCCAAAAATGTAAGCCATATTTCATGATAACACCATGGAATGTTATATGGATCATGTGATTCCCTCCAAGAGTATCACCCAATATCATACAACACCCTCGAAGAGTGTCATCCAAGATCTTGAGATGGCTTCTAGGATCATCTATCCAAGCCATTTTATGTATTTTGTAAATGTCATCATAGTTCATGCAACGACCTTAATACATATTGTCAAGATTATGCGACATCCCTTAGTCAAATGGATCATGAAATTGTCTTTGGACATGTTAGGAATAAATCATATGACATTTGATGCATGCAATCAAGGAAATTTTTGTAGAAAATTAATAAATTCCTGGAAGACCAGTAGGCTAGGTCAAGCAGGCATCTCAAGACATGATAAACTTGTCAAGCCTCCATAGTCAAGGAAACCTCAGTGTGTAAGCTATAATCTACTAAACTATGAGAACTCTAATTCATGTAACAACTAGGATATATTGGATGCTTTCCAAAGGCCTATGCTCAAATGGGAATCCACATCAGTGAATGTCTTACCATGTATATAAAATTTCAACCATCTAGACCAAATCATTCCGAGGGGATTATCATTGTACCTCATCCATTATTGGAATGAGAAGTGAATTGAACTATGATTACATTAATTCCTTCAATAAATAGGATACATTTTACTCTTTTTTAGATATTAAGCTCCACATTAAAACCACCAATGTGTTTTCCAATACAGATGTCCCAGATCTATATGTAGTGAGATTGACTACTTGTTATCACTTGTTTCTCACATGGATCATGACTCAGCTAGGCTTTGCAAGTTGTAATAGTCATATCATTTGATAAATTAATCTCCCCTGGGTAGGGAAACCTCAATCTATAAGGAAAAATGAGTGGTATGATATGACAACATCCAAATAAAGAAATATACCTTTAGACCTATCCTATGTGAATGATCAAATAATGATAACTCTGATTGTTTCTCTAAATAGAATCTGTAGGATGTGTCCTCAATACTAACGCTCAAATACCTGGTTCTTATGTCGCAGAAGATATTTCCTTTAATCATGACGTAAAACTATATGGTTAAATGAAATAAGTGGGATTTTATTAATTTAATAATAAATGTATGCCAGATGCCTCATAGAGGCTCAATCCCATCCTCGATATGTTAAATTCCACCTGACATGAAAAAAATGATTAAGTAACCATCTATACAGCTCTATTATATAAGAATAAAATAATCATGGTAAATGGATGAATAACCTTGTATACATAAAAGTTTATTCAATTACAATATTTCCCAACATGTATGAATGAGATTTAACATGTGGAAATTTGGTGGGAAAAAATTGATTTTGTATTCAAAATGGAAAGAGGTTTAACCTATGGTCATTTTATTTCAGTAAACTATCCCATATAGGGAGTAGGAAGATAACTATGATCATATCATAAATCTATAAGATATTCTTAGAGTATGTAACAATTCTCCCAAAGGGGTGTGAGGATCCCGACCTCCCATCCCCTCAAACTATGTGATTTTTTAAGCTCCATTGGGTTTGACACTGAATTGACTGCCATCATATAGAAAGAAGGTTTGTACCCATTTATAGATGTTAGAACTGTTGGGATTTTCAATTTAGAATAAAAATGGAGAACTTATGTGAATGATTTTGAAATATTTTGATCCCCTCACAATAAAATGTATGGAAAAACCAATCTCAAATTCATTTGGGTCTTTTATATCAAAACCAAAATGGTTAACCTATTGTGAATCTCTTAAATAATAGAATGATCAGTAGCGTCTGCGTCAGTCCATTTATTCATTCCTTGTGAAAAGAAAAATGATGAAACCAAAATGAATCTATCGAATAACAAAATGATTATTTATCTATGAGTTAGACCATTTTAGTTACATTTCATGTGAAAAAAGGATAACCCATTGTGTATCTCTTAAATAACATAATTTTCGGTTGACTATGCATCTGGCCATGTTGTTTCCATATCATACGCAAAAAAATCTAAAACCATACATGAATATACTGGTTGATCCCATGTAATAAAGGTTCTTTTGAAATAATTTCTTCCTCACTTTGATAATTCCATGAGAGAAGACTGAACAAATTAATAATGAAAGGAATATTATGTTACCCTTGCATATTTGATTGAGAACATAACAAATATATGATAATGCATTGATTAGATACCTTGTTACTTATTTATTTCTAACTGTATATACTATTGTCACAAACCACACAGTGATCTAATATGTCTTCATCTAGTAACCATTCTATAAAATCAGCTGCAACAACAACCCCGGTGGTCCTCATAATGATCTCGCCCACCTCAAATCTTCTGGATACAGTGGAGAATTAAATGGTCTGGGATTACCAATAACATGTTAGGATCCCATCCATTTAGGCCTCTGACAAGGGTCTCCAAGCACTAAAACTAGATATTCTACATCATCCAAGGAAATATACAATAAATCTAATGGAATTAATCACCACATCTAACCACATTGAGAGATTTTCCTTGGAGCGTGATAATCACCACTTCAGTGTCTATGTAAGATGGACTAGGGAGACAACTATAGCCCCAGTCCAATTTAGGGGCTACTCAGGAGGGCACCTGTCAACCACCATCACCCAATCCATCCCACTGGTACCCTTTATTATCCTACCTAGGGTACCACCCGACACCCTTCCACCTCTAACACCCATTAATGTGAAAAAATGAACACACATCGAGTGATGGAGTCTCTAGATAATTGTGAGTGGGTTCATATAATCACTCTTATAGATGTTGTCTGGTTGAAAATTTTGTCAGTAAACAGTCAGAAGGCCCATATACCTTCTCACTGAGAATAATTCTATGGGAATATTTTGATAGTAGGAATGAGGAAGATACATGACCCTACAGTCATGCTTGATTCCCATCGGCATATTTCAGTGTCAAAATGAGTACAGAAGTGGGTACATATTCCCACTTCAGTTGAAGATATCGACCATTATATATTGAATATTGAAAATGTTCATGCTTAAATTCATATACACACTTTTCAAAAGTGTCATTATTTCTTAACAACAAATAAGTAACTATGTCATCATATTTCGGCACTAGTATTGATATAGGGACTTTCACATATTATTATCCCTATAGCAAGGGAATCAAAGTACTCTGTTGATTATGAATAATTATTTTCTATGGAATAAGTGAAATTTTTTTCTATAGTAAAAGTGTATTATCATCAAATTCTGATAAATGATGAGGAATCGAACCTTGCTCATATTCCCCATCCAACTGAGGCTCACTAAGTAAGAGTGGAACATTCCTCATTATAAGGGGAAATTTATATTAATAAAGGTTGATGTCATAATAAAAAATCCCAAGATGAAGCTCATATCCCCATTCTGGTCAAGCCCTACCCTGTAGGAGTGGAACATGAGATAGGCACATATTAATATTGTAGAAGACCAACAACATACACCAAAGGCCCTAGATTGGGTTCATATTCATATTCTGGAAGGGGTCACCACGTTAGAATGGAACATGCCATAGGACAGTCTCATATTCATGTGAGTGAATATTTTTTAAATATTCCAGTAGATCACAGAAGCTATATTCATATTCATACCTATTCTAACGAATAATTCTACTAGCATCCATTAGAATATATACAAGATGTGGCTCGTATCCCATATCCCATTCTGAAGTAACATCATTATATTCTGATAGCGAATTCATATTCAGACTAGGATCATACTTCCACTCCAACCAGGGAATAGTAGGTGAGTGAGGAAAACGTATCAGGATAGGATCATAATCCTATCAATGATGAACAAAATCACATTCCAAAGAATTAGGATTAGAATCATATCACTCTTATGGATGAGGCTCAACAAGTGAAACTGAAACATGCCTTGGATCTGGCTCATATTCCTTACAATAACGAATAATATCAATGTCATACTCTAGAATATTTTTAGTATTGGGATTATATTCCCACATCACCAGATAGTTATAAAACTTTTCTGATATCCATCATACTATAGGCTCATATAATTGTAAAATTTCAATAGATAGGTCACTATATTCTATCAAAAAAATTAAATTTGTATTCTAAATATTATTAATGATACATAACATTTGGAATTTTTAGAAATATTATCAACAATTGAATGATCCTTCAGCTCTTTAACTAAATCAGAAGTTGATCATTACCATGACTTTCCTCTTCGTGGTAGTGCGAAGATGGGTCTTAAGGACTATTCTCTTAAAAACTGCCATGGTGAACCTCCCCACATTGATAACTCTCACAAACATGTAAATCCTACCCTTTCCCATACACATTCATGTTGAGAGGTGTTCAAAAATCAGACCCCTAAATATAGATTGAATTTTGAAACATTATGATCAACTGCATATAGTTCCCCATCAAAAACTAGTAGCACACCACTCATGAAAGCTGAAAAACTTAAGAATCAACTTCTTTTGTCTCATCAGATGGTGTTGTGTAAGCCTCTTAAAGAGGATTCTGATATTGACATATGGAGAGAGTGATCTAGAAACACCTCCCCCCCTCCCCCAATGTTTTTTCCCATATCCACTTCAGACTATGTAGTCCATGATGTGGTAGAAAAGTAGTGTATGCCTTATCTATTCCAAAATATGTTGGATACTAAACAGAAACAGAGGAATTGACATCTTTCTTGTCTTGTATATGAGTGTCTCTTTCATATCATTAATACACTCGGTTTCCATTAGGATATGGATTTTTCAAATCCTAGAACCTAGAAATAGAGGATATTAATAAACTAATACATAGTGTTTGTACTTCCATTTTTGAAACTCATTGCTGACTAATTTCCAGATAATCTTTAGACGTAAGTATCCACATATGGCAGAAATATAGAGAATTTATCTTCACTATTTCAACATAATAGCATAAAACCATAGATAAGGTGTCCTGTAATGTCATATCCTTTATATAAATATGAGGGTTGGGTAAAGTGTGGGTCATGTATACACTATAATAGAATGACAGCACTTCAAAGATGCTAATAAATCATGAACAACGGAATAGGATACCCCCACAAATCTTTAAACAAAGCCCTTTTAAACACATAGAATGCATTTCATATATATAAGTTGAAGTTTTGACCAACCATAAATCATCCTGTAGAAATTGATTCCTATCATGGGTTCTTATTTCACAAAACTCTTTTATTAGCATAGTTGTGCCACATCAAACAGGTCACAATAGAGGTTTTTATAGAAGGTTTTCAAGAGAGAATCCAGCCCAATGGGAAAGATGAATATCTACCACTATCTCTGCCCCTCGGGTCATCAATTAACAAAGTATTCCAGAAATATCACCATTAGCTACAAACAAAACCCATCCCACTGTTCTAAGGGAATTTATATCCAATCTCTATCACTGGGTTTATCATCCCCCAATATGGTCTTGGGGAAATCAGCAATAGTTTCAGATCAATTCCAACCCACTACACTATGGAAATTTATATAACAATGTTTGTCCTATAAGTCATTAAATCTCCAAATTAAATCATTGTATTCTCAACAACATAATCACTTAATTCAAATTGTGTCCCTAAATAATCCGTAACCCCTAGGGATGGGGGAATTTTCATTATTGTCATCAGTACGTAGGGAATGTCTCTTCTCTTGGTAGGGAGGTAAATATTTATGGTTGACATCCCATCCATTCCTCCCACTACAAGAAAAAACTCTTATATTCAAGTCTCATTTTAGATTCATCACTAGAATATCCCTCTAGGTCACTAGACATAGGCTGAAATAGGAGGAGTGCATAGAGAAGGAAATCAAGCCTCACTGGGGTCACAAGCCAAAAAAATGGCCCATATGGACAAGTGTTTGAGGAATGACCCAAATGCATGAATTTTAGAATCATATTGTTTCATTTAAAGTAATGTAACAACCACCATTTCAAGATATACCTCTGTAAAATTTACTTTATCAAAAAGTTCATAATGTGGATCAAGAGATAGATGCAGAAGCTCGTAGCATAGAAAAGCAACCCTGAGATGTCTGATCTGGATGGAACAACTGAAGCTCCATGCACTTAGAATCATAGAAAGCTAAAAAACATATCCCCATAGAATATTGAGTTTCCACCTCTATGTAGGAATACAACCAAATATAATCGGAAAGGTGTGGCTATATCCCAATCATCGCCTAGGATAACTGAGTTTCCTTTCACATAGATATAATTATCACAATATGATAATGAGATATAACTCTCCGAAAACATAATAATGAGATACTAAAGGGATTTTTTCCAACTAGTTATCTTCTTCAGGTAGAGATGGATATTTTACATCCTAAAGATGATCCTCCTATAAAATAATCATATGAGAATACCAACAACTTTATTTCTAGGAATCTGCTCTATATAAATGTGAAAGTCAGACTTGATCATGAATTCTCATTATTAAGGCAATAGTCTATCCCTCGCTAGGGTGGTCACTCAGTCTAATAATTGGTTGAAAGCCAATGGAAGAAAAAATGAGACCATTTGAAATTGTATCTCACTTTCCAAATATGGGAGGCTACTCAAATAACAGTACCTGTAGAATTTATTAATTCCATGTTATCCTTGGCTACTCCAATAGAAGTCATGGAATTGTGAAACACACTTCTGAAGCTTGATAAAGAACAATGTCCCAAAAAGGTGGATGAAATATTCCATCCATCCAATATTTTAAACCTTAAATTCTCCTCCTTTGATGATACATGATACCCTAAACAACATCTCTCACACTTCGTATCCTGATGTGAACTGATGATGGGTCCTCATGATTAAAAATGATGCAATTAAGATGATTTTTTTATAATCTCTGGTAGGCCCGACCGTCCTCTGGTACTGAATCTATATAAAAAGATTAGTTTTCAGATGTTAAGTCCTTTTTATCAATTCTTATATCAATTAGACTCAACTTTGAGGAAAATGAAAATCATCAACGTGAAGAACTACAACCAACCTAAATATTAGAGGGTGTATGACTTTATATCCATATAGAAATTTTTGGCTTATTTACTCACCATAACACTCTCGTAATAGAAGTTGATATAACTATTTGATGATAGAAGATGCGATGATTTGTAGATTACTATGATATTGATGAATTTTCTAGATTGGTTCTGTGAGTTCTCTAAAATGGAACTATGTTTGGAAGACATTATTTTGTGAACCTGATCCAATTCTTTACTCATGCCTTGATAATAGGGTAAATGAATTTGAAATGCTAAAACATCCACTGTTATTTCATGTATTCCATGGAAAATAACCTACTCAAGATGCAACATACTAGTAAGAAAAATGAGGTCAACCTCACTGACCATCTAGACTACTTCCCCATTCATAGGAGACTGAGTGATAACATGAGGATTAATTCATCTTAAAGAAAGTTCTCCTAGTCATGGTTGATTATATATAAGAGATGTTGTAGAACTCCCTTGAGAAAGTGACTTGCAAAACCATCACCCATTTAGAAGTAGTATGTAATTTTAAAAAATAATCATTCAGATGTAGGATTAAGTTCAAAAACTAGATGACTTGAAGGATAGTTTATCGGGCTCATGTCACCCTGAGAGAAATTCTCTACATAGCCAAAATAGATCCATCACCTAGGGAGGTGACAATGGATATTATTCTAAAGGTGGATCCAATAATAAAACATAGGAAGAAATATAATAGAAAGACTCATATTATTCTCCAAATAAATATATGACTCCTGAAAATTTCATCCATGTAACATCTGAAGCACGGTCACTATCCAACCAAAAAGAACCCTCATCAGAAAAAGTGATCATATTCAATTCATTGAATATGATAAAAATGGAGTAGCCCTGCTACAATGATGAAAATTCTTCTGATTATGAGTTCCCCACACCTCATTAGGGGACAAGAGGTCATAACATTTATAATCCAGGGATATAGGTAACCCCAAAGGTGTGGTCAGACAAAATATTTGGTCATGCCCCCACATAAGATGCACATATATCTATGAATCCTGGAAAATCACTCCAACATTTTCACTATAGATGTAGAGTTATCCCAGAACACTTCAAAGGGAATCCATGCCATTTTGTCTAATATAAATACCTCATCAATGTGTGATTATATGATCATTATAGGGAATAGGGAATCCCAAAACAACCTGCACCACTGGCAGTAGATACTCCCTCGACATCCGCACAAGAACTATGTTCGTCTACCTCTGAGATCCCAGCTTCTAATCCATGTAGTAAGGAGAAACCTCAACTCATGAATCGCTAACCTAGGGCACAAAATTAGGAAATTCTTAAATATTTGGATGTTGTCTTAGATAAGATCTTTATCCTGGATTTGATCTACATTTCAAAATAACTATGGGAAGCACTTGTACAGTCTTCCATAACCCACAAGAGGTTGAGATATAAGTAACTAAAACTGAGTTATATCAAGTGAACATCAATCTATCGGATTACCTTGTCTCTATCTTCTTCATAGACCAAGATTAAGAACATGTCATCTAGGTCCACATTAGACCGCTGTATTTTTTGTGTAGACTCAATAATGTCAGCATCTAAAGGGATCTGATTGAAAATGCTTCCCAGATCGATGTAATACTAATTTGAATAATCATTTGTTTCTTGAATAGGGAAGGGGGTTTTCTTCCGCAAATATGAAAATTAAATTTCATAATAAGTGTGAGAAAATACCCCTCAAGAAGATCATTCTCGGATATCAGTTTTGGGATCTCATAGATAAAGATAAATTTATGGTTATCTAGAAAGACGCTATATACAATGTCTTTCTTGTAAGGCCCTATAACCAATTACAAATGGTGGAACCCTAAATATTCTTTCTATGATTGAAATACCTCATCAATGGAAAGGTTGGCATATTAAATGGTGAATTTTCCCCTTCAAAGAATTAGAAATCCACATATGATGAATAAGGATTCTACAAAATGAATGTTAAAAAATAAATAGTTGATTATAATATATAGGATTTATCAACCAATGGCTTGGGGATCCACCCTTTGAAGTCAATTGATTACGATGGATAATTACTATATCGTCCCCATAAATCTAGTTGAAGTAATTGACCTGATCCTAGATATCCAATCCACATCTATCCCAATTGAATGTGTAAAACACAATGAGCTTTAGAATATATCTATAATGACTCTAGAATGATGGTATGATATAGTATATCTTCATGGAATTTCTCACATCGATAGTGTAGAGATTCCCCTATATTACTAAATTTTTCTTAAAAATTCATCTATAGACTCAGATATGGGAGAAGTAGAGGATGACCTTAGAAATTCTTGTCTTGTAATTGAGGAACGTGTATCCAAAAAAATATATGATCTTAGGAAGACAAATATAGGAATAGAAGAAGACCCACACCAACACTGGTTAGTGCCTCCATGCCTCTTAATGAAAAATTTATGTATATAATGTTTCTAAAGATACACTTATATTTGTTCACATCGAATTATACTAAAATTCCCCAAATGATTCCAGATGTGTATATGCACCGTTTTGGATTACCCTATGACTAACGAGGAGGGAAGAATCATGCCAATAGGATACACCCCTCTCATGCTACTAATGTTCAGGTTATATTTGATAAATTAATTAAAAAAAACATTTTCCAAGAAGTGAAATACCTAATACGGATTCCAAATACCATCCATTTCAAAAAGTACAATGGAAATATTAGCGTCTCCATCTATTTCAGAGACCTTAATCAATATTTCATGAATGATGAAATCTCATTTACGATTACATAACTCATTATTGATGAAAATTGTGGATTCCAATACCTCTATATCATGTATGGGTACTCTTGGTACCACCGGGATAAAATTTCTCCTAAAGATAAGGAATCCAATTCCTTCTTATAACCACATTAGATCTTTTTATATAAGGTCATTCCATTTGTATTAATGAATGATAGAGATATATATAAACATGACCCACATAATATCTTCATAACATTCATAAAATAATAGATGAGTGATATTTTCATGATCGGGTGGTCAAATATCAGTTGGGAAGTGACTAATTCACATATACTCAAATAGTCTTCAACAAGTTATGGCAGCACAATCTGAATATGAATCCAAAAAAATCATTATAATGTTAACTTTAGAGAAGTTCCTTTGATTTTTTGTATTTCACCATGTCATATAAGCTTACCTAAAAGAAACTATATATATTATAGAAATATCTACCCTATGAATATAAAAAATAACATAGGGGTTCTAAGGGAACCTCACATACATTCAACATTTCATAGCCAACTTGGCCAGAAAATATCTCCCCGTAAAAAAGATAATGAATAGGGTAATCACCAATAAATTGGATGAGAACTGCCAAGAATCCTTCAAGATTCTCAAGAAGTACAAACTACACCAACCGTTCTGTATTCCACTAGTAGAAGGAAGTACTCTCATATTATATATGGATTTCATGGAACCCTAACTAGGTTCCTTAATGGTATAGCATAATTCTACAATAAATGAGAATAATCTCTACTAAAATAGCCAGATATTGTTATGAATTGATTCATGATACTCAGATGTTGAGAAGAACTACCTCACATGTATCTTTATAGTGTATAAGTCGAGGTTTTACTTGTAGCACCACAAGGTCCACTTGTTCTCTAGTATTTTCCCACTCAAGTATACACATGTTCATACCATACTGATTGGGTGTTTGTCCTGATGGGTGGTTATTCTACAAAAATATGTCTTTCATTTTGTGTCATTAAAGCCAAAAAATGGATAGGCCCTCGTTGATTACCTTTTAGCACCTCCTACTTTAGAAAGAATGCCAATAGATACTAGACACATACAGGAAGATGTTTTCTATGCCCATGGAACTCCCTAGACATGGGAGATGTATTTCCATGGTGTCTCTTAGAGTCCTCATTCATGAGACTAAAAAATTTAGACTCAATAAAGACAACTTAGTGATTATACTTGTATTTCTGGGAAAATATAATTTTCCATAATATTTATCATTATTCGAATAACTCACAAATAATGAGGATGAATTACAAGCCCTCATCACTGGCTTGGAATTACCCCTACATCTACAAAATTACAACACAAACAAAAAAAGGTGGAATCATGTCAAGTGATAAATCATATAAATGGATAATATAACATTCAAAAAGGATTAAGTGGCCCCTATCACTAGATACACTAGTGGATTAAAAAAATATTTCCCTTTTTAGACCACACTGCTTCAAGTTCCTTGGTCAGAGAATGATTATGAATATGAATTGGATAATGCAGCCAATGTTCTGGACAACCCTAATTATGGAGAATCAATCATCTATATCATGCTGCAAAGGATTGTCACATTGATCACTGTTTGTGTTATTGGATAAATAAACAAGTTCAACACTACCTCAAAACATGATGAACCAGTATCCATTCCTATATGTAGAGAACACATAATTAGTTGTCTCCAAAGTGGGAATCTCCCTAAATATTGATCTATAAGGGAGAAAATTGGATGGATATCATAGAATATTTCCTTGTTGGATAGTCCAACTAAGCATAATGCCTTATACATATAAGGAATTGATGGAAACTTCCTCATATGCATAATAGAAGGAAAAACTTTTACTGTCATGAAAGAATTCCATGTGGGTTCCTGCAATGCTAATCAATGTGGGATCATGCTCTCCCACAATATCAGGAGGATATGTTACTACTTGAAAAACATAATTCTTGAATATGCTGAATTTGCTGTAAAATTTCAAGAAAGACTGATCAATGAATACATCATACATCATCCAAGGAAATTTCTATATACATCTAAATATTCCTATCCATTTATCATAATGGAATCGATATTGTGGGGCCATATCCCCCATAGACAACTAATTATTTCAAGTAAATAATTACCGCTACATAATTATTCTCTAAATTGGATGAATAAATAACCCTCAATTAATTCGGTGTGAAAATATTTATCAACTTAGTTATGTCCCATATCATCATCAGGTTCAAGGTCCCTCAAACAATAATGACAGAAAATAGAATAAACTTTTCTTCTACAGAGTCGATGAAATTGTACTCGGAGTAAAACCTCGTGTCCAATTACACATATCATGATCATAAATTAGAACCTAAAATGATAGTTTCCATCAATAAAACTCTTACAAATTTACTCTATAATATAGTGAATAAGGACATCAAATACTAGTTGGAAAATATCCTCCATGATTTATGGGCCTACCATACAACCACATATAATAATACACAAGATATGTCATATTCATTAGTGTATGGGACTGAGGCAGTGTCACCTATAGATTTCCAACATTCTTTACTCTGAATACCCATTTCAGGAAAACTCTTGAATGATGAACAATCACAAAATAGGATGGATAAATTAGAGTATCTCAATGATAATGGATTATATACATTGAAAAACCTTTAAGTCCATAAAAATAGGATCATGTCATCCTTCAATAAAAAGGTCTTCCTACCTTCGTTCCTGTAATGAGAACTGGAATTGGCCCTCAGGACCCCAATACTAACTAGTAATTATCCCCCAATGATAAAACCCAATTTGAAAGGGCTATATATAATGTATATGGTCTATCAAAACAAATCATATGTATTTCACAATGTGGATGGGGAATGTGTCTCACCGAACACCAATGGAAATTTTTTTAAGAAATAATCTTTAATGTTTTCATCAATCATTAATTTCCCTAGATGCATGATTATAATCTACACAAACATGTCTTAGCCTCAAGATGTTAAATTGTAAAATGTCTCTCAAAATAACCAAACAACATTAAATTGTATAGGGCTCATCCAAACCATATGACATTAAACTATATAGAATCTATCCTTTCTGCAATATGAAAAAATTCATTTCTTATGATGTTATTTCTAGATGCTAATGAACTATATGGATGAAGTCCTAAACACACAATGTTTAACTATATGAAAAGCATCGTCTCATAGAAATTCAATCACACAAGATATAGGTCTGTGCGAAAGAAAGTGTAAATTTTCCTCTCCACATGTGAGAGTCTAATCCACATAGAGAATCTATTCATTCAAGAACTTTTTTTGGCTTGATTTGTGCCATCATAAGATATGTAGTAATTCCTAAATCTTTTTTATTGGGTAAAACCACCATACACCTTTTCTTATACATGGGGTGGCCCGCATCCGTATGGTGTGAAGTAAAATATCCTATATTATGCCTTCAACACAAGACATTAAACTTCATAGGATTTTTTAACTATTTAGGGATTGATTCTAATTATAATGAGATACGTTGGGATGTTTGGACCCTATATCTTGGCCCATCCACCACATGGTACAAAATTCCCATATCTATCATACATTTTCCTTCACATCATAAGGAAACTCTTCAGTTCCTTATTTATCATAGTGAGCATATCCCACATGATCTTAGGAGTGTTAGTGAAGGATCTCCTCACATAGTCAGTGAATATTAGTCCATAATAGAGTTATCATAGAGTCCCCACCCTATGATTTTAAATTAATTGTTGATGTCATTTTCATATTATACTAAATAGAACATGTTTATAGAAATACATGTGGCAAGATTCCTATCATTATAGGATACATAGTGACACCTAATTCACCAATTCTGGGCCTAACTAAAATAATTGATATTAAAATCCACCCTCTCTACATATGGGTAAGACCTAAAAATGTTTTTTCTCAAATAAAATAGGTTTATTAAATCCTATCATCTTAATTTATATAGTTATGCATGGATCTCGAATCCTAGGCCCATTCTCAAAATCATACGTAGAGCGTTTCCCATTCAAGAACTACATGTGGCTTTATTCATAATCCCACAGGTTCTATAGTGACACCCAAATCTCAGTTTCTTGGGTCCTTCCAAGATAAAATAAAATATTCCTACCTTCACAATATATAGGTATAACCTACATAATAAATATGCCCCAAAAATATTTTGGTTGATTCATACAAACTCATTTTGAGTGTGTAAAAGTAAGATCATTATAGGGACTACTTGTACATGTAATATATGTTACATGGTTTTTCAAGATGGATTTCACATACTTACCCCATGATATTAAATAAAAAGAAAAAAAATACATTCTTACAACATGACATAAAACTACAATAAAAATTTCCAAGTCCCAAGACATTTAAACTAAATAGTAAATTCGTACCTACTATACAACATTAAACTATGTAGGAAATCCCTTATTTTCTTCCCTTAACAAAGTACCATGATAGCATAAACACAATCAATTAGAGTACGAGGTTATTCCATTATCTTTTATTATCCTCCATCTTTAAATCACACCTCATGTATTGAGATCCCTAGGTTTCCACAGTCCATTTGTGGCCCTTAAAATGGAAAGTTGATCTCTCTTCATAACCATTCTATTGATGCATAACGGCTCATACCTACCAACCATATACAACCTATCTCTATAAGAAGGGTCATATATTTCTTGTGATCCTGACACCACCGTGGAAGAACTCAGAAACTCAATGTAATCCATATCCTCTCCAGAATTATTTTTCTATGTCATCAGTCAAGACCTGTGAATATCGAGCATTCATTTACATCATTCTCAACTCTGGATCAGAGGGATGTTGGGGTACTATTAACCCTATGTTTCTTAAGTGAATTCTTTTGATACATTACAATAATATTAGTTCCTTGTGTGTTGCATCATTAAACTACCTTCAATTTTGTTAATTATGTATGCCCATAAACACTATCCTTAAATGTTATGAATAGAAAGTATTTAAACTGCTTATGAAAGAGACACAAAACATGTGATGTTGAAATGTCAAAAATGGGGGCCTCATAAAATGTGAAGTATTTTCTCACTAAAAACATCATCCCTGGGTTCTAGTAAAAATTAGTGAGTAAATAAATAAGGAATAAAGCTCATATGGTCAACATTGTACTCCTACTAAAAGTTGAGTTATGGTCCTCGGAATCCCTAATCAATGAAAAATTTAGAGTATTAGTTTTTCACATCTCTTAACCATGATAATGTGCTCATGAGGTTGTGACCCAGATTTTAGGGCACTCAAAATATTCTTGAATACAACACATTTAATAAACAGAATTCATGAAATTAAAGTATGAAAATTGTGAAACTTCCACATAGAATAATCACAATTGGTACTTTATCTTTTAAATGGACCATTGATACAAAGAATCCCCCACCCCACTTAAATCAAAGACTTATCATCCTAATTGATTGGAACTATAGATTCTCATACCATCATTGATGTTTGACCTATACCCATCGGTACCCACATACAATTAACTGAGATATTCCTATACCATGGTTTGAAATACTTGAACCTAGACTATTCAAGGGGATTTGATAACCTTGATGTTATGTCATCATTTTTTTGTACCCTTTCTCAATGTAGGAACACAACACTGCATTCTCAATCATTTATATTTTCCACATCATGAAAATAAAAACCAATGGTAGAGTGATTTAGCTTCACAATTAAAATTTTAAACTACCCTAATATGCTAGAACCCTTCTTAGATAATCATTCTTCCATACCCAACCTCATAATCAAGAAACTTGAGTCTTCATAAATATTTCATGGCTCACTGAAAGTAGTGGAGATCATTTTGGATTGACCATACATTCGATATATAAGGGAATTGGCCTAACAATAAAAGGAATATCCTTCTTTCAAGAAAGGATCCCCAATATTTGTGAGCCCCAGTAACACCATCGCGGAACATAGAACCTTGGTGAGTAATGGGTCATCCCAGAAAGGTCTTCCCTATCACATATTCATCAACTAAAACTTGTGTGTTATTACTTAAGTCACCTAATGTCTAGCTCTCCAGATGGTCATAGAATCCATTTTATTTTACCATCATCCAACATCATGCCCATACATATTTGATGACCCCCAAAAAAGTGTGTAGAAACATATATTTAACAATTATACTACAGAATGCAGGCTTTGTCCTACCAAACTGAGGCATATCCTCCTTGAAGGAATAGAGATATAATCCTTATGAATCGTAACAACATCCCAACATAAATATTCATCCTAGGATGTATTCCGAAATTCATGGAATGTTTTTACCATATTCTATGATCATTTTTCAAGTCCCAATATAATAACAATAAAATGTATTGAATTTCAAGGTCCGAGCTAAAAGACCCTATAATATAGCAATAAAAGGTCTAATCTTAAATACCCTAAACTAAGTAAATAGAATGTATGAGCTAAATGAACCCGAATATTAAAAATAGAAGTTCTAATATAAATGAAATTAAACTACAAAAATATAATGTCTGCTCTTGAAGGCCCTAAAATAAATCGAAGCTACAATTCAATATACAACAACAAAAAATGATATAGCAATC
Source organism: Viscum album (assembly GCA_963277665.1). NCBI lineage: Eukaryota > Viridiplantae > Streptophyta > Magnoliopsida > Santalales > Viscaceae > Viscum > Viscum album. The sequence continues at coordinate 1,531,838,672 of OY728161.1, read as the reverse complement.
TTGTGATCCCGCCTATATGGATTTATCAGAAAGTCAATCAACACTATCCAAGTCCATTTTATTTTGAAAAATATATATTTAATACCCTCTCAGACATACATTCAACTGGGATTATCCTTCATTGAATACGGAAATTTCAATATAGCTAGATCAGATATGGAAAGGATGAATCTCATGTTGGTGGGAATTCATGATAATTTCTCGAGAATGATCTCCTATGATTTAAAAATCCATGTCCAAGAATTCTGGTTTACATTATATTATGAAAATGATAGGTATCATTGATGATCCCTCTTGGAATATATCAGTTAAATTTCAAGCACACCATGAATAAAAGGGAAACAGACAACAACACACAAAATTAATGATATCTATTCATTGGTAGAATATAAGATGATGAATCTCCACATATCAAACACTGTCCCATGAATATAAAACCAAATGAAATGTTTCAAAATTACAATCCCATAAAAACATGTACATGGAGGTTTCCATGAGCACTATAAACCTTTTATCTAGGGGTATAATGTATTGGGTTAAATGAACAATGGATTCAGTCTCCACCTTCATAATCTATTGAAAATCATCTACTCATGAAATGATGTAAATCCTAGGCTTCTCTATCATTTCAAGGAGGTCATGTTTCTTCAACATATGTTTCTATAATATAAGAAGATCATGCTGAAACTAGGATATATCTTAATAAAGATGACTAATTTTAGATTCGGGAAGTCCAATTGTAACCATTCCAGTAATAGATACACCTTTATGAGCATACTCCTCCATTGAATGCTAGGAATATTCCTTTATAGTCTCTTCATTTTTCTACTTTTTAGAATAATAGTCCTTAGTGGCTCTAACCCTCGATTCAAGGGACCTCTACTGTTATCATAGATAACCCACCTCCTCCTCCTGGGCATGGATAGAAGTATAGTCAAATTCCTTGTGTCCGAGGGTGGTAAAAATTGATCAATGGTTCCCAATGGATCACTACGAACTTTTAAATGGGTATCCAAAACTAGGTCCCAAATCTCCCCCCACATGTGTTCCTGCAACAACTAGTAGAAATAAGGAGACCCTAGGCCATGATCTAAACCCATATTTGGAATATGAGCATTTTAAATACTATGTATCTCTACGAAAGATTCGTTCTTATAGTCTTCGATGATGTAGGAAGGGATCCCTCCACTATGTTGGTTGACTCAATTGGAAGAAGCACCAAGAGAGGAGGAACTAGAACCTTAGAGCTTTGAGTTGAAGATGCTACAACATGGTGAACATGGGTTTACCAGCCAAATAATAAATGATATGATATCACCAAATAAAAAATGGATAAATCTGTTGTTAGATACAAAACATTATCAGTTATTTCATTGGAAATGTTTGTTCCCCAACCCCATCCCCATTTGAAGATGGAACACCCTCTAGTGAAAAGAAACTATGTTGAACTTCGGGTGCCTTACCCAAAGAATTGATTCAATCTACACCCATCAGGGTTGTGGGAATAAAATATAATTTCAGGTTACATTATAAAAATAAAATAATTATCAAATTTTGACTAAATATTTAAATTCTTCCTAATTCACTTCCACTAATTCTATCAAATATGTATAATAGCTTCCAATGTCAGTATCCTGGAAAATTCCACCAACCCACACCAAATCAATTAGTGTGATCATTGGGACATCCATATTAGGAAATGGGTATGCCTGATCCACCATCTTAGCAATCTCTACTCAATTATTGGATGGGCCTGACAGCGATGGGTCTTCCAATGAAACCAATTGATGTCCTTCATCCTTATGGGTGGATCTATTTTTCTACAATCAAGCCAAATGGGGACCATTAAAAATTAGTAAAATAAGAATGTGGTACTAGGATTATACAAAATAAGATTATAGTTAAATAAAAGAGTTACCTATTGATTATATAAGTGAGGAATCTAAAAATTCATAGTACTTCATCTTACAGTTACCTTCCAGGGTATACCCTCCCAGATGATTCTGATTTCATGTTTGTTATAACTAAATCTACAATTGTCACCTACATCTTGAATAATTGACCCATGGAACCCTTACCATCGGCCCCCAGTCACTACCACATTAATCCTTAAAAGCTATACCCCATGGATATTATATATGGATAGTTGGATATAACGGTCTCTAGATTTCTCTCACTTCATCAACAAAAACAAAAAGGATGTCAATATGGTTTTAATGTCACCAAGACCCTTTAAACATATCATTGAGTTCTTCCTTACTGCTTCCTCAATGAACAGATATCCCACTTCATCCATGAAAATTATCAACCTACCCAAAATGACTATTTGGTGGACCAATGGGGATTAAAAAATTAGACACATGATGCTTTACAACATTATATTAAAGTCCCAAAATAGTATTTGACATCTACAAGTTGTTCTTTGAAAATGATTCCTAGAGGGACAGTGACATGGAAGAAACCTTCCCATGTTTAATTTGATTGGTGTAGTATCCCACAGATCTCATATTCTTAGTTATAATTTCTATAAGCCAACCACTATCAAGATGTGATATGAAATGATAATGATGACATGGCTTCACCTTCTTGTAGAACATTCACTATATCTGCCTCGTTTGGTTATTCTATATTAAATGTGGGTGATGAAAAATGCTTTATTTCTTCAGGGTACTTCTGGAGCTATCGTCCCTCTTGAAGCCAATTATTTTCCAGCCCTTGGATTTTCGATAGTAACCAGTTCTAAGGGGTAAGATTCACTTACCAGTTTAAATAATTTCCCATTGGCATATGAGGTGATCTAAATTTCAAAAAAAATGATAAAACCCAATATCTACAGCATATGGAGGGTAGATTATCTTATCTCCAGTCTCCTCCATGATTAACATATTCCAATGTTGGTGAGCCACCATCAGGTGATCCTCATATTGAATATAAACTAGGTAATTTCATCTCTATTTGACACATATAAACTAATGAATAAACTAGAAGAGTGAATACAATTCACAAAGGAGGTCCCTATCAATAAGAGTAGAATGGTTTCGTTCATGAAGTGATAGTATATAACAATTTTCCTCAAGGTTTTCCCATCTGTTATCTACTATGATTCCAGTGGGTAATGACACATATGTCTTGATAGAGAAGTGGTCATGATGACTCATGAAGTCCCTAACCTCCAAATACAATATTTAATGGGCATAACCCAACTAATACACAATAAAAATGGTTTGAAAGGGAAATTGGAGAATTTCTAAAGGTTTAGGGACCCATACCATCTTAAATTTACCCTATCAAACCCCTTAATACTGGGAAGGGGCACAAAGTTTTGTAAGGGGCCATTACATTATAAATATGGCCTAGAAGGTGTTATATTATGTCCAACATATGTATGGATTACCTAATACAGTTCCTGTCTACCATGGATGTTTCTATCATAAATTTTGAGAACATAACTCTATAATTATGCTTTTTCAAGAGTATGTACCCAATTAGGGACATATAATGAAAACATGATAGTGTAGTAGTCCATTAAATACCTGGGACAAACTCTTATGCATGACTTTTTAATTTCCCTTATCAACCATAGGATAGTAATATCCCTCCAAACCTTAAGAATCCTTCATAAAATAGCTCTTCATCTTCATGACCTTCATCTCACACTGGTCTTTGTCGATAAATTTTCTCACCCGCATCTTCAATGGGATATCTTTCCAAGGATTTGGATCCTTCTAAAGGTCATTTTTAGATAGCATGTTCCTATATCAAACAAGGTGATTATTCCTTGTTATTTCATCCCATCTAGACCATGGGAAAAACCTCATTGAACTTCCATGTCAATATGGTTTCGCCATATATATAATCAAAATTCAATATTCTGATACCCACCATTCCATGAATGAGATGGAAAGTGTTTGTATCAGGGATCCAATGACTAAAAAGGTCTAAAATTAGTCCCTTATTGCAATATGAAAACATTTTAGAAATCCAAACTTCCCCATACAACCCAATGTGTTTTAAATCTATGAAAACACTCATAAGAAATACATTTCACCCAGAAGGACCATCCCCAATCCATTCCACCACTTTCCCCTCATCATAATTCCAACTTACTAACCCACCCAAGAAAAATTGGTTGGTGTAAGACTACCTTGTTATTGAGGAGCACATATGTATATCTAAACCAGGTTCATAGTTCTTCCTAAAATGGTATGTAGTAATTAATGTCAATATATTCCTATCATTGTATTTCATCTCGAAAAAGAAGTTTCTTACATATAAAATGTTTTCTTAAAAAAATTTGGGTCATTGGGGTCAAGGCATGGGGCTCGATTAGTGATTTCGATGAAGGAATGGTAGGGTCATTGGTATGACCAAATATATATAGGGGAATAAAATATGAATGGGGATATTCCAAAATTTCCTCTCCCATCAATTCGATCAAACTCATGGGAAATTAACCATCAATAGGATGGAATATTGGATCCACAATTTCTAGAATAGAAATATAATGAGCCCTTGATTCATTAGACTCCTTCTTTACTTTTTTTTAGAAAAACAATGAGAATAGAAAGACATCTAAAAAAAGATAAGTGGAATATTTTAGACAGAGGAAAAAAATAGTCAAAGGAAATACATAAATTCTAGTAGCCCCATGCACATCACATGAATTATAAAATTGATTCATCATTTCATTAGGGAGTCATGAATCACCTAGATCATGAAGATATCACAAACTTCATAAACCAGAAGAAAATCATTCCAACATATGACCCCTCATAAGACTTATGATCAAATGACCTTTAAATGGTCACCTGAGTCATAAAATAGTCAAATTGGTCATGATATTGAGCTATAAAATCCCCTAAAACCTTTAAATACAAATTTTAATCCCTAAGAATGATGTTAAAGTAATTACTAAAATATATATTGTGGTTGATTTAAATAATCACCTTGTAAATGCATGTCTCGTGAGGATGTTCTGACAAAAAGTAATTATGAACGGGTCTAGAGATCGGTTCGTAAAGAATGGTATAGTGAAAGGGTTACATTATGAATAAAGGGAAAACGATCTATGAAGTTTGGGTAGTTGGTGATTGTTTCACTACCACTCCCCTATTTAGAGGGCCATCCCTCGAATTCCATATGTTTCCCATCAGACCAAATTTCACTCAATGTAACAAATTTTTGACAATTTAAAATCCTCATGAATGCATTAACCTTTCATATAACTGAACCCTTTTCCCTAAAACATCACTTATAAGGGGGGACTTTTTTTACACAAACAGAATTAGAATCAGGAAATCCACAAGTGAAGAAATACTTTAATATGTGTTTTATTTAATCATTATTGCAAAGGAAGAATGAGGTTAAGAAGACCACATCTATCGCATGAATCTCAAGAAGACACATGATTTCATAACCATGGAGAGGTCACGCAAACAGTCTCAAGGAACACAGAACAAAAGGGGGTATTTCGGAGCCCATTTTAGGATTCCTTCTACTCTAATGAAGGTGTTTATGACACTATCTGATATCAAGGTGGTAGCCAGATGGCCTCCTCCAATGGACGTGAATTTTTTACCAAATAGGTTCCTGAAAACCTTATAAATATCCTTTTAAAATAATAAGTAAAATATCCCAAATTTGGGTTCCTCATGTGGTTAAAATATTATTTTGGCATGCCACACATGGTTAAAAATCCTACTCAAAATACTAGGATACTTCTCTTCCTTATCACGTAAGAGATCTTAGATTTGTCACCCACATTGTGCGAAGGGATTCAAACATGTCCAGCCAGGCCTGTGCTCCCCCTTTGGCTATAAATACAAGATGAAGTGTTTTTACTTGATAATGACCACACATCATTATAGGAAACATTGTTTCTCACATGAACCATCACCAATAGAGAGATATTTTGTATTCGACAACACATGATAAAATTCATGACACCCCAATCCCTTGAAAAAAAATGGAAATAAGAAAGGGGAAAGGTTTGAGTTTTCTATAGTTGTAAACACAACGAAACAAACTCGTGATTTCTAAAATACATCAAAAATTCATTATGTGTGATGAATTAATTTTTTATAGGACCTCTAGGAAGAAATATTTCTCTCATTGAAGGTTCATGACATATTGTCCAAGGTCATGAAACATCCTTTCATAAATCACCCTAATCTCGTGAAGGCCCTCATACATGTCATTTTTACAATATAAAATCCCCTTGGAATGACTACATGATTATACAAGACCCCATTAATTGTCTATAACATAATGAATTTGGAGTTTATGGGATGGTCCCGTTGTCACTGAAAATCATATAATACCCCTTGAATGACTTACAACTGGTTCTCAAGAAACTCATGACATAAAATTACACCACTAACTCTATCACATATTTTTGAAATACACACTACAAAAATAGAAATGTAATCAGGGTGTTGATGCCTATAAATCCCCCACCCCATCATGAAAAAATGTATCCTTGGCTCCTCATTCCTGTGCACCCGTGTAGTAAAGAGTATTTCTCAAAGTGACTCAACTAGAAATCAAAAAGGTTTTTCATTATGTAAAGTTTGGGAAACAACCTAAGAAATAATTTGATAATAATATGAAATTTGTGTGATCACTCATAGATAACATGAAGGTCTTTTGATAGGTTATGATAAGAAAATACTATATATCTAATGAATCACTTTAGACCCTCTGGGTGACTCATTTTTGTCTTTTTCATTAGAGAGTGGCATACCCTAAGAGCCAAGCTTATTTCGAGGGCATTGGTGAACAATGTAGTCTGGTTGATTTGGCCACACTCCCTATGGCCCAGTGCCCTGAGTCGCCAGGCCACCATAGGTCCCTCTAGCAACGATGTGTTCTGAGTTTCAATGTACTCCGTAAGATTATCAAGGAGGCTTCCCCCCACGTGCAGATCCATGGATGGGGACAGTATGCTGCCCTCATCTTCTACCCCACCCAGCAGCAGACCGAATCCCTAAGTGATATTGAGGACATACCCCTGGGTAGAGTCTCAGTTAACAAGGACATCCTTCCAGAAATTGAGAATGAGCGAGGGCTTCTTAGAGAGGACATACCCCCTGAGGGAGTTTCACACCTCTTAGATCCATCAGGAAGTATCACTCACCAGCAGATAAATATACTAGGTATCCTCATGCCCACTAAGGCACTAGTCCTTATCCATAATCCCAACAAGGTAAAGGAACTCCTCATAGATATCAAACCCTCTGAAGTACCTGGATCAGTGTAGAAAGTGGAAGACTATCCCAAAAACTCCGCATTGTGCCAGAAACTCTCCGAACACAGGAACATAGTCGACAACCTCCTTGTTGAATGCGCTGCGAAGCAACGACCAGACTATAGTGATCCTTGGTTGGGGCCATAGGGGAAGGTAGAAATTCCCCTTGGTGAACTACCCCTAGGTGACCCTGACCATCCTTCCCACGTGGATAGGGTTGAGGCTACAACATACAGCAAGAGGGAGAGGTATGTGTCACTAAATCCACCTGATCGACAAGGTAATATTCTGGACCTAGCTCAAGTCCCCTCAACTACCCCACAGGTCATTCCACCATCCACTCCATAAGCTTTTGGGCCTCCCTTTCGTGTTGAAGAACCTACCAACATTCTGGTGGTCCTAGATCCCCATCATGATTGGAATCTGCCACCGTATGATCCAATGGATGAACTCATTGCATATCTCGAGGCATTGGAGACACAACAGGTGCAAATACCACCTGATAGAAAGCCTTATCCTGTGTGGGTGGATGATATGCATGAACCCTTCGGTTTCAGAAATCCAACATTTTCCCCCCCTTCAATAGGACAGGGGACCTGCCGCAGCACCAGGCCCACGTTACTTCATGGTGTGGGCCCATGTTGGGAACTCTAGGGCCGTAGCAGGCCACCAAACTCCAATTTTTCGTACAGACATTGGAGGGGATGACGTTTGTCTCATACAACCAACTCCCCAACAGATCAGTAGCCGGCTGGGAAGACATCCATATGTAGTTTCTCTACTAGTTAAGTTCCACCACTCAGAAGACGAGTATCGCGGACCTCTTCAAGTGCAAGTAGAGGCCTGATGAGCACGTTGTAGACATTGTCTCCTGGTGGAAATGTCTTACATACTCCCTTGACATGACACTAACTTAGGAGAAACTACTGATGATGTGCTTAGGGAATTTCGAGACCGAACTGGTCACCTCTTTAATCACCTAGAACTACACCGAGGGATACCAAGACATCTTTAATGAGGATCAGTGCATAGAGGCATTCATATAGTAGTCCAAGAAGGCACGTCAGTTTCCACCTGCAATCCCTGTGAGAAGGGATGTTAGGGCTCAGCCTACCGTAGTGGCTCAAATAGAGAATCCCAGGCGACTATATTTGTTACATGTGAAGCCACCTCCACATCCTTGTAGAGGCCCCCCACATTAGGTGTAGCCTTTGGTCCAACAGCTCCCACCTCAGAACCGGCAAGTGCCCCTGCACAATGTGCCTCTACCACCTAGGTGAGATAATCAGGCTCTGCCTCCTCAACAAGATCCTCCCACCCCTCGTCAGGGTTAGGCTCCCAGGGCCCCCTTCCCGGATTAGAGGAACTGTACCTACTTGTTTAATGAGGCATAGTTCCCTATCTACTTCCATAGAGCCTTGGAGTAGAGGATTGTACATTTTCATGAGAGTAGGAGGCCCGAAGAGGTGAACCTCACTGTTCTTCCTAATTACTATCCATATCACTAGATCCTAGAGGACACCCTCAAACAGTGATATGCATTTAAAGATTGACTTCAAGACTAGGTGGATAAAAACATTGTCTGTTTAGGCTTGGCTTCGGCGTTGGTGGCATGTGTCTTCGTGAGTCCAAACAACAGCAGTGGCAGCGAAGGCAAGTGGTATCAGGTTTCTAATCACGGGTCCCAGATGTATGATGACTGGATGGCTCGTAAAACAGTCACATATGCCCATGGTGTCAGCCGTGCACACATGAATAATCCAGATCCTTTAGAAACTGTAGCTACTACTTCAACGTTTTCATCTCAACCATTCCCTTCTCAGAAAGAAAACTCTGGAGGGAAAAAAGGAAAATAAATTCCCCCGCCAATGTCATTATCAACCCATACTCTCAGCGATTTAATGCCCCTGAAGATGGAATTCCCTCCCAGAATTCGTCCAGTAGTGGAAACCTCTTAAAGTGACGGTCAAAGGTATTCCTTAGTTAATATCGTAGTGTTGGTAAACCACTACATGATTCTAGATGATGAGTAGTGCCAGGAGGATCCTCCCAGTGTTCATAGCCATCGTCAGTGCCAGCGGAGCCACGAATATATGGGCCATCTAAGTGCCTCGGTCAGCACATTTAGTCAGGTTGTGTATGCCACCAAAACTATGCAACAGTCTCAGTGCAGAGCCACTCACGTGCATCCTTCTCATCTGGTGACATCAGGTCCACCTTCACCACCATTCGTGTTGTTGGATTAGGCAGAGCCACATCGATTATGTCATGATCAGCAACGCTTTTCTCTGGACTGGCCTTAGTCATTGGGCCCTCATCTAGTAGATACTCTGTAAGCTTCAACTAGTGAGAAGTTGGATATTCCTAGCACCAGTCAGCCACTGGTCCAACCAGTATGGCCCACCATATCTTATGTCATAGCGTGACCTCCTATAAGTAGAAGTTCACCCCTAACACAGAAGTATGATGTTCTATAACATCCTTCTAGTATTCCAGAAAATCTCTTCGTCCATGAGGCCCTTCTCCTATCATCAGATATGCACGAGGCCCTTACAGAGGCTTTAAGAAGCCCCCTCCAGTTTGAGATGGAAGTAGCAGCTACATAAGACTTTCATGCTGAGGCGGTTTAGAATTCTGAGTGTTAGGCCATCATCTCATTTTAAAAATAATATTAAGTCTCTATCATACGAGGGCACATTCACCCACTATACATCACCAGCCATTTCAATGGCATGGAGGTTTTCCACTTCCTTGTCGTCACGGGCTCTGGGATCAACCTAATCTCGACTCAGACATTGTGAAAACGAGGGTTGTTTGAGGATGATCTAAGTCCCTCTGAACTAATAATCCATGGTTATGATAGGATGGAACAAAAACTGGTTTGAAAGATCCACTTAAAGACCCATTTTGGTGGCCTAGTTTCCAGCATCATGTTTATGGTTGTCTCTCAAGACACCACCTATAGTGCATTGATGGGCAGGTCGTGGCTCCACCTGCATGTGGAGGTACATTCATCATATGACCAGTTCCTTAAGTACTCCCTTAATGGTCAAGTGGGTGTGCTTCAAGGTGATGCATATCCCTTTTCCTCTTGTGAAGTCCGCTATCTGGATGCTGACTACTATAAGAGAAAAGAAAAGCAGATTTAGGATAACGAGGTTTAGCATTCCATGGCTGAAACCGACCAATGGGCAGATGTAGATGATGCCTACATTTTTGCAATCCACAGATTGGGGGCTACAACCCCGGATATGGGACAATGCTTCTTTGCGTTTGGAATAATGGAGAACACATTCCCAAGCCTAATTGATGCTGGAATATCACCTCGTACTCTTATACAAATCAGGCTCAGGTGATCCCGGATCCTCCTACTCTCATAATGTATCGGGATGTCCGCCCCCTGGCAACGAAAATACATCATACTTGATTTTTTTCATTAGGATAGAATTAACCAGATCATGCCTATGAGACACTATTTATTTTATATCATCAAGTGTGGCCCATTGGGCTAAAGACTAGATGGGATCAGATTGATATCCTTCATCGCTATGGTTGCGGCAGCACAGGAGTTCCCCGATGCAGTGTCCACTGCCACTCAGGCAGATACCAGCATCCCATTGGGATCTTCCAACTCAGAAGAAACTCCTACTACTGAGGATCCCTCCTCTATATGTGAAGAGAATGAATTAAGGGATGTTTCTAATACCATTTTAGAGTGTGTGTCTTCCAAGTTTGATTAATTGGTACAGGTTAACCTCGGTGGTGAGGCAAACATTAATCCCACACTAATCATTGTCGCAATTCCCCTCAAGGAGAAATAGTAGTACATAGAATTCCTTAAACAACACCATGATGTATTCTCTGGGAGTTATGACAAGATTCCAGGACTAGATCCTCGGGTAGTCATCCACCACCTCGGTCTCCCGGTAAATCATCGCGGGTTCAAGAAGCCTCCCAAGGAGATGCACCATTCACACAGTTCCATTGTCGAGGCCGAAGTTGACAAGCTCATCAGAGATAAATTCATTAAGGAGGTCTAGTACCCCAAATTGTTGTCCAACATTGTACTAGTCATGAATAAGAACAGACATATCAGAGTTTACATTGACTTCTATGATCTCAACCAACACTATCCAAAGGACGATTTTCCCATCCCTTTGATGGAATTGTTGATCGACGCTACAGATAGGTTCCAAGCCCTCTCCTTCATGGATGGGTAATCTGGGTATAACTAGATCTGAATGGCCCATGCGGATGAGGATTCTACAGAATTTAGATAACCACAAGTTAATTTCTGCTACCGATTCATGACCTTCGATTTAAAGAATGCAGGTGCCACCTAACAACGGGCTATGCATTGCATATTTAAGCCGGTCCTCAGAATGTTGGTGGAATGTAATGTGGATGACCCGGTGGTCAAATCTCGCCAGTGTTAGGACCATATCAAAGACCTTGAATTTTTTTTTGTCTTCCTCTATTCTTTACACCTGAAGATGAACCCATTTATGCATTCAGGGTCACCTCTGGAATGTTTCTTGACTTCGTTGTTAGATATAGGGGAATTGAGATCAACCTATAGAAGATCACGTTCATCAATCAGATGTATCCCCCGCATAATATCTTGGATCTTTGAGGCTTCCAATCCCCTTAGCCTACATATGCCGGTTCATCATGAATTTGGCTGGAAAGTGTAAGCCATTTTATTGACTCATTAAGAAAGACACCATCTATGAGTGGGACGAAGAGTGCCAAAATACTTTTGAGGAAATCAAGAAGTACCTACTCCAGCCTCCAATCATTATGCCACCCTACTCCGGAAAGCCGCTTGTCTTTTATGTTACCGACATGGAGTGATCTCCCGATGCCATTCTCTCCTAGAAGAACAACGAGGGAATGGAGAATATCCTCTACTACCTCATCTGCATGCTACTCGATATGAAGACTATATACTCCCCTATCAAGAAGAGATACCTTGCGCTCGTATTCTCAGTATAGTAATCGTGGCATTACTTGTAGAACCATGAGGCATAGTTGGTGTCCCATGTAGATCCAATGAAGTATATCCTGAACCGCCCCATTTTGACAGGTCGACTAGCTCGGTGGGTAGTGATTCCCCAGTAGTTCGACATCAGGGTTTTCACCCAAAAGGCTATTAAATGGAAAGCATTGGAATAATTCCTTTCTTCCCATCCATCTCCCACGGACTTGTCTTTAGACCTTTATTTTCCTGATGATGCAATCCTCTCAGTATACCAAGACATCCCGTGTTGGAAAATGCACTTATATGGTGCTTCTCATATCCCCATCGGCAGAAGGCTCAATGACCCCATGCTCAATAGCGTAGGCATGGGTATCATCTTTATTACCCAAGCACAAGCTATTCTGTCGTACTCATTTCTATTATTAGAATGCTGAACCAACAATGAGGCAGAGTATCAGGCTATCATCACTGGCCTCGAGATAGCCCTTGGGATAGACGTTCCCCATTTTCATGTCAAAGGGGACTCTAAACTAGTCATCAAGTAGATCCATGGTGAATATGTCGTCAGAAAACTAGAGCGCATACCATTGTTGGAACACACTCTCCAGCTAATGGATAGTTCCCATCTCAACCAGAAGTTACTCATGTCCCTCAATCTTAGAATGGTCGTGCTGATGCCCTGGTCGGCTTAGCTGCATCACTTGTAGATCTTGACGAGGATGACCTAATCATCTACGTGGCACATAGAAGAGTCACTGCTCCTGTCTCTCTAGATGACGATGACAGCACATAGGTAATCCACCTTACCATCGGCGCCTCAATTTCAGGACTCCCCAGGTCCCCAGGATGTAGTGATTGAAGTGACTCTTGATTGAAGAACCTCCTTTTTCGAGTACCTCTAGAATGGTAATCTATCCACATATCGGGATGAGCGCAAGTGAATTCGACGCAGCGTGTTGCAGTTCACCCTCCAAGACGGCCCTGGTCATGAGAAAATCCTCTAAAATAAAGGGTTGAATGGGGACCTCCTACATTTCATTCAATGAGTTTTGATTTCCTAGGTCATGCTGCAGGTTTATGCCACTTCTTGTGGGGCACATCAAACCAGGCCAAAACTATCTCATGAGATTTAGAGACTAGGGTAATTTTGTCCCTCCATGATACATGACTTCATCAATTTCTCCAAGAGGTTCCATGCATGCCAAATTCATGCTAACTACATGCATCGGCCGCCAGAGACTCTCTACTCCACCAAGTACTCTTGGCCATTTACAGTATGGGGACTCGATGTCTTTAGACCTTATCCACCGATGAAAGCTCGCTAGTGCAGGTTCATCCTAACTACTAAATATTTCTTCTCCAAGTAGGAAGAGGCAGTTCTGCTCAAGGAGGTCAAGGCATGTTCCATCATTTACTTTGTGAGCTCCAATATCATCTACCAATTTGGATTCTCTCACACCATCCTCACCGATAATAGCACAAACTTCCGAGGAGTCGAGCTGAAGAAATTGCACGCAAAGTACAACATCTGTTCTAACCATACCTCCCACTATCATGTGTAAGAAAATGGAAAAGTCGAGGCATTCAACAAAACACTCTCTATCATTAAACAAAAAATCGTTGGTCAGAAAAGGAAGAGTTGTCCGGACAAGTTCCCCAATGCCCTATGGGCTTATTAGAAGACAACACGTAATTCCACCCAGGTGACCCCATATTCCCTGGTGTACAGAACGGATTCCATCCTTCCCATCAAGATTCAATTTCCGTTATTGCACACAGTTTTCTATGACCAGAAAGCACCATATAAAGTAGCTGTAATCCATTTGGTTGAGTTGGAAGCACATGAGGAGAACATGCTTCGTGCCCTGAAAAATCTTGAAATTCATCAGAACAGGATAGCTAGATCTTTCAACAAATTTTTTTGGCTCCTCTCCTTTTTAAAAGGAAACTTGGTGTTGGACCAAGGGATCCAATAATACCTGGTAAGAAACCACCCATGTTGGATCCCAAATGGGAAGGAACTATCATCATTCACAAGGTTTATTCCAATGGACCATACTCACTGTTTACCATGGATGGCGAGTGCATAACTCCTCCCACCAATGCCAAGTTCCTCAAGAAATAATTTTCTTGAGTCCTCATGGTCCTACATGAACTTAAACTGTATGGTCCTAAATGACCTGAAACTGTACGGTCCTACCTGACCTTAAATTGTACGGTCCTACATGACCTTAAACATTAAGGTCATATATAACCTTAAACTTTATTGTCTTACATGAAATTAAACAGTATGGTCCTACATGACCTTAAACTATACGGTCCTACATGACCTTAAATTGTACATTCCTACATGACCTTAAACTGTACGGTCCTGCAAGACCCCAAACTACGTAATAGTCCCGAACGAACCTAAAATGCATCATGGTCCTTCAAGACCTTAAACTCTCTAGTCCTACATGACCTTAAACTTTTTAATGTCCCCCATGACATTAAACTGTGCATCGTTATGAATTAAGTTAATATGCACTTTCAAGAACTACGTATGGTTTGATTCCCATCATCATGGGATACGTATGAACACTCAGATGCCTCGTCTTGAGTCCAGACCCTAGAGTTTCTTATTTGACTATTCCCTGGGCTATAGTTCTCTTGGAGGATACCACATGGTGTCGTTTAAGCTTATTTAGCCCCACTCATGTCAAGATTACAATGACTGCACCACGTGCCCTCCCTCATTGATCTAATTCTCCCACTTCCTTACCGCATGATGTTAAACTGCATGACCCTTTAAAAACTATATATGGCTTAATTCCCATCCTCATGGGATATGCAGGACCACCCAGACATTTCGACTATAGGATCATCCCCAAACTTCAGGACCTCCCCTTGGGATGAAACACATGGTGTGGTTTAGGCTTATTCCCTCGTTCATGTCGATTTCATCATGATCGTACCATGTTACACTATTTGGATGTTGTCTTTTGAACCTTGTCAACATTTGTCCTTTGTTGTTGTCACCACCCCCAAATGTTCCAAACATGGAGTCTAGTGGTTCATTCTTCCATTTCATCTCTCAAAACCTCAGTCTACCTTTAGCAAGAGTGTGATTTCAGCTGTAAGGCCCTTATGTGATAAGGAGAGCCTAGTCCTACTTTTTGTTTCCCACACCAATCATTGCCCACGTGGGCTTAGGAGCTATGATGAGGCAATGCCCACATGAGAGGTCATATGGATACAGTTTTCCAAGGCGCTTAGCCTCAGATCCTTCGACCCCTTCGACCCCCTAGAAAGAGTTCTCATTTGAAATTGTGCGGTGTGGTATGGACTCGCATCCTTATTCAAGTCGGTGATTTCTCCATGACACATGTATCCCCTTGAGACATCCCTCCCTTCATTTATCATCCGTCTCGCGAGCACCATCCCTTCTATGCTTCGCGAGCCCCATCATTTGGGCTTCCATCACCTTCTATATCCAAAAGAACCCTCAGATGGCATGGATTCTTGTACCAAAGGATCTCATACCATTACAGGCTAACGTCCCTGAGTATTGCGAGCAAAAAAATGATTTGTGTCCCATGTTGTGAATATGGTCAATGGTCGATGCTCAATTTTTTTTCCCCGAATTCTGGTCACACAAGGGTGGATAATATGTTGTGAACCTGTTCAATAGTTGTTCTCTATCATTGTTTTCATTTTGTGTTCTTCCATAGGCATGATGAATCTCCCTCTTTGTCCCATAAAAATGACATTAAACAAGGCGTTTATGGTCCGAGCTCTATGACCTTAAACTAAGATCGCCATCATCTTTACTGCATATGTTAAACATAATGTTGGCTATGACATTCTGCCTATGGCCCAGCCTCAGGTCCCTTAGCCCTCTCGAGCACCATGCTCGAGTTCTCACTTAGTATAGTTTGGTGTGGTGTGGGATTATGTCCTCATTCATGTCGGGTTACTCATCGTGTCATACAGGTCCCTTGTTTGGGTATTTAGCCCTTATTTTCCACATCATCTTCTCTAGAACTACTTGTGGATTGATTCCCATATTTATGGGTGCATAGGACCACCCAAAAAACTATTATTTGGGTCCAACCCCATCTATTAGAAACCACCATATCATCTTGTCCCCTTGGCCTTCATTCTTCGAGGAGAGGGGTATATGGTGTGATATAGTCTTATGTATCCATTCTCGTCATGTTGATGAAAACCACGCCACATACCTATCTCTCCAGATCTCCCCTCTCTCCCTTTCCCTACACTTGACTCTTTGTGTCAGATGCTCTTAAGTCAGGTCCCTTGACTATCTTTGGTGATTCACTAATGTGCCCAGAAATACTCTGGTTCAGAACCTAGAGTATCAGATTCTACATGGACATGCTTTCACCCATTTTTCAGGCATCGTGTTCCCCTTCATTTCGGCTTACATTATCTTTCACATCTGAAGAGACCCCAAAATGGCATGGATTCTTGGCCTAAGGGCTCTCTTACCATTACAGCCCAACGTCCTCGAGGGTTTCAAACAACAAATCGATACAAGTCTGGCGTTGCGAACATGGTCAGCGGTCAACGCTCATTTGTTCTTCCCAATTCAGGTCACATGATGTGGATAATATGTTTTCAGCATGGTCAACAATTATCCTAAATCATATCACCAACCCCGTCAAACCTTAAATATCAGTTACATGATTCACATCATCTTCCACCCCATTGTGTCCAAGTGGAATTTCAACACTCCTGGTACTATCCCTCAGTGTGAATTGTATGTTATGAGGACAAAGCTATATTAAGAATTCATTTAGAGATCCTCACTAACTTCCCTTTGTCTTGTATTCCATGTATTACAGAAACCTCTTCTATCCTTATTTCCCACACTGAGTTTGGATCATGTGGGCTGAGGAATTCGATTGAGGTATGTACCAACATGGAAGGATTCCGCTTTTCCATAGTCTGAGCTCTAATATATTAAACTATGATCTATTTTATAAATATGTACAGATTGATTCCCATTTACATGAGATACGTAGGAACGACCATACATCTCGTCTTTAGGTCCATCTTGAGTTCCACTAATTTATCTCTTTTATTATGCCTTTTAGGCCCCATCTCTTATAGGACCACATGATGTTTCATGTATGGGCTTATGCCTTCGTTCACATCGGGTTTAAAATTTATGTAACACGTACTCCCTTTCAAGGATCTAGTCCCTCCTACCTCCTATCCGTTGTCATGCGTGACATTAAACTACACCTTTTAGAACAACATATGGCTTGATTCACATCCTCATGGGACATGTAGGAATTCTCAGACAGATCATCTTTGGGTCCAACTCAACTGAGAGAGAGTATCTCCTACCCCATATTCTCTAACCTTTTCAAGCCCCCTCAGGCCGAGGTTTCTTTCTTGGAATTGAACATGGTGTGATATCGGATTATGTCCTCATATAGGATTATGTCCTCATTCATGTCGGGTATTGTTTGTCATGTCCTACACATTCCCTCTTGTACCACACCTCTCATGTATATGTCTGATCCATATGACTCTAAACTATGTTGTGTAGTCCCACGTGACCTTAAACTATTACATCTATACTACATGATGTTATATTACATGGATGGTCCCATCACATGACCCTAAACTATGACATTATTTTCCTGGCCACACGGCGAAAAACGTCACTGCACCTTGGTGTCCACACATGAGGGGACATCATGTTTAGTATCAGTCACACACCATACCATATTTCAACACCTGCATGTAGATTAATTATTATGTCGATTCCTTTACTTTCTATCCTTGGTCCATCGCTTCACAAAAAACACTCATTCGTCCAAAAGGACAAACAAGATCTATCAAATAATACTTCTTTTGGTGCAAGGGCCAGACCCACACAACCTTATTATCTATGGAACTGGCATCTTATCATTCAATCCATAGAACTACATGTGTCTTGATTCTTATTCTCATAGGATACATAGGAATGCTAGTGCACTTTTCCTCTAGCCCAGCCTAATTTTTTTATTCCCTTGACCTAAAACCTCCCCAAGGAACACATGGTGATCTGGACTCTAGGTCATCATTCACACTGGGTTTCATAGTTACCTCACCATATGTCTCCTACATTCACTACCACCTATGGTCCAAGCTCTATGACCACAAACTAAGACCACTTCGCATCCTTTCCGCAAGACGTTAAACTGCACAACATCTTCCAGAGCTATGTGTGGCTTGATTCACAGCCTCATTGGGTACATAGGAACACCCAAACATATTGACTCTCGGTCCAACTCTATGAATCTAAAATCATGTCCCCTCTCCTTTATCCCCTAATAATGAACCCTTTTAGGAACATGCGGTGTAGAGAGTGCCTCATGGGTCCTCATTTACATCAGGTTTTGTAATAGAAACGCCATGTGCCTCCTTTGTCATTTCCAAACCTGGTCTAAAATCTATGACTATAATCTAAGATCTCCCTATTGGGAATGTGCATCATGTTTGGTTATTTGGTCTCCCTGTGCATAGTCCATTCAATCAATCCCCACTTAATGGTCCACCCTAGGAACTAAGGCTAGAAGTGTGTGACCCCAGGAGCCTCATCCTTGGGAAGGGGCTCGACTCCCTCTATCTGATATGTCTCATAGTCGTACTCAGATGCATTTTGAAAAATATCCCGAAGTCTGGAATTTTGATGGGTACATTCCCCTCGTTCCATATACAAGCTTTGTTATCCCATTATTTAGATCCTCATCCTCTTCCATGTCTGGAGAACCCCCTTTACGTCCTGGTCTCATTCCATATTGGATTACCTATCATCTTGGGCCAACACCCCTGAAGACCCCAGAGGACATTTGCGATAGGTCCCGTGTTTTGAAATGGTCAGCAGTCAACCCTCATATGTATCTCCCCATATCAAGATTATGCGATATGGATAATGTGTTTCAAAGACATTCAACAGCTATCCCCTATCATCACACCACGATCATTATGGTCCAGATCTCCATCATCATGATTCACATATTTCCACTTCCTTATGTTCAAGTGGAATTCCAAAATACTCATCTTTACCCCTTCGTGCATCTAAGTGCACCATATAGGCGGGTCAAAATCATTGAGATTTCATTCACACAGTGTCCCATAGACCCTGAAATGTTCCTTCCTATTCTAGGGATGTCCCATCACTCCTCCTTGTTTCCAACATTTAGAACGACTCACGTGGGCTTAATAGTTCTGGTAGGACGTGTACTGGCGCTACCATGCCACACATGCCTCTCTTCATCCGGAATGATGTTAAAATACACTCTCAAAACTATGTATGGCATGATTCACATCCTCATGGGATACATAGGAATGCCCAGACAACACGTCTTGTACGCAGCCCAGTTCTCACATTCAATCCCTCGACCTACGGATTCTCCCGAGACTGTGTGGGGTAGCGTGGACACTGATGTTCCTCATTCACATCACGGTATGCACCGCACCACACATTTCATTCTTGGGTATCCATGTCATCAATTCATGACATTAAACAACAGTTCTACCCTGAACAGGTTCAGGATGCCCTATGTTAATCATGGGATGCGTCAGTTTCCTCTCCAAAGAGGATTCTCCCCACCAGTGTCAGTCTCTGAGCACTCCATGTTTCAAAAACTAAATTTGTCTTGATTCTAGTACTTATGGAATACGTATTAATGCCCAGGCATTTCCCCTTGGGCCCAGCCCGAGGGTCATTAACCCTTCTGGCCCCTCATCCCTGATCTTGGTCCAAGAAGTATGACCTTTAAACTATGTGCACCATCCTCACAATATGATGTAAAACTACGTGTCATTATAGGTCCATACTAGAGAGGTCATGTTAAAAAGTAGGTATGATCCCTGACCAAACCTATTCACCCACCTAATGTTCCTTCACCATGGTGGCCTAATTTCAAGAGTGTTAGACTCCATTCGAACCACCCATCACGCCACACTCTATGATTTGTGTGCCCTTTATTTGGACCCTCATCATATTTCACATCTAAATGAACACCCTAATAGTATAGATGCTCGACCAATGGCTTTTCTACTATCATGGGCCTACGTTCTGGAAGACTGATGGATGAAATTTCGAGTCAAGCCCTGTGTTTCGAACATGGTCAGCGTTCGGCCCTCATTTTTATCCCCATTTCAGGCTAAGACAATAAGGATATTGTGTGTCGAGCACATTCAAAAATTATTCTTCATTGTCATACCATCCCTATAGTGTTCTGAATTTTGGGTGTCGTGATTCACACCTTCTTCTCCCATATGTTTGGATTAATTCCAACGCCCCTAGCGTTACCCCATTTGTGCACTAGCGTACACTATATCAATGACTCGACTGTTTTGAGAGATTCATCCTCCAGTCAGGCCTCTCCCTTTCTTCCTAGAAGTTCAAATTTGTTTTCAAACCCTAGATGCCCAGATCTTGGTTTGAACTCTTATATTCAGGTGGAATGATAAGGTGGTCATCCCTTGTTTCTCGCATCGGGCCTAACCCACGTGAGCTTAGGGATTGATCACTAGATGTTCCATTAACATAAAAAAAATGCAATAAACCAAAAATGAATAACAGAACTCATGAATGCATCTAGGACAAATAGTCAATGCATGAAATTGTGTTCAAAAATTGCAGGCGTCACAACACCCGAGGATCAACCCCTCCCATGGATGGGTTGACCATGTCAAAAGAACGTTTCAGCTCCACCACCCTTTGGCTCATGGCGTCCAGGATCCATTGTCGCATGTTTAGTTCTGGCTCCTCCTCCATAGTAATGGGGTGTTTTTCGTCAGTTGCAACCCGGGCCCACTCCTCATCGCTCTAGTCAACAGAAATCTCTATGGATGGTTGTTTCATACGCTCTTTGGCCTCTACCAGTCGTGCCTTAATCCGTGATACAATCTTTGACTCCTCATTAAGGAGAGTAGAGTGTTCATATCCCCCAGACCTGCAGCCACAAAATCTCACTTTCAGCCTCCTAGAGCCTCTTAATTTTCACCGCTTTTCTCCACCGCAAACCCACACTGAGGCTATGGTCATACTCTCGAATCTTCTCCGCCATGAGATCTTGGACGAGCATGTGAGGACACTGGGCATCCACTCCCCCAGTGCACAGTTCACACAGTCTCTAATGAAGTCTTTCCATCTAGTATATCCATTGTGCTTGGGGGGGTGTCATCATTGAAGCGCTTGATTGGCTTCCACGATCGGTGATGGACTATCTTCCTATCCTCTTCATCAGAAGAAGTCTCATCCCAATCTGTGGGGTTAGTAGGCTCATATGAGGGTAACTCCCCCAAGAACTCATCAGCAGGGTCCGCATCTGGTGTTTAATCACATATGGTAGGACCTGAGCTGTCAGATTGGTCTTCATCTTCAGATCCCACCGCAATAATCTCAGTCTCAGCCCTGCTAATTTTCCCATCAGTGATTGGGAGCACCGCCACTTGGTTAGTCCGGATATCTGCCTCTATGACCACCGTCATTCCCCTGGGAAAGGCACCGCCCTGAGTACCAATCAACCTCTCCAAGAAATCCCATGCCATTAGAAGGACTTTTTCATATCAAAATCGCATAGATGTCATTATCCTGGTCAATGAGTGGTAGTCATGAATTGGTTGAAGGAGTCTTTCATAGATCGAACTCTCAGACTTGTTCCTGGTTTGTTTTTATGGGTACCTCAAGACGGGGTACTCCATATATTATAAGAATGTATGATAACTTTGGGGGATCCATCTCAGATTTCCTAGCATAGCCGGATGCACTAATCTCTATAACAGCTGGCATGGATCCCGAAGCTCCATTATCTACATCCATTGGGGGATGAGAATGAGTTCTGTGTATGGGGTCCTCCTGTATAGTTCAAATGTTAGTAAAGGGTCCAATGTAGTCTGGAAGTGGATCTCAAGGAAGGGGCACAAGATTTTATCTCAAGGGATTCTGCAAATTCTACCAAATTTGAGCCTTGATAACCAAATTATCCCTCCTCCAATGGGATACCACTACTGGCCTCCTCCCCCAAGAGGACTCATCCGATTCATCTAGAAGAGGGAAGCGCTCTCCCAGTTCAGCAGATAATAACTACGGAGGCGTCGTTCGATCTAACAACACCATTACCTGATTTTTCATTGGACGTGGGGCACTATGGGAGTAAAAAAAGTCTCCCAAATCTGCCAGGTATTGCTCCACCTCCGCTTGGGACACCACAAAGTTGGCCCTGATAGGTCCTATCCCCAGCAAATCTATCCTGATATGGTTCAAGTGTGCCACATCTTAGATGGGCTTAGGAATTTTCTGTTGACTTCCTAGATTTCACATGCCTCCATGAAGATAGAATTATC
Source organism: Viscum album (assembly GCA_963277665.1). Taxonomy (NCBI): domain Eukaryota; kingdom Viridiplantae; phylum Streptophyta; class Magnoliopsida; order Santalales; family Viscaceae; genus Viscum; species Viscum album. The sequence continues at coordinate 1,531,816,092 of OY728161.1, read as the reverse complement.
TGGCATGTATGTGTGTTGCAGCCGCTTACAGGGAGCCTAAGTGGATATTTTACAGAATCATCTCGATGGCATCCCCTCTAGATAACTCTATTCTTCTGGGACCACTAGGTCCATTTTCATTGCTGGATTCGCTATCATTGCCTCCCCCTCAACCGGTGTGAGCCTCACTGCCACAGTAGCTCCAACACCATGGGATGTCCTTGCGGTCTTCTGGCATCAAACTCAAGATTAGGGAGGCAAACCATCACCGGCTAGAATAGTTGGTTGCTTCAGCATCTCCCCCGGGTAGGCTTCCTCTTAGCTTTTGGTGTACTCCTTCACGAACCCAAAGATGGAAGTGGGCGGAGGCAGCACATTCCACATCTTCCCATCTTCTCATGTGAACATGAGCCACATATGCCTCATCACAGACGGATGTTTCTCGTGGAACACCCCTAAATAGACTTGGGGGGTTAGTTGATGCATACACCGAAATTGTTTAGGGAATCAGTTCGAGGAGTATGGCTCGCAGAGAGGATCATGGTCCACTATTGCAACCAGGACTCCACCTTGGAGGGCCAGGAGATAGGACCGGTGCTCTTCCATCCCTTGGCCATCATCAGTGAAAGTACCTGTTGGCTTCGGGAATGGATGAAAGTTGAACTCCTCCACCTTCCAGACCTAGTTCAGTACTGACAGCATGGTCAACTTGGCCGGAAATCTTCCTAGGACTTTAAGGATAGATGGGTAGAAGTTGGATCCCAGAGGGGAGATGGGGTTCATATATTCATATATTCATATACCCCCAGACGTGTGCCACTATCCACCCATACAGGAGGTCGAATGGCCCGCATATCCTATTTTTCCTCTCCCCCTCGTGGATATTCCATATAATCATGTATTGTTTGGAGAGTATGGGGATCACAAGGTTGAATCTCCATTATTTCTCCAACATGGACACCATGATAAATGTTCTTGGTTGCACTCCCATGTTCGTATCCCTCGCTGGTAGGATCCAACCGCAGATGAGGGCTGCAATGATTGTGGCCAACCAGACTACTGGTTGTTTCTCGGTATTGACACCGAATCCCCACGTCTTCCACTAGCTATCCACCAAGATCCACCAGTATGAGTGCTTCTTGCCTCATTGACCCCCTTCAGGAATGTTTGAGGACTCACTAGAAATTTTCTATCTTCTGGTATGTTCAGGAACTTCTAGAACCATTTCCTGCAATGGATATCCCTCACTGCTTCCTTTTCCTCTCCCAACACCAGCTCCATTAATGCCATCGCCAGTGGTGGAATTTGATCCAGATCCTCCCATGCACCCATAATGAGGAGGAATTCATCATACATCGCCCCCATTATTGGGACCCCCAAGATCTAATGCACATCCAATAAATTGTATCCAAACTCCTTGTGGTGTAAGTGGGGGTATTGGTCATCGATGAATAGCAGCTAAAAAACTCTGACATTAGCTACTTAGGTTGATAGATATGGAATTGGGAATCCCAATCTGCCTCATATAGGCCTACTCTCCCCATATCTACCTCGAACTCTTCACATGAGGCACCTACCATGTAGGCCTAGGCCCAGTCATCTATGAAATTTCCACCATGACTTAGATCCCACTCATCGGACCATCCCTTCCCCGGGTTTCTTAGGGATTCCTTCAAGATCATCTAGTATAGAGGGGGGGATGTCTCCGGCTACAATTCCTTCATGTCAACATTGTTCATGTGATTATACAGGAAGTCAAAATTGATAGGCATGAAGTCTTCCCGGGCATAGCCATCAGCCACCCTGAACCACTGGCATTGGCACGACATGCTTTTAAACAAGTAAGCTACTTCATCCCTACTTGCTTCAGGGATGATGATGTCATCTGTTATCCCAAATCCATATAGAGGCTTCCTCTTACACAACGTAAAATTCCTTTCGCTTTCTAAGAGAAGCCTAACCAATGAATCATGGTCAGAGTGGCTCCATACCAACTCCTCTAGACCCAAGATATTTTCCATCTCCTCCCTTTGGGAAGCATCCGCAAGGACCCCCCTAGTAGCCACTTGGTGATCCATTCTATTTTTAAGATTTTTAAACTTTTCATTCTTGTTCGTGAAGCCCTTTCGTGGATATCGTTCACAGATACCATTCACGATGCTTGATCACAACACCGGAATCACAAAGACTTTCACGGACCTTTAGATGCAAGCCGTAGAGTGCACCATTGCAGAGTCAAATACTCACTATATACCATGAAGCAGAAGGCCCAATTCATAGAGAACAATCGCAAAGTACGTGGAGTTTCACGAAATGAGAGTTCTAAATGCCAGAAACATGGGGAAGATAAAGGAAAAAATAGAGGTCACCTCCCCAGTTTATAGGCAAGGACCCTTGGTGCTTTGTGGTGCATCTAACTGCGAAGAGCTTCATGGCGTGCTCATCCTACCCATCACCTCTCTACTTCTCAAGCCTCCTCTGTGAGTCATATTTCGATTTGCCGAGTGATTTTTCTGATTGACCCTCAGACTTTGACCCATGATTTCTCCTCACCTCAATGTCTGAGGGGGGAATTTGTGGGTTCAAAAATTTGGAAATAAGAAAAACAAATTGAAACCCTTAGTTACTACCTCAAGAAGCTTGTTCGAGAAGCCCCACTGCATCGTGGACGACACCATGATTCGCCTCTACAAACCCGCAATAGATCTAGGAGGTGGGAGCCCCCATGAACCCATTTGACATTCGTGAACCTTCCATGGAGAAAGGATGTGGGAGGCTCTGTAGTTACGACAAAATTTCACATGGATTCATGTCGACGAAGCTCTTCTTCGCGGAACCTCTTGACTATAAATACCAGGCTCCCCTCGAGCCTAAAGGATGGATCCTCTGACCGTTGGCCTTCTTAGATCCCAAATCATGTAGTAATATCTTCCCTTAAAACCATGAGCTCTTCACGGTACCATTGAATCTAGAAGTGCCTCCCCCTTTTCATGTATTCGACCCTTCTTTAAGGAGGGATGACCTTCGTGGAGCCCTTGGGCCTTCGTGAAGGAAGGATATCCCCAAAGGGACTCTGGTCTTCGCAGAGCACTTGTGCTTTGCGAAGTACCCTTCATAAACATGTGACATGCATACTAAGTTAGGGTCACTGTGCTTCACGAGACACATTGCATCACAATATTACACTTCGCGGGGCACCCTTACTTCATGAGCCATTGCTCTGAGAATGCCTTTACACTTCACGAAGAACATTTCATATGCACTTAAGACTTAATTCTAGGCTAGGACAATTCACTTCACTAAGAACTCCCCTTTTCAAAGCCCCTCCATATCATGGAGAACCAAAGCTTCATAAGGATTCTACATATGAGCCCCTTTTCTCTAAAACTCCTTTTCCCATTAAGCCCTTCAGGTTTGCACGAAGAAACTTCAAAGTTCCTTGGGTGGTACTTCCCATTTCGCTGCTTCAACTCATGCTTCTTCGTATACGCACGCCAACAGCTATTGCTTCTTCGCATAGCCACGCAAACTTGGTCCTCTCAATGGATCACTCCATAACACCCCTTCATGATGGCATTACTGATGCCTTCCCTTCCCCATGGGTGGGTGGGTATCAGTCATGTATGTCCTAGGGGTGTGGAGTGAACCCCCATCCTCCGAGCTACAAGATGTTAAACTGCCAAGCACTATTGTCCTCAGCACATGACTTTAAAATGCGATCTCACCCCATGCATCCCACACAGGGTCCCCCACCTTGGACATTCTGCACACCAACTGGTCTCCACAGGATTGAAATCATTCCTTAATGAAACGATATCTTCTTTATTTGAGTGTTTTTTGTCTATGGGGAAAGGGAAACCACCTTGGTGTAAGCCAGTAGCCTTTCTTGTGGGAGGCATCATCTTTGTTCATCCTATCTTCTTCCTACCCAAAGACCAGATAGTGGGGATGGGCACCAGATCCCTACTCTCTTCCATACCAAATCTCTCTCCCTATGGGATTTGTTGCCACCTGAGCCTCTATCCTAGAGTAAGTCCCAATATCTATCACATTGGGTTGTTAACCATGCGTAAGCCCCTGTTTCCTCTTTGGGCCACTAAATACATGTAAGCCCCACTCTACTCCCCACAGACGCACCTTTCGTGACATGATCAAACCAAGCATGACTCGTGTGGGATTAGAGAAGTCACCACCCATGGCATCCTCTCTAGGCCTCCTTATAGTGTATGCCCCACACACAACATCCACTTCCTGAACTTTGTGGACTTTGAACCTTTCCAAGGAATGGTACGTAGCAAGCCTCCCTGAAATTCAATCCCAACAACCATTGGTCCCGAATCACTTCACGTCGGTTCACCAAACACCTTCCCGAACTACATGGATATTGATCCTTACTATGGAGAGGTACGTATGAATCCTACCTAAGGTTCAATCCCAACAACCAATGGTCCCGAATCCCTTCACGTCAGTTCACCAAACACCATCCCTTACTACGTGGAGTTTGATCTTTTCCAAGTTAAGGTTTGTAGGAAGCATCCCTGATGTTCAATCCCAACAGCCATTGGTACCAACTCTCTTCACATCGGTTCACCAAAGATCATCCGGAACTATGTGTAATTTGATCATTTCCAAGTCAAGGTACGTTGGAAGCCTCTTTAAGGTTAAAGCCAGACAACCATTGGTCCTGACTCCCTTCAAATCGGCGCACCAAGCCCCAATCCCGAACTACATGGACTTTGATCCTTTCCAAGGCAAGGTACGTAGAAAGACACCCTGAGTATTAAGCCCAACAACCATTTCTCATGACTCCCATCAGGTCAGCGCACCAAGCCACATTCCCGAACTACATATACTTTTATCCTTGCAATGGAAAGGTACGGAGGAAGCCTCCCTGAGTTTCAATCCCAACAACCATTGGTAATGACTCCCTTCACATCAGCGCACCATGACCCACATTGAACTATGTGGACTTTGATACTTTCTAAGGTAAGGTATGTATGATGGTTCCCTGAGGTTTAAGAAAAAAAACCATGTTATTATGAACCCATTTTACGTCAGTCCACCCTCATGCTACATGACTTTAAACTACAAGCCCCATTTTCATCCCACACTACATTAAACTGTACCTGCTTGAACTATGTGGGATTTGATCCCTGTCTACTAGACAAGGTACATAGGAATCCTCCATGAGGTTCAACCCCATCCGGTGGTAAGTTGTTGTGACCCCATCTAGTGGTAAGCCTTTGTGACCCCATCCAGTGGTAAGACGTTGTGACCTAATACACTGGTAATCCATTGTGACCCCAGCTGACGGTAAGCCATTGTGACCCCATATAGTGGTAATTTGTTGTGTACCCGGATCGACGGTAATCCATTGTCATTCCCAACCAACGATAAGCTGTTGTGTTTCCAATCCAACATTAAGCCGTTGTAGTCCCCTTTGTTGGGAGACACATCTTTGGTTCACCCTCAGGCATTATACCAACCTAGGCTGATAACCACATGTAATTCCCCAGTATATCATTGGGTCGTTGTCCTCTTTGCACACCATGATTCTATTACCCCCCCCCCCCCACTTCGAACTACATGGACTTTGATCCTTGACAAGGCAAGGTATATAAGGAGCTTCTACGAGGCTCAATCCCAACACCTATGTATCATATTGGTATTTTCCTCAAGCCTATGTGTTTTGGAATGGCCATTCCCCAACCTGGAGGATCCACTTCCTCTGGGACCCATTCATAAAGGTTTCCTCTAGAGGCATCCCAATGCCTAACAGAACTACGCAAACTTTGATTCCCTACCACGGGGATACGTAGGAAGTCTCTTCGAGGATCAATACCAATACCACCATCACCTTCATGATGGTTCCACGTCATCCCCCACCACACCATTTAACTCTCCATCACCCATAGTTATTCTACCCAGGCCACCTCATCCCAATGGGATTATGTCATCTCATTCCCTCATCCATCATAGTAGGAACTGGGTAACTAACCACGTGTTAGCCCCGAAGTCAGTGTCCCCTCCTGGGGTTTCACCCATATGATTGACTCCTGCCAGTGTTTTGATCAGTCTAATCTATCTCTTATAGACATTAAACTTGTGGCATACCCTATTTTAAACATAGGAAGCAGGAAGAAAAACCCAGACACATGCCTATGTCATACAATTCTCTGCATTCGACGTGGGATTCCTCGGGCTTTTTCTCCCTCGAGAAGCCCTATCATAAGGATAAGTAACCTAGATGATCAAGTGTTCCAGCGTCAAGACCCACCCATGATGTCCAACATGACTACTCCCCCAACCGCAGGTCGCTGCCCTAGCTAGACTCCATGGAATGTCTCGACAGAACCGGTGTATTTAACCTTCATCCATGAAGATATGGCACTTGGAAGAGTTTCAAAAACAATGTCTTAGCCTATAAGGGAGACCAGGACTAGGTGATGAGTTCTGAGGAATAATCCATGGATGGAAGAATCGAAATCCCATCATCCCATTTCAATCAAGGAGAAAATTTCCCTGAATAAGGAATGGATGTCGCCTGCCTTTTGAAAGCAAAAATGTGGGTAACAACCATCACATCCTCATCGTCCTCAAAACAGACGGATGTGTGTGCCCTGGAGAAAGCATTTGAAACGGGGATTGAGTGGGGATTTTGAATTGGGTATACACATGGTATATGTAAGGGAATTACACCAAATAGGATATATCCCATATTCTCTTGGATCATTGATTTGAATTAATAAACCTAGAAGTTACCAAGATGATCAGTTTTAGGAATGTGTCAACTATGTTGTGTTGTATGAACCATGACAGAACATATTAGTGTCCCCATGGTAGGGAACCTCATTATTTAGGAAATATTAGATTTTCATTACATGGGGGTCATGTCATTATATTGGTAAACTAGGGAGATTTATTTTATGAAATGAATACTTCTTTGAAGGGGTGTACATTGTCTTGGATGCCCTAATCACGTATGACTAGTTGCTTTGGAGGATTTCATATGTTCTAATTATTTAGGGTTTGACCTTCTAAAAATTAATCTATACAGGTATTTCAGTTTAGTTTTTGTAGGATATATTACTTGGATAAAAATATTAACACTATGGTGGTATGTCCTTCTATTCTAAAATATGATGGTAGAGCCAATGTGGATATCCTAATCCTTACTAATAATTTAATTTACATATATTTGATATAATGTGATGGACATCTGACTTCATAGTGTATTTTTCTTAGTCTCATCTAACTAGTTCATTTATTGGATTCGGTTCATGTGGTGAATATTTATACAACATGGGTAGAGTGGACCCACCTACTAGCCTACATAAAGTTGTATTTCATTCAAATGTTTCATGTAAATATTCTTAGCACTCAATATTTTTTTATGGATTGAATGAGATCCTAGGAACCATTACATAATCTTATATCTCCATTTATCTTGGAGTTATCCCAAAAGGGTAACATGAGTATTTAAAAGAAAGGGTGGGGTGTATGTGACCTGAATTAGGTGGTCACACTAAGAATCATATTGCGGAAATATAAATTAACATAATAGCTTCACATAGTTAGAATCCCACATAGGATAACCTATGTGATTTGGTCGGATCCCCCCATAGACAATGAATTGGTCCCTGAACATATAATTATTTACATAGGATAGTATATTTTTATATTATCGATAGTTATTTTGATATTTGTTTTATATATGAGTCTCTCATGTTTTCAAAAATGTCAAACTTTCATGTTCCAGTCATGGTCATGTTGGTACCTAGAGGATGACACAGTCACCAATGGGGTATACAATCATGTGAATCATAAGATATCATGTGTTGGGATCTTTCAAAATTGTTAATACATTGTCTTCATCATACATTGTCGTAGTCATGACTGCATGGTGTCTTAGTGAATAATATCATTGTTCAATATTAGTACGTATCTATGAATCTCAAAGGTGATTTTTAAATAGGCTATAAATGTTTTAGTGATATTATTTGTCAAATTCTATCATGTCTTCCTATCAAAATGGAATCCACATTAAAAAATTTGTAACTTTTTTTTATTTATTTTGTGGGCCCTAGGATTAATGAATTTGAACCTAAAATGTGCATGATTCCCTTGGACATATATTACCCTCGTAGATTGTATTTTGAAAGTATAAAAATTTCATAGGGAACAATATAAATGGGTCTATTTTCATTGAAAATTTTTTTATCAAAATTTGATGAATGGAAATACCTAACTTAATTGTGATGTTGTGGCCTCCATATAATATCATGGGAATTATTTTGATTAATTTATATCCCTTAGTGTGCGAGAAGTGATGTAGTATATATAGATAAAAATTATTGTGTTGAAATACTCTCAAAAATTGAGTTCATATTTTTTTTGCTGTGGAGGGTGAATGGGCTCAATATATCATAAATTTTTCTAGACAAATTACCTTATTTTATTATTCAATGGATCATTTCTTTTTACACCATTCTGATTCTCATGTAATTTTTGGTCTTAATGACATCAAGAAAAACATTCTTTTATTGACTAGGTGTAGATTCATCTCGAATTCATAGAAATGTGTATTCCACTAAGATCATTTTCCAATCATTGGATTCCTAAATTCCAAAATTCTATATGTGGTCCACTCACTCTATCATCTAGGAAAACGAGCTACCATTATGTATCCTATTATTTCATGGATTCCTCCTAATGGTACACCTAAATGAATGAGATTTTTTGTATGGGTCTTCATTAAAGACCTTATCCATATCCTTAAGAATAATACAGATAGATCCTATGTCCAAGGGATAATTTATAGAGTGGGACTCATTGGTGATGAATGTGGCCCTGTTCTCATTTCATCCATAGCTCAATTTGGAGATGAAGCTCCAATTCATGAACATATTTACAATATGCTCTCTAGCCCTTCCATCTTCAATTCCATTAATATCAATATTTCATATATTCATTTGATTCCTATATTAATTTAAAATAACGATTATGAATCATTTAGAGCCACTAGAACAATTTATATTTCATCAGAATATATCAATGTATTCTACATTCAGGGATTGAGATCCTATATTCTATGAGTGAGGGAAACAAGGATGTCGATATTTTGGCATTAAAAGGGGATAAGTATATCAATACAATAATTTTTTTATTTGTGTTTCAATATTATATATTATTTCATCATCATCCAAGGGAATTCTCTTGGCCTCCACCAATACAGACCCCTTAGCATTGTTTGTCTTTGTTTTTTGTCTCTACTATTTATTTACATAATATAAAATTTTAATTTTCAGTTTGATTCTTTTTCCAAAACATATTATTTTTGTGGGGACCATGTTATGGGTTTAATGAAAAATTGTGTGTGATAACTACTTATCTTCCAATTAATTCAAATAAGGAATATATTTTCATGAAATGACACCTTCAAGTTGATTTAAATATGATTTTTTTTAAGAAAAGATGATATAAAATAAAGAAATTGAGGGATGAATTATTTCATAAATCATAGAGAATTTTCATTTCATAGAAACCCAAATAACTTCTAACCACAAAATTATTTTATTTATAGATTTAATTCAATATATACAATCCCTAGTAGAATTATATGAAAATACATCTTAGTAAGTGTAATATTTAGATGATGGAGTTGAAGAGACACTACAGATTCTGGTTGAATTTGATTTGGTTGATGTTGTTGAGTTGACATTAAATGATGAAAAAATTCCATCAAAGAGAGATAATACACTAATTAGAGGACACTATATGTACTTAGTTGTTTATCCAAGAGTGCACACTCATTAATAATATTTCAAAGAGAACCAGTATAATGTGACAAAACACCTCAATAAAAATTTTAATTAACTATATTTTGACCTAGTATCATCTTGTTTCAATTATTTTTAATATTAAATATTCACTAACATTTAATTAAATAACATATTTTATAAAAAAAAGTGTTAAAAACATTGGTGGAAGAATACACCGAAGTTATGGATTGAATTGGAGAGGAAATATAAGAATCTATGACGGCTTGGACACCCAAACATGTGGAATATGATGAATTGAATATAAAGGTACCCAAAAATATCATAATGGTCAAAGATGACCCATATGACATGTATATTACATAATCACCCTCCTAAAATCACAAACTTCATTTAAAGAGTTCATAGGAGTTGGAGACACTACATATTAAAAGATATCTTTTCCTCAAGAAAAAGATCATGGGAATTTCCAAGAAGATTGTATGAAGAGATATATAAAAATAAAGGCTCAGTGCTTTATATTTATGACATAGCATCAAAAAAATTATTGGTGGTGGTCCATGGATAGTTCAATTATATGAATTATAAAATGAATCATCTCATGGGGGGTGTTTACTAATAATATCTCTTCAATTTTTCCCCTATTCAAATTAAATTGAGCTAATTTTTTTAAAGAAATTGGAATTTATAATTTTTTTCATAATAAGAAGTGGTCTTGATGGAATCTTATATAAGACCTTGAAAATAACCAGAGTCTAAAAAATAGTGTTTAATCACTCAAGGATGTGAATAGATCATTTTTGGATATTTTTTATGATATTAATATAGATACTACTATGTATAATAAATTGGGTTTTGTTTCTCTTAAGAACTGTTTAATTAAATATTATGATATATTGGATTCTCTAAGACATAATTATGTATTATTTGATAAGTGTGGGGTAGGATATCAGTTAGTTTTAGGAACTATATGGTTAATATTTCTATTTTCAATTTTATATTTTTCATTATTTTGTAAATAATAATATTAAACATTATATTATTCTATAATGTGTCAATATTTTTTCTTATTTTTTAGAATCCATTAATTTTTATGTTATTGATTTTATGTGTTTGTTGATTTTTTTGTGGATTATATTTGATTTAATGTATGTTAATATAAAATAAATTAATTCACATTATATGATTGGCTATCTCAATTTTTTTATTCCCTAACCAGATTGATATACTAGTCCAATTTTTCATATTCTTCATTCTAAACAGTGTTATGGGACTCCTGGGTTAAGGGTGAATCTTGAAAATTCCATTATTCTTGAATAAATATTTTAGATTCATGTTTATTATATATTATGTTTTCTATTTTACATTTAAAAAATTCCATTTATAATCCATTTTTTTGGGCACCATTATGTTTGACCTCATTTATGCATTTTAAGCCATGAACCATTTATTAATTAAGCTATATTACATGATATAATAATCCCAATATAACCATGTATTATTTATATTTCATGTTTTACATTTATTTCAGGTGTCCTTATTGTTTATGTTTATGGTAAAATCTAAGGAAAAAGTGTGGTTTCTCGGGTGATGAAAGGATTCCTTTAAATCTATTTCGGTGGTCTGTTTCTAAGATATAATTTTCACTTAGTAATTATTTCCACCTTAATTTCAATGTAATGAAATATTATATGAATAAAATAGATAAAAATATTATAATAAAAAATAGAGTAAATAAATGGAAAATACATTCAAAAAATGAGGTTGGAGGATGGTTTTAACTGTTAGTCACTTCAATGTTGTGATCCACACATAGAACCCAAGGTTAACAAAGATTCTAGAGTTATATAGTTTGGAGTTAATGAGTGAGTTACATTAAATATTTTACACTAGAAGAAAACTATAAAGTAATATTATTTAATTATTAGAAACTCCCCATTTTTATATAATATTTTTAACATTTAAACATACTATCCTTGATACCTATAATGACATTTTAAAAGTTCCACTGAGTATAATAAATTTCTATACAAGTGGAGAACCCATGATCATACAAATATTATGGTGGATCAATTGTACTTTGGTAATTATAATCACTCTATTTCACTTGTTCCGTGATTGGAAAGGGAAAAATTCCATGATAGGATGGTTATTCCATGGATTGGACAAGATTAAAAATCCCAAAACTATGAACATTTAATTTTTTAGTGAGATGAACTTGTTTATGGTCTATAATATGATTTAATAATGCAATAATTAATTGTTTTCTATTTTCAAGTATGTGTTTTTAATATATAAAGGGTTATATTTATTCTTTATTTCAATAAACTACTAATAAGTATAATGGTTTTATTGTGGGTATGTGATTTTAAAAAATTAATCTTATTTTTTGAATACATTTACCTAAAATAAATATAAAACCTTGGAAATTGTTAGATTTTTTATACTTTGGATAAATTCAAAATTAAAATGTAAAAGGATTAAAATTATATTTTGAAATTATTATATTTTATTTTTGAATTATTTTGAAAAATCCAACACATATTATTATTTTTTCATGATTTAAAGGTGGAAATATTTAGAGTGTTATGTTTTGAATTTACATTAAAGTTTTTCACATGTTAGAAGTTAATCTAGAAAACGATGTTGGGAAAAAATGGTGTTTTATAATTTTTAATATATAGAGATGGGTTGTTTTTTATTAAATAAAAGTATATATCTATCTTACAGAGACAACTGTCTTGAGGGAACTATATAAGAATAAGTACCAACCATATATGAATGACTTTTTTATCTCATTAGATTAAATACCACAGTGAACCTCACATGTCATAATAATCAGTAAGTGAAGAACTACATTGAAATAAAATATTTTTCATGTTAGGAAAACAAGGTTATTTAACATGATACACATGATTTTTTTGATTCTATTATCTGTGATGAAGGAAATGGTGGTATAAAATGTTATAAAAATGGTCTTTATTTTAATTTTAACAAATATTAGAAAACATCATCTCCACGCCATTATTTATATACAATTAGCAAAAAAAATTCTCTCATCGAATATATGTGATCAATGGATTAGATAAATAATAGTGGAAGGATACATGGATTATTTTCTCATGGTTGGCGCAATAACAAAAAATCATAAACATCATCAAATTATTATATGGAGGCCACCAGAACAATATGATCACATGTAGTCTCCATGGTTTAATTCCATGGGATGGTGAACCAACAAACTACAAAGAAGATGGAATAAATCCAACAATTATCTCCCTCTATATCCCCAACACATGAGTATCCTCAAAGGTCTATATTCTCCAATTAAACCTCTTATATCACCATATACATCGGGTTCACCATCATATTGATCTTTATAAGTCCCATATGTTGTCTATCCATCATATCCTGTATTGAAGAATAGATAATTTCAATGAGATTTATTTAGGAATGATACATGGTGTTATTAATCATATCTAAATATCATTGAAAATGGAAATGAAACATATAACAATTCAATCAACATACAATCTCATAAAGAAATAACATTATCCATAACACCTCATTGATAGATTTTGAAGCACCAACATACTCTAAATCTATCATGTCTAAAGAAACACACTTCTACAACCCTAAATTACATGATACGACTCCTCTAATAGTGGTAGAGATTTATCATGTGGTAGACATCGTTTTTATATGATATCTAGTTGTATCTACATCATTATAGACTTCCATGATTGGATTATCTCCCCTGTATAATATTCCTAGATTCAATATACCATTAAGATACATTAGAATACACTTTAGTACATCACATGATTGCCTCTTTGGATTAGAGATAAATTGGCTCACAATCACAATGATATGGGTAACTTCTCCCCTCATACTCCCCATAGTGTACCATATTCAAACTAATGAGAAGTATGGAATCATATATATTACCTATATTTTTTCCTAATATGATTAATTGGATTTATTTCTCTACATCAAATGACCAGGAGGAGGAATTCTCACTCGCATAGCTCTTTTCATGCTAAAACATATCAAAACACATTCGACATACTTCTCATAGATACCCATAACAACTACCTATTTATAATATGAATAATAAAAATACCCATATTCCATTGAGTCTGTCTAAATCCATTCATATCCAAAGGAATGGATACCTCCTTCTTCAACTAAATAATCTTTACATCATCCCTCCTAGTGATCAACATGTTGTGAAAATCAATTTTGATAATAATAATGTTATCATCCTAAAATATATGAATATGATCACATTGTTCTTCCTATTTACACATGTGTCCATTTACTCTTCAATGATGTTTGAAAATTTATGTACCATTATCTAGGATATTACTTCAGTTGGTGTATGCTCTTATTCTGTCTTTAAATCCATCTTTTCAAGCACTATATTCAAGATAGAAATCAATATGAAAATAACTATGAATGAATTCATCATCACCATCCCTAAAAGGATATCTTTAATATTTTATCATTTATTTTTAAGGAATTCCTTAACCACTAACCAAGGTATGTGGTCAACCTATTTTCTGTTGTTATCCTTCTTCATCCCAAACGACCATTTTTTGTTCATTCCTTCTTAATTTTGGGTAATTCTCTAAAATCATATATCTGGTTCATCACCAAATAATCCACCCCATACTCTATTATGTGTAGACACTTTCATATATTGGGATGTGATAATGATTTTCTATAACCATCTAGATCCCCCCCCCCCATAAGTCAATAATTTTAACTCCCTCTCTAAAAATATTTTTGATGGAATCCACCCCATCCACTGTCAACCATGCTAAATATACTCTAGAAAAATCTACTTCTATGGATTTCCCTCCGGGCATTTCATTAAGAAGATCCCATAGAATTAAAGAGGTTAATAATCAGCAGAAAAAGGGGTTCAACCCCACTCAAATCCTCTAATGAAGATCCTCTTCTGGAACTGTCAGGGCATAGCCAACTCTGGAACTTTGAGTTCCCTTCGGCTTCTTGTGTCCAAACACAATCCTGATGTTATTGGACTTGCTGAACCTAAGACAAAAGATACTAGTTTTGTCTCTATCTTTGATAAATTTTGATACTCTTTATTTAATTCTGTACATGATAATCATCATGATCGGCTTTGGATCTTGGTGCATAACAGGGTTTTCAATCTTACTCTTGTTGAAGTACATGAGCAAATTATTATTTGTAAATTCAACATCCAAGATCAAAATTTATACTGCTTAATGGTTTATGATTCAAATAATTATCTGGTCAGAAGGGATCTTTGGCAGCAAATCTCTAATCTGTCACAAATCATAGATGACTCTTGGATGATTACTAGAGATTTTAATGCTACCCTTTATGTTGATGAAAGGCTAGGAAACTCCTCTTCTTTTTCTGCTATGGATGACTTTGGTTTCTGTGTGAAAAATTCTAACCTTATTGAGGTCAATCTGCTTGGGTCCAAGTATAACTGGTATAGAAAGCATCTTAATGGCATGAGGGCTAGTAAAATTGATTGTGCCATTGTTAATGATAATGTTTTTTATTTTTGGAAAACCATATCTTGTGTGACTCTTGCCAAACATAACTCTGATCATCATCCTATCATGTGTTACTTTATTAGAAAAGTTAAGAAGCGAACTCTTACCTTCAGGTTCAACAATGCTTGGTCCACCCTTCCTGAATGTTCAACCTTGGTCAAAGATTCTTGGAGCATTGGGGAAATCAATCATACTATATCTTGTTTTTTCAAACTTCGTTCTCTCAAAATTAAGATGTAGCATTGGAGAAAAATCAGATTTAGCCTTATTGACCAGGAAATTGACTCTCTTGAGAACACACTTCATGGCATTAAACAGGCTATGACCAGTACTAATTTTTCTTGCATGGATGGACAGGAAGCTGAGATCTCTTATAATCTGAAAAATATACTTAATCTCAGAGACAATATTCAAAAGTATGTTTATAAGGTTAAGTGGCTTACAGATGGTGATAGAAACTCTACGTTCTTTAATTCCTTACAAAGATGTAAAAAGGTTAGCAGGCATCTTTCTCTCCTCAAGGATGGGGATGTTATTCTTGATGATAATCAAAATCTCTCGAATCATATTTTCTCCTTTTTTATGAACCTCTTCAATGGACCTAAAGAAAATGGTGATCTCTTGGATGGAATTATACCTACTCTTATTACTGATGAGGATAACTCAATGATGATAAGAATACCCTCTGATATTGAAATAAGGAATGTTGTCCTTGGTCTCAAAAAAGACAGCTCTCCTGGGCCTGATGGATTCACCAATCACTTCTTTCAATTTTACTGGGATATCATTCAGAAGGATGTTTGCAGATTGGTCAAGCACTTCTTTACCGATGGCTCAAAAATTCATGGAATCAATGCTCAATTAATTGCCTTAATTCCAAAGGTGGACAATTCTAGTGACATCAGTCAATTCAGACTTGTTGCCCTGATCAATACCATACAGAAAATTCTCACAAAAATCTTGGCAAACAGGCTTGCTAGCATCTCTGATAAAGTCATATCCTAGAATCGGTTTGGGTGTGTCAAAGGTAGAAGAATTCAAGATTATCTTTTGAATGCATCTGAATGTATGAATATTCTTCAGAAACCTACAAGATGAGGAATCATTGCTCTCAAATTGGATATTAGAACAGATTTTGACACAATTGATTGGGACTTCATTGGTAACGTTATGCATAAATTTGGGTTTCACCCGATCTTCATACAGTGGTCTTATACTTTGATTAGCTCAGCCTATATCTCCATCCTGATAAATGGATCACCAGAAGGATATTTTAAGTTCTCTAGAGGAGTGAGGCAAGGGGATCCCTTGTCTTCCATTATCTTTTCCATCACATAAGATTACCTTAGCTGATTGATTACTTATAATGTTGACAAAGGACAGCTGAAAGTTCTTCAAGAAAACTGAGGCATCTCTACCCCCTCCTATCTTCTCATTGCAGATGATATTATCATTTTTACTCAGGGAGACAAAAAAACATTTAGCATCATAAATTCATCCTCCATCAATATGAGCTAGTCTCTGGTTAGGAGGTTAGCAGGAATAAATCTTTCATATTCTTTGGGAAAAATATTAATGATTCCATGAAGCATTGTATGATTCAGAGTCTGGTCATAAGATAAGGTTCTCTTCCCTTCACATATCTTGGGGTTCCAATGTTCTTTGGTAGACCGCTCTCTACCTACTTTAATGATGTTGTTAGTCAAATTAAAAGAACTCTCCCTATTGGAAAGGTAAAACTCTATGCATGGATGGAAGAATTTTCTTGGTTAAACATGTGATTATTTACAAACTTGTTTACTATTTTATGGGGTACTCCTGGCCTGCATCTATAATCAAAACTCTCAATTCCCTTATGAGGAATTTTTTTGGAGCGGAAGCATCCTTGAAAGGAAAATTATCACTGCTCCATGGAAAAAATGTAGTCTACCCCTCTCTATGGCGGGGCTTGGAATTAAAAGAATTAAGCTCTTTAATCATTCCCTTCAGGACCAATTTATTTAGAGGCTCATAAATGGAAAATCAGGATCTTTTGATTTTATTAGCGCTAGATTCCTCACCAGATTGGTTGCTGGAAGGTTTGCATATATTCAATCCTCTGTTTGGCGTGGGTTGAGAAAAATCTTTCAAAAGATCAATAAACACTCTCGTTGGTTGGTGACTGCCTCCTCCAATCTGAAATTCTGGAGGGATAACTAGACAGGTACTCCATTTATTGATACTATTGATGCTAATACCACTAATGTTGATTTAGATGCCTCTATTCGAGATCAGATTGAGCAGAATAGTAACATGCCTGCCCATATTTCTCAAATTGTTAATTCTTATGATTTCATTAACTCTGAGGACATCATGGTTTGGGAACCAAGTGAAAATGGAATGCTTGACTCTAAAGTATTTTACAATCATTCAATCCAGGGAAACACTTACAATTTTGTTCAAAAATTCAAAAGATGGGTTCATCCCTCTCGGTTTACTCTTCTTTGAAGAATTCACCAGCAAAAACTGCCAGTGGACAGTAATCTTTAGAAGGTTGGTATCTCTCTATGCTCTAGATGTGACTTGTGCCATAAACATAGAGATGACTTGGATCACCTATTCCTATCCTATGAAACTGCTGCTTCACTCTGGATCTTTATATTTGATCTCTTTGGCATCTTAATATCACAAACCAACAGCATTGCAGATTTTCTGCACTTAACTTCAGCAGTACATTGTTCCATGTAGATTCATGCTTTATTTCTTGTTGCTTGTGCTGAAACATTTCACACTACTTGGACAAGAGGAAAAAAAGTAGGAATGAAAATTACACATTAAATCACAATGTTTCCCTTTGAAATATTCTCTCAGCGACTCGATATTAAAATCAGTTTCACACTGAACAATGTCATAATTCTATCAATGACTTTGTTGTCTTGAGGTGGCTTCATCTGTCAGGTAATTTTCCTAAACCCATGGGTACTATTGTAATTTTCTGGACTCCCCCCTTTGTAGGTTGGATCAAATGTAACCTGGATGGTGCTTCGAAAGGAAATCTGGGAACCGCTAGATATGGTATTGTCTTCCGTGATCACAATAGTGATTTAATTGATGGACTCTATGGTCCTTGTGGTCACTCTACTGCCATTGAAGCTGAAATGATGGCATTAATTAAAGTAGTGGAGATTTATCATTAAAGAAATTGGAATGATCTCTGGTTTGAAAGTGATTCTTCTACTGTTGTCCATGTTGTTCAGAAAAATCAGATCCATCTTGCCTGGTAGCTTACATTGAAATGGATCAAATTCCTTGATAATATTGCTTCAAAGAACATCAGCATCACACATATTTACCATGAAGCCAAATATCTTGCTGATAAAATTGCAAATCAAGGTATTTCTGAAGACTCGGGTGTGAATTTTACCACTATTGATGAGTATCTGCTTTATATTCTTACTAGAGACAAATGTAAAATCTCCTCATTCAGACTCTTGTAATTTGTTTTGCTTAATTGAATCCTTAATGATTGATTTTCTCTTTTCTCTCCTACTCAATATCCTCTTCTAATGCCTCGTGAACCACTATCGAAGAGTCCTCATAATCTTAAAACACTCTTGTGTAATTTAGATTTAGTATATTTGTTGTATTAGTAATCTATTCCCCAATAATGTTTCTTGGAGAGATTCTATTACATTGAATGTCATTGATTTTCTAGTTCTCATGGTGCACAACATCTCTATACCTGCTAAGCTTCTTCACCATTATGTCATAAAGATTGTATCTAAACTCCATGCCTTAGTGGACAAAGAATGTTTATGGAGTACATATCCATCCAAGATTCTATCTGATGTCATTGGATAAATTTATAAAGGCCAAACATCCAAATACTCATAAGTTATAATAATATATATTTTTACGAGACAATATATCTTGTGCATTCATGGAATTTAGTAGAAAAAATGGTGATCTATAGTTTAGGTAACCTAAAATTTGAACAGATTATCCCTAAAATATCTTAGATATATTTTCTAAACTCATCATGATCATAACCATCTCCATGATGGCGCTCTTAAACCTTTATACAACTCTATTATTTTGTATTGTTCATAAGATTGTCATGTCATGTTGGATTAATTATCTCCATCAATTATAATTGAACTCCCTATATGTGTACTCTTCACTATTTTCTAAGGTAATACACTTCATAATCATTCTAGTGTCATTCTACATAATGTAATGTAACATATTGATATAGTCAAGTACTTGGTCTTTCGTTCATAAGACTAATTCCCACAAATATGAAGATGAATCACTAATAATGGATAGTAAATATTTAGTTCCATCCATTGAATCCACCTATAAGGTTCCACATACAATAGATTATATGATATCCAGAAAATCATGCCTCCTTAAGGAAGAATAATTGAAATAGGATCATTATTGTCTCAAATAAAAACATTATTTAAAAGGATTGAGTGGTGTATACTTGTTAGTATTGTTGTACTTCCTACATTATAGGGTAGATATCCCTCTTTAATTTATGTGGTTGGGTATCATATTCCATTTTGTAGATGATGTTTCTCATTCTATTGAGATAAGTCTATATGAACATATTATCACGTGATTTTTTATACAATGTGCCATATTTTGGTCCCCAAGAAACAAGGATGAATATATTCATCATCATATATGACCCATTATTATATATGTTAATATATCCTTTTTAATAAATTATTGTACCTGATAAAAATATGATCCAAAATCATGGAACATGGAAAAATTAATTTTGGGAGACTGTGTATCTTATTTTCATGTTGACTGGTATATCACCTATGAAAATGACCTTCATTGTATTGGTATTCCCCATCTAAACTAGTTCAAAGTCACAAACATGATAATTTGTGAAATAATCAAGATGAATTATGATTGGGATTGATACTAGAGTATTTACCAACCATTTGGTGACACGTCATTATGCTAGAAAGTATGTTTCTTCTTCATATTTGATGAAAATAAAAACTTATCATGTGATGCGCATGTTCACATATAAATTTTGTCATTTTTGGTTTTTATATTAGTCCTTTTCTTATTGAAACATTCATAAATTCTTCTTTATGAATCCACCCATTACATAATGGTAGAAGTTTTAGGTCGATCTACTATATTATATGGACATTCCACAACTATTAACTCAACCTCTAATTCATACCCCATCAACCAAATTCCATGGATGTTTCCTATATTGATTTTTAATTATATAAATATTAATATACAATACAAAAAAACAAATATCACTATTTGTTCTGGAATGATTGAAATGAGTGGAATCGACTCTTGGATCATCAAAAATATATATCAATTGATCAAGATATGGTCAAATCATTTCCGATGGTTGAGACTAACAAATAAAATGAAAACTATTTGGTGATGAAGTTTCATGATTTCATCCCTCTAGAGTATCAGTAGAAATATCTTTTGGAAATTTTTTTAATATCATAATAGTCTTATCTTCTCTGCAATGGAAGTATTTTTATAACTTGATATTTTTCTAGGCATAGGGATCTAATTTTTGCACTTATTGTTATTCATTTGTGTCATTGGAATCATATATTCATGAAAATACATATTTTGTATTTAAAACATAAATCCATGAAGCTTGAATTTTTTACCTTTAAAAAATATCTTCTATCCACATTATATTTTTCCATAAATTCCTATGATTCCACTTTTTGTGATACTCTGATTTCTAAGGAAGTGAATGGAGGGAGAAAATGGAAATAATATTGGGATTTATTTAAATATTAATGAAGATTAAAAAACTCCTACTCCAAACCAATCTCTCTATACAATGAGCTATCAAGGCACACTTACTAATAAGAAAATATCTCTGGCACAATTGGATGATGGGGGAAGTATCCCCTAACCATACTTTTTTATCTATAGTGGTAGGTGTCTTGTTTTAAAAAACTATTACTAATACTGATTAAATATAGGGTTCTCCCATGAAATATATCAAAATAGTCACATCCCATGAAACATCCAAGGTCGAAGTCCATGATTTGGTGCACCAACCACCTACAAGGATTCTACAAAAACACTATTAATAAATAATTAGGATTTCCCTAATGTGTTTATTAGTAAATAATTTTGGGTGTTTAATTAAAATGTTCACTAATACTAATAGTTTCTTCAAATGTTTCTAATGTAATAAAACCATTCTACTTGTATATGATTCATTTCTCTATATAGGATCTACATAAGGTGAGATAGGCCAAAAAACTTCTCATGTATGAATGATTTTCTCTATTCCATAAATAAGAAACATGAATATGAAAGTGATCCACGGGTGTTACTTTCCTTCTATGAACCACCTACAAAAATCGTTTGTAACTAAAACCGAAATACAATGTATGATTAAAAATAAATCTATCAAATTGAATAAAAGGATTCAAATGGAATATGTAAATCATATTATTATTATATTCCAAAAATTAAAATGGGACCATAATAAATATTACATTTCCTCTTGAAAAAATAGTGAAAATATAGGATTATAAGAGTATTTAATTCTTTAATGGGATGATTAGAGATATACTCACATGAATTGATCTTAAACCAATATCTAGTATATCTGAAATTTTATCTAGGATAAATTGGATTGGTTACAGGAAAGAAGATACATTGGAGAAGAATAATGTTCTACTGTGGACAATGAATAATTTTCTCATTCTTCATTGTATAGATTCCAAACTAGTCTATTCATGTTTGATTTAATTAGAATAGGTTCTTATAAATTTTTTATTTTATTTTTAATTCCTTATTTTATTTTTCTTTATTATACTCTTGTATGTTTTTGTATATTTTAATACTCTTAAGAACTCTTGTGTTTCTCAACAACTATTATATATTTTTGATCTTTTTCATCATTATTATTAATAGATCACTCAACATGGGTAGTGAAAGGGAGAATCAGATATATGTTTCTAAATTGTTTTGTGTTTATTTCCAAATATTATTTCTGGATTTAAATGAACCACTAGATTTATGATGTGCTAGAGGAAATAATTAGTTTATGTTCCATCGTAATTTCTACTTTATCTTACTATTAAATCATCATAGCTTCCCAATTATTGATTCTCTCACTATAACTATAGAGTTTCATGGTATAAATTTTTTAATTTCATGTTACATGTTCTATGTTTTTGAGCTATTTTACTATATATATTAAGGATTTTTATTTTCCTCTCACCATGTAGATAAATAAGATACTTTAAATCCTGAGGTTCTTTGAATAAATATTGATTCTCATACCTGGTAAATAGTAAGGGGTAATAAGTTTAATAGTATTATTATTATAGTTGAATTTGGTGAATTAAAAATTTGAAAACAATAATAGAACACATTATTATTCTCCTATAAACCATTAATTATTTTTATTAATTTCAAATGTGTGCTGTTTTATTTTATATCAATTTCATATAAATTAAATCCCCAATAATCCACCGTTTCATTTACAAGCATTATAATGAAATATTAAAAACGCCAAAAAATAATAATGATATTTAAATTTGATTATTTTGAGGGATCATCATGAGATGCACCTAGTCAGATTCCTTAGTTATAGACCATGAACATAAACCCTTTTTTCTTGTGAGGACCGTGGTAGCCTCATATAAATCACTTTTCAATTAACATTTAAGAACCATAAAATTTATAACTATTGACATTATTCATAACAATTTATATAATATATACATGATTATTTACATTTTTCAAGGTCTTTAGCTGTAATGTAACTACCCACCATTGAATCTCAAACCATAAAGAGAATTTTAAATTTCATTATCTTCTACCTTAAACAACTAATTAATCATTTAATATAACTTGATTAATAATAAAAATGAACTCTATAATCATGTAGAAAAGAATACCAATTTATATTTTTTAAGAACACTTTATTGTTTCAACTTGCGTATAAATGAAATAAATTTATATATATGTAAATTAATAAATTGTTCCAATGATAACATATCATGATTAATATAAACCATTCATCACCACTATTGAGTAACATCCTAAAGAAAATATATGACCAAATATATAAATTGATCTAGTATTTTCACCATATTACTGGAATCATTGATATCCTTTATATAATTCTCAATTACCTAATGTGGTAATATACATATTAACTTTGGACACCCTATCACTAAAATCATTCTAATTCCTTACTCATGGATTAATTAATAGTCTTGATATTTTTAGCCTTTCAAAAATACTTCTTCAAAAGACACTTTATTTCTAATCTCCCAAACACACCTCGGTAGAATATACTTCATCTAAACCATCAATATTTTAAATACCATATGAACTAGATATTTATTAAAATAAAATCATAAAATATATCATAAGTAAAATAAATACTACATGTCATATTCTAGGATGATTTCCCCCATGTTATTATCACATTAGTTATTCACAAATCACTAACAACATATTAATCATTAATGGATGAATTAAAACAATAACAACCATAAACAACCAAAAAATCTCAAATTCACCCATTCCACTATATAAAATGTGGAAAAGTATTTATCTTCCACAAAAAAATAAAAAACACTAACATATTAAATTCTCATGATTTTCATGCAATTTACATGATACATGAACACATAAATTTATCTGTATTATATATTTAATATAATAATATCCAAGTTATATTCTATAAAAAAGGATTTTTCATAGAACTATTAGATATTCCTAAAACAATACCTAATTAACCTGATTTAGTTTCTACTCTAGATCAAGTTCTATAACATTATTAGAACACTTACAATAACTTTAATGTATTTAACTCAAATTTACTTATGAAAAACATCTCTCTAATGAAATTATTTCATTAACATGTTCTAATCATAACCCCACCCAATGTTCATGATAAAAATATTTTAAGATCCCAAAGACTGAACTTTATTATCAAGTCTTTTCTAACAAGAAATTGGTGAATATGTGTTCATTTATTTGAGGAATTTATCTTAACATAAAAAACTAAAACATTAAGTACAACTATATGAAAAAAATATTCAATGTCTATAAACTTAAAATATTTCATTTTAACAACCCAGATAATGTAGATAATAATACATTAACATTCCTTATTAATATTCTTGAATTAGATTATGTAGATACATATTCACTCAATGAATATAAAAGTAAACCTTTAATCAAAAATGAAATAGTTTTATTCATACTAAATTAATTAACATGTATTATATTTTTATATATAATAGTTTAATTAATAAATATTATTTTTTAATTGAGATAATAAAATCATTTTTTGAAATTATATATTCAAAATTTTAGTAGATTTAATTTTTGACAATTATCTAAAAATCACGTGTTTAAGTGAATAGTAGAAAATGCATATTTTGAAGAAAACTATATATTGTTTTTATTTATTTAAAATAAAAAATTTTATTTTTAATGGTTTTAAAATTTCATTAGTTCTTTTTTATAATAAATATTTTTTATATTTTATTCAATATTAAACATTATTTTGGTATAAGATCATTTTTATATCTTAAAATGTATTTTCTGGAATATTGTGTTCCACCGCATTACATGTTTCTATTTTAAAAGTAATTTTAATAAAATATAGAGCATGGATCATAAAAAAAGTATTATTTGGAAGGAGGAATTAAAAATTTAGTAAATTGAAATATTTTTTTTGCTAATTATGAATACTAACATTAGTAAAATTCTAGATACCACAGTAAGAGTTAAAATGAAAATGATAATCATAAAATTAAACTAAAAGAATTCTTATAATATAATATGGTCATATTTCAACCTTATATCATATGATATTAAAATATAAATAATTTTTAATCCATTTTTCTTGTGTAAGTCGTTAATAAATTTTAATCTTTTTAAAAATCCTATGTTTGTTATCCCCCTCGCATGCAAAAGGAAACACCCTCTACACTAGTATTCACATTTCCATATCCACTTATATCTATAAAAACATTACAAAAACCCTTCTTATCATCACTTGAAATTTCTTATAGGTCCTTATTTTATCATAATACAATCCTAAGTATGATTTTTGTATAATCTAAAGGTTGTTGTTTTAAGAAGATATATAGTTTATCACTTGGTGTTTTTATTTTATTTCTTCTTCTATCTATTTCAAAACACTCATATACACTGAATTAAAATAACTTCCATATATCCCATTTAATTAATTTATATTATTTTTATGGAATAAATTTTTTTCATCCATGAATCTATCTGATTGAAAATAAAAACATCACTTGTGTGTACATGTGGTTTACCGCCCCATGATATGATGTTTTCCATTTTTTGTAACTGACTATTATTTTTTCATAATAATATATCCATATTAAATAATATATATATGACTTAAATTAAATTTTATATTGGTAAATTAATATTTTATATCATTTTGTATCATCCAATGAAAAATAAAAACCTCTCTCATACATTCATGCAGACATCCACCGCATGAATTGATGTATTTATTTTTCATTATCACTTGGCATGGTTCATATATCTATAGGATTTAAAAAAAATATTATATTTAATTTTTAATTATCATTCAATAATTTTAATATAATACTTTCCATATTTACCTCATTTTCGATCTAAAATATAAATATTACTCATGCGTAGGCACAAAAAAATGTATTTGTGAATGTAACATAAATAATTTTTCATAACCAGTAAAAATGAATGGTTATAAAAGTATAAATAGTGTTTAGAAATGATAGTTATAACATTATTGTGATTCTAGAAATTATAAAATCATGATATTTTGAACCATAATCATCATACAAATTCCATTTTTTAATTATAAACCTAATATTCTCAAAACAGCTGCCATGAACATAATTGGTTTGTAAACTAAGTATAACATGGACATAGGTGACATTAATGCTCTAAAAACATGAAAATGGTATATTAATAAATAAATTAATTACCATAAGTTTATTATTCTTGAAGAGAAATAATTTATGTGTCATGTTGTACTCAAGGATAGGGATTTCTAGTCTCAATTCCCTTTCCGTTAGACTTATGATATTTTCACAACATTTTTTTTCATTGTTATTTACCATCCCATATGGATTTATTTATTCATTATTATCTAAAAATTTTATTTTTTATAAATAAATTCAAATTTATTTTCATCATTGATTAATTTGATCAAAAGTTATCAAATTGTATGGGATATTCTTTATTTAAAACTAGTAATAATTTTTTTAAGATTTATTCTTATTTATTGTCTTAAATATATATATTATTTAACGTATTTATAAATATTTAACTAAAATAATAGAACATTTTAACTCTAATGTTAATTTATTTCAATGGTATTTAAAATGATTTTTTTTACATATTTGAGAAGGAATTTTTGACTTTCATTAAAAAAAATAAAAAATATATCATTTATAATTTACAAAACATCAACCACTTTATCTACACAATAAATTACTTTATATTTGATTTATTTTAAAATATTCCATGTTTTTCAATGGAATACCATTAATCAATTTTTATAGTTATTTTATCTTTGAGAATGGGTTTTTTATGTAAATTAATATATCAATATTTAATTGTGTTTTACATATTGGGTAAAGAAAATATTTTTATGGTATTGTTGATGGAGATGAAAGATTTTATTTTTTTAATGTCTCTTATATACGTAATATATGTTTTATAATGACTTTTCAGACCTATATTTCAATCAAATTCATTGTATAATGATTATATTCTCTACATAATTATGTTAGAATTAACCAAGTCTGTTATTCCATTTATAAGTGTTCTAGTAAGGGTTCTATGAAGATTATATCTCAAAAGAACAACATGAATTTTCTATAAATTATAATGTCTTTCATGAAAATATTTTTATTTGGTAAGGAAATAAAATAACCTTTTTAAAAGGAATGATTATACTCTTTAATGGTAAAATGTATATTTTTATGAAAATGTTTTTCATGGGTTCTCATGTTTTCTATTAAAAATTCATTATTATTATTATTCATTTCAATTTTCTTATAAAGCGTGTTATTAAAAAAAATTGGATGTAGTTCTGATTTTATGTTTATTTAATTGATTATATGAGATCAATATTTTTTATGTCAAAAAATAAATATCTTATATGATCTCATGGTTTTTTAATAGACTACCATGTTTCTTTATTCCTTTGTTATTCCCATTATGAGACTTTTTATCTCATAAAATGTTTTAAAGTGTATTCCGAAGTATTTTAAATGTTTTTTGAAATAATTATGAATCCCATTTAAAAATAAAAAAAATATTTTATGAGAAGAAAATATTTTTCAATTTGAAAATATGATATTGTGGAAAACATCGATATTGAGTTTAAGTTTCCACATTGTAATGTATGTGGGTATTGTTAAGGATTTATGGGTTTATAATTTAAGTGTTCTAATCTAATTTTATAAATCATTAAACAAAAAATTTACTTTGGTAATTAATGAAAATTATTTCATGATATAAAACTATATATTATATAATGTTTTATGGTGAGTTTTTTGTAGTTTATACTAGAGGGTTATATTTGATAACATAAGAGGTTATAATTATATAAGACTAGGAGATTATAATT
This sequence comes from Viscum album, assembly GCA_963277665.1. Classification (NCBI taxonomy): domain Eukaryota; kingdom Viridiplantae; phylum Streptophyta; class Magnoliopsida; order Santalales; family Viscaceae; genus Viscum; species Viscum album. The sequence goes on along the minus strand of OY728161.1, from coordinate 1,531,788,148 downwards.
TATTTTTATATTCAAATGATATGAAATATTAATATTACAATGTTCTATAATAAAATATATTAAAATTCAAAGTGGACATCGTAAGAGTAAAGAGTGAAATTGATGTAGGATGGAACCAAGTGGAAAATATTCTTCCAAATTTGTAACCCTGAATGGTTTTAATTAAAATAGATTAGTTTTTTTGTAATGGAACAATTTTCACTTACGATAAAAAGTCTTGGTAATTATAAGAGAGATAAAACATGTTCACTATAGTGGAATATTTCCACTATAAGTAATTTCTTTAAAAAACAATACATTATTTAATATATCATCTAATAATATAATTCTATAAGGATTGGTTAAATACATGGAAAATATATTCAAAGATAGGGGTTGTTTGAGACAATAAAAGTAACACTTGTTACCATTTTTAAGGTGAAACTAATTAGTTGTTCTTTATGGTTAAGAATATCATAGAAAGAGAAAATATTACTTCCTTGAAAGGGGATTAACTTATGAATAAATTACTTGAGAAGTATTTCCATAATGTTTCTTCTTGTATAATGGAAAATAAATTTTTTAAATTATATGAGATTTTTTTCATTCAGTATTTTTGTATAGAGAAAGTTTTACCCAATTGGAAATGTACACAGTAATATATATTCAATATTATTATAGTAAAATTAATTAGTGATAATCATAATTGAATCCATGATATTGAAGAAAATTACCTTCCCACAAATTGAATTTTTTTAGAATCTTGTTCAATGTCATGAGAAGGAAGTAATGTAGTTTGTTAGTGATAATGTATTCTATGAAAATATTTAGAAAAATAATTCCAAATGGAAGGTAATGGAGATGAATCCATAAAATAAATAAAAATGGAAGAAAATAACATCTCTATTTTGTGATATGTTTGGTGAAAACCATCCTTGAGAATTACCTTTGATGATATAGATGTTTTGTGAATGTGCCAAAAGGATATAAATAAAATTATCACAAAAATAATGAAATTATAACAATAAGATTATTTAATTATAATGAGATGGATAATTATACAATTACATACCCAATGAAAGGAATAAATTATGAAAGCCATCAAGATCATGATAAAAAAATGTGGGTAAATCCTTTAGTACTACTTCAATATATTTTAGTCCTTCCAATGATGTGGTGACATATACATTGCTTATTTATTTAGATAATTACAATGTCTTGTTTGATTAAAGGCCAACACATTCCTTCATTTAAGAAAAAATTTATGATAAATTTTAAATTTTACCTCATGAAATGAAGCTATAAATTATTTTAAAAACACATGGGGTTAGTATTAAGGGAAAAAGAAATTATACAATTCTTAATATTATCATATATTAAAGACATTTACCTAAAAATATTGATGTATTTACCCTTTTAGAGTTCTATTTTATTGTTGGTATGTATTGGATTTATATTTGGCATAATAATATAGATATTATAGAAAGAGAATTTTTTTTAATATTTATTTTTATTTGTTATAAAAGAACCAATTCATAACATTGAAAAATTATCAACAAGGTGAAAATTTAACTAATGTTAGAAATGAATTTTATCTTGCAAAAATTTTTAAGAAGGAAACTATTCAAATTGGTGATATTCCTATAGCATAGATGTATTTATGGAGGAATATCTTTATATTATACCTCATCAAGTGATTTAATTTAAAATTTAATTTGTGATAAATACTAAGAAAATTTCAGAACCTCCTTTTCAAATGGACCATGTATAACTATTGGAATTAATAGAGTATTAATAACAGTTTCATGGTAATGGTTATATTCATCATAGTGCTTCACCTTAGGGTATTTCTATTTTGATTGTTGAAAATACGTTTTATTTTGTGAGTATAAAAATTGATTATAGATCACTAAATACAACTAATATTAATAGAAATTTTTTTTTTTTCTGATATTGTTGAATTTTTTGATCAAAACTACAGAGATTTGTTGTTTTTATAGTTGATCTTGGGTTTGGATACCATCAATTAAAATTTTATGTCGATGAAATTATAAAGAATTTGTTTTACAATTGTAATGGAAATTATTAGTTTTGGTATTTCTATTTGGGGTGAAAAATTCTCCTTTAATATTCATGGACCATGTGAGTATAATTTTTTGTGTCTTCTTTGATAACTTTTTGGTCATTTTATCTAATGATATCCTTTTATATTCTAATATTTATGATGAAAATTAAAGACACATCCTCTTTTTTCTGTAAAACATGAATGAAAATAAGTTATATTAAAAATTTAGTTGAGGTGTATTATGGTTGTGAAATATTTCTTCCCTTAGAAATATTTTCAATAATGATGGAATAATTATTGATCCAGCTATGAAAAATGTAACTGAAGCATGACCAGGACCTACTAATATCACAAAGATTCATCACTATGTTAGATTATTATATTACTAATTACTGTTTTTTGTAAACTTTAGTCTGTTATCTATCACACGAAATAAGTTAACTTGAAAATGATTTAAATTCATATAGATGAAATATAGGGATAAATATTTCTAAGAACATAAAACAAAATAGGTGATGTGGATATTTCTATTCATTCCATCTAGAAATAGTGAATTTTTAAACTAATTTTACTCTTAATTGAATGCACATGGTTCTATTTTAATGTATAAAAATAATGTAATTTCTTAAAATTTATTACAATTGAAACCACATTAGTTGAACTATACTACACATAAAATAGAACTAGTTTCAATAGTTTTCTCTTTAAAAAACCAGAGATATCATTTATATAGAGTAATATATTAAATATATAATAACCATAAATATTTGATATATTTATATATATATTATTACAAAGAGTTGGAAATGAGAAATATAAGATAGATAAAACTTATTAAAGATGATGATAACATGATTTAATAATATCTGGGAAAAGAAAACATGGTAAGTAATTAATTAAGATAAAAAGATAATAAATTGATAACTATGTTATTTTTAAAACATTATACTATGGTAAATTATATGAAAAACATGGGTCCATATATTATGTATGTAATAACTTTTTCTATATTATATAACATTTTAGTATTATCATCATTTTCATCCTAAATTAGTAAATCTCATTAGGAGGATCATGTTTGATAAAAAATGGAATTATTTAGGAAAGGTGGGTTAACTGAATTTAACATTGATAATGAATAGGTTTTTTTATTCAGAATAACTTCATGTATTCCTTATGGTTCTTAGTTTAAGAATGATTTATTGATTGAATCTCATTGTTATCTATTTTTTTCATCCTTATAAATGGAAAATTCCATTAGACCTTCAAGAATTTTATTAGTGTGAAAGACTTCAGAAATACATTACTGATTTTACTGTGAAAATTTTAACATTATATAAGGATAAAGTGAAATGATAATTAATTAAGGGAATTAATCATACATTTCAAGTTCAAGAATGGAAATGGAACAATATATCCTTGGATTTTTATATGGTATTACAACAAAATATTTTGCGGTAATAATGTAAATTGTGAAAAATTTAATTTATTAACTAATTTTGAAAATATATTCTAATTAAAGACAATATGTCATTGGTTCATTTATTAGAAATTATGATAAAGTGATCATCATATTTCATGGGGTACCTATTTTTATTTTATCTATAAAGGATCCCATATTTACTTCTAATATCTATAAACTACTTCATAATTCATTAGTTATTGCATCCAATTTTAGTTCAACTTTTCAAGATCGATCTCATGGAAAGTTTGAGATAATGATTCAATCATAATAATATATTCTTTGAGTCAGTTTTATGTATTTTTGGGTATGTTGGGATCAACATCTTTCATTATCTTAATAATTTTATATTAATAATTTTCATTCGAGTATACAGATTTTACCATTTGAGGAATTACATGGAATTTGGTGCTAAACTATGAATAGTTTGGATAAATATGAGGAAATAATATTTTGGGACTAAAATTAGTAATAATTAGTTTAGAAAGTTAATATTATTCAAAAATATTTCGATGGAATAGAGTAGGTATAAATTACACATAATACTATAGAAAATATCTTTTATTCAATGATGAAGATCATTTTTTCTTAAAGTATGTATATAGAAAGGTGTACCATATTTTTTTGAAAAGGTAAATTTAACTTAGTGGTACTTGATACCATGTAAAATACTCTATAAGGAAATATTAGTTTCATATTACATGTCATATCCTTTAATATTTTCCCAGAAACATTATGTGTTTCATGTTTTATTGTTAAAGAAAAATGTTCTATAAGCATCTCGATTATTGGGCCTTGTGCTAGTAGAGTTGGATGATAATATTTATTATGGGGAATAAAAATTTTATATTTTTTAATATATAGATCATGTGTTATATAATATGGTGAATCATTATGTTAATGATTTTTTTCGAAAAATCATTTGTTTGAAGAAGAAACATAAGAATCATAAAAATATATGAAGGAAATTTATCATTGTTAAATTAATTAATGAATAAAATATTTAGGATGACATTTTGAGAAGGGGTAGTAATGTAAAAACCACTGAAATATGGATAATTGATTAATTTATATCCTCATTAATATTCATAAATTATATTTTATAGAGTTCTACTGATTATATGAACATTAAAAAATTTAAATCATAATAGAAATAATTTTATTCATTTACATGTATTATATGGTTTTATTTAAAATTTTCATTTCAATATATTAGAATTTTAATTTAGATGAAAGAACTTACTTTTTGAAATTATCATCAAATTTGATGATTTTAGTGAATTAATTGTATTTTTTTAAAAATAAATTAATTTTGGGTTAATAGTTGAAAATGCCCATTTTTTAAAATAATATTTTCAATTATTTTATTTATAAAGTGACATTATATTTTTATTGGTTTGAGAATATAATTAGGTAATTTTTACTAAAAATAACCCAATAAACATCATTATTATCAAAATTATACTTGTTTAGTTGTTTAAAAATACTTTTATTAATATGATTCATTTTTTTAGCGAAAACCATTTTTCAACATGTTATGTGTCCACATTTGAGAAGTAATTTTTCCAAAATTTAAAAATTTAATCAAGAATAATATATTTAATATTGGGAATCATGTGGTTGAAATTTGGAAATACGTAAACCTAATTTTTATTCATTATTAATAATTACTTTAGTAAAATTTTTGTAATCTCTGTAATAGTTAGAATAGTTTTAAATGGATAAAAAATGATAGTGGTTAAAATGAGCTAAAAACATGAAAAATGTAATTTTATTATTATATATCAGTATTATCTCATATAATATGGAAATATGATAAATGTTTTAATCATTTTTATTGAGTAATATGTTATTATGTTTCAATATTTTGAAAAAATCCAGATGGGTCATATCCCTCACATATAAAAGACACCCCCACTATTACATTAGATAAAAATAAATAGACACTTAAATTTTTGAATAACAATAAAAATACCTTCCTAAATCCCTCCCTTATCCTATAGATCATTTTTCATCATAATTAAATCTTAAGATGTATTTATGTATAAACTTTTTATGTTTAATCCAAAAAGAGGTTTAGTTCTTAACAAATTGTTTTCATTTTATTTTCCCTTTTATCTTCGTAAAAATTATCTTCATAATTTTAATATATTATAAAAAGTGTCTCCTATATGATAAAATAAAATATATTTTATTTTATTAAATTTTTTTAATATAATTTTCCATCTGATGTAAAATAAAACATCACTCCTATATTTTTCTCCCATCTCATGAGACAATGTATTTCATATTTCATTACCAACTCCTATGAATGGTAATAATGATGGATAAAAATGAGAAATTTGATATATATATATATATATATACGTAGGTATGTATGTGTGTGTGTGTGTGTGATATAAATTTCATTTTTAATAGTAAATAAATATCATACTTATAACTTTATATCATCCATCAAAAAATATATCACTGGTTCGTACATGCAGACTACCTCCTCACAAACTGATATATTTTATTTTTCATCACTTTATCACCATGATGTTATATATTTGTGTATTTAAAGAAAAAAATATGATATTTACATTATAATTATCTTTATTTTATTTAAAAATAATACAAATCTTCATTCCCACATGTTTTTTGAATAATGTAAATTTTACTCTTGCATTTGTACTCACTACCAATTCTTGATTCTAAAAAAATAACATTTTATGAAATATATAGACAGTTGGTCCTCAAAGTATCAAAAATATATGAAAATTATAATTATCACATTATTAATATTTTTTAAATGATATACTGGAGATCCATTTCACCATAGTGAACACACCAAAGCTATTTCTTACTTATACGCTGAATGTTCTCAAAATTTCTGACATAAGAATAATTGGTTAACTTATTATTTAGAACATGGATATAAGTAAAAAAGAAATAATAATATTTAAAAAGGTAATATATATTTTTTATACTAAATATAAATATACTATTTAAAATAATAATTAACATAGCCATGAAAATTCACACTTGAGGTAATGGATTTAAAGTCTCAATTCCTTTTCTTTGAGACATGATATTTTTACCCCCAGTTTTATTTTTTTATTTTGTCTAAACAACCATATAGATTTTTTTATAATTATTATCTAAAAATTAATATGTCTACAAATTTATTACATGTTCTATCCTTCAATGACTCATTGGATCAAAAGATAATAAGTTGTAAGGAATATTTTTTCGTAAAATGTATTTTTAAAATGTTTGGAGAAATTATTTATAATATTTTTCCTCCATGTAAGTATTGTTTGATAGATGTTTAGAAAATTTACATAAATATAATGGAAATTTTAACTGTCTTTTTAATTTGATCTGATTTATTTTAATGGAATATTTTTTTAATATATTTCATATTGAATGTTTGAATTTCTTTCAGAAGTGAAAAGAAATTTTTTTTTAATGTGGACAGCGTCAATGTATATTTTCCACTACCAAAAATTTTATTTTATTTTTGAATTATTTTACAACAATCCACATTTTCTTAAAATAAAACTCACTCTTCTATTTGTTTTGAATAATTAATTTTTAATATTTGGTTTTAGAGTAATGGGATAAAATGATTTCTAAAAATGAAATACTTATGGGTTAAATACTATATTTTTATAATTATACTAATTATAATTGATGATTTTATTTGTTTCATGTATATTATGTTCCTTATAAATTTTTTAAAATCATAGTTCATCTAGATACATCACTATAATGTATTGGGTAATGATTGTTTTTTATATTGAAATTAAGAGAGTATATTATCCCACTAATAAGGGCTCTTGTTAGGGTTCCAAAAAGATGACATCCGAAGGAACCTAAAAACATTTATTTGATTAAAAAATAATTTTGATGGAAATATTTTTTTTACTAAGGTAAGATAACAATATTTTTTTAAGTCATTATTATTCCATACATGGGTAAAAGGTATGTTTGGATAAAAACTATTTTCATGGGTTTTCATGTTTTCCAAGAAACCATCATGATTAATATTTTTACATTATTTTTTATATATTATTTTACAAAAAATTTGATAAGAAAAACATATTTTATATGTATGTAAATGAGTATTTGACATCAATTTTATTTCATGAAAAATGAAAACTATGTTACAAGATCTCATGGTTTTGAAGTAAAATAATGAGATTGTTTCTTATTTTTTATATTACCCTTTCTGAGTGTTTTATTCTCATTCTAAATTTCCCAAAATCCTTTCATAGGTTTTTAAGAAGAATTATGAATAATGATGAAGTCATATTGAAAATTTGGACGATTTTTCATTGAAAAATATGTGTTTCAATTTTTTCTAGATGTGTTTCATTAAAAATTATTTTATTTCAAAGAAATAGATATTGAGTGGTGGTTTCCACACTGTAATATTTTTTTATTTTATAATATTTATGAACTAATTATATAAAAAACTAAACCCAATGTGGCATTCGGGAATATAATAAAAATAATTATTTATTTAAAACACAATATTATATAATTTTTTATGTCTTCATTTTATATTAATGCTTAAATAAAACTATAAAACATGTTTTTGGGAGACAATGTGCTTCCAAACAGCATCCATTGATATACTTGATCCATAGTGAAACTATTCTAATTAATCAAATAAAATAACCTAAAAATGGATCATCCTAAAAATATCTACAACATCTATGGAATGGTAAGATCTATGTGAGCAATATAATTGTAAATTAATGTTTTTTAAAGAATAACAAAACATGAGACAGGTTAATGGGGGTATGATGTGGTGGAGGTTGGGGGAATCCTCCTTTAAAATTGTCCCTATAATGAATTGGAAAATATCCTATATTATAATAAGTATCAACACCTCAAGTTGAACACATATAGAAATAATATTATCCACCACCTTTTTCCCCACCCTTCATGTGTGTATTATCATATTTATCGGGTCAGTAATGCTCTTATATGATCTAATGACATATTTTTTTCTCTAGTGGTTATGTGAGTTATCTAGGAATAAGTTAAACTCAATAAATAAATATTATTAAACCTCAAATATACAAAAAAATTATTTACAAAGATATCTCTCAGTCAATATAGCATATGCTTCAGCACGGAGAGACTTCCATTCACCATAGAATTCCATGAATTCCAGAATGACTAAAACCCAGTGGTCCCCAATCAGAACCCCTACATACATAGTTCCATTGATATAGGATCCATATATTTTTATCAAGATTCCTTGAATGGGTTCTTTCTAACTTTCCCAGTAACCATATGTTTCCTTTCTAACCTTTATTTCATATTGTAAAGAAGATTGAATATTTTTTCTAATAAAAAAGAGAATTGGAACCTTGCACAACAAGCTATGATAAATGACTAGGGAGAGGATTTTTTTGAGACAAATATCAATTAAAATCAATCCATGTTGTGTGAAATTATTAGTCATATCCTAGATGGTCTAATATACATCATAAAAAAAGTATTATAAAATCCCAAAATTCACAGGGATTACTTTTAATATCATAATTACAAGAAGGGATGAAGTGCTCTAGTGAGGATTATTGGATGTTACACTTATCTAGACCTCCAATGGAGAAAAAAATCTATCTTGTAACACCCTAATATTTTATGAATTTATTTTTTCAATAAATTTAATTTCATTGATAGCTTGTGCTACACACAACACTATATTATAATAAACCACAATAAAATATTTATATTAACATGGATATTATGACCTATCATTTAAACATAGAGGTAATAATATTAATAATAATATTTAAAATATTATGTATAATGTTTTTATAGGGATAAAACATATTGATAAAAGGGACATAAAATTTGGTAAATCATTGTTTTTTTTAAATACTATTTTCTCAAAAAAGGATTTCTATTTGTTTTTGCGAAAAATATTTAAATGAATTTTTTATACTTTTAGATCATGATTTTTATGAAATATTATATTTTTATCATCTTCTCATAATTATCTTAGAATTAATTTTTTGTATTTTTCTTAAAAGAATATTTTTTCGATATAGTGAGAATAATAGATTTTATAGACAACTACCTTTTCGATTAAATAATTGATAATGTTCGATTTTGTTTTTATATGCGTTTAAAAGAAAATTATACATATTTTATATCAATTAATATAATTTATTTCATTTTATTATTTTTTATATATATTTTTTTATAAAAAAATTTAATCTTTTTAACATTTTCTGTTCGGAATACTATTTTTTATCACTTATAGGGGTTTAATTAAAAATAATTTTCTTACACATATGTGAGTTTAATTTAGAAAAAATTATTCTATATTTAAAATAATAATATATTATATAATCTATTCTTTCCAAATAACTTTTTACCATAATGAATTTTGAAAATAGTAAAAATATTTTACTATGTTTATGATTAATACAGATTTACCAAGGGGTGGGGGTTAAACTAAAATTATTAGTGATAAAAATGACCAAAACATACTATTTTCTATCATATTTATATCTTTTATGGTTTTAATATGTTCTATTTTTTGGCCTTATGGTGTGGTAAAATATGGGTGGAATTCTTTCTTTTCAAAAATTACAAGTGTGCCCTCTCTCCCACTTATTAAAGGCAACCCACTCTCATATCTTTTATACATATAAAAAAAATTATACAATATAACATCAATAATAAATTACTTATTTATCTCTCCTAATACTAAAATTATTGTATCTAACATAAATCAAATCTAAGAAGGCTTTTGGTGAAAACTAAAAGAAGTGGTTTGAAGAAGATGTTACATCCTTAACCAAGCATTTTTTTCTATTTCTTCTTAAACCTCCTTAAAATATTATACAAATATGATGATATGATAACAAAAGTTATATCCATTTAAAATATATGTTATTATTTTAATAAAATAATTGAAATAAATATCCTCTTCAATAAATTGGGATATGAAATCATCATTCATGTGTATGGGGGGCTATCACATCACGTTCTAATGTTATTAATTTTTTCATAAACACCTCAAAAAGATGAATATAATGATGTATTTGATATTTATATATTATATTTATGAAATTATTATACTTATGAACTTATGATATCACATATACCTTCTTTATTTTCATTTCTGGTGGGATAAAATAATGTTGTTCATGTGTATGGTGGATTGCCGCTTCGTGAAGTGAAATTATTTGATTTTCACTAACAGTTGGCATAGAATTTAATTAGGATGAGTTTAATGGATAAATGTTTTATAAATAACATATAAATTATTCTTGAAGAATAATTGGTTATTTAACTATCATTCCATCAATCAATAATATGGAAAAAAACGTTTATACATATGTAAGGCGTACTATCTCCATGAATAGTGTATTTAATTTTCTATCTCTAGTTTTTTTGGATTAATATAAATACACATATAATGAATATATATGATATTTATATAATATATAAAGTTATCGATATTATTTAATAATGATCAATGTAAAACGACCGATAATACCACATTCATGCACACTTAAAAAAATGAAGAAGTTATTACCCAAAACGTGATTATAACATGGATTTACTAATAAATTGGTAATAAAGTGTCATCTATAATTCATATATGCTATTATGTATACACATGTATATGTATTTATATTTATGTATAATATGTAAAAAAATTCTTACTAGGGTGGTCAGAATATGTATGATGGAAGTTGAGAATTTTACTGAGAGATTTCTATCTTAGTTTTCATTCATTGAGACAAATTTCGTGTTATGAACCCATATTCCATTATTAAATGATTATATTTCCCCTTTTACATATAATATCATATATTTATTTCTTTATCATGGTATTTTAAATTTCATTTAATGTTATTCTTTCATGGGTAATGCAATTCAATATTACAAATGTTGTAATCTTTTTAGGATAAAACTCATTGTTTAATAGGATTATTCAAGTTTATGATTATAATGATATAATTTTATACTCCATCTCTCAATAAACTAAGTAATTTTATTCTCCTCTACTTATATCAATAGAATAAAATTTTCCCATTATTTTCTTACCATTATGTATTCAAGAATTGAAAATAATATTTTAAGAAAAAGAGTCATTATTTATCTCTTCACCCGAAAACCATTTTTCATCAAAATCCATGTTTTCTATGAATATTTTTATTTTTTTACATTATAAGAATTATTTTTTAAGTAATTTTTTCCAATTTTTATATTTTTACAAAAAAAAATTATGGAATTTTCTTGTGGTTCTCTAAAAACGATTGTATTCTTTTTATAGAAATCTTCAATTGAATCTTTTCTTTAATGTGTACAAATTGAAGAGAATATACCACCACCATGAAATTTTTTTAAGATTAATGTTTTTCAATTTTAATTTTAAAGAAATGTATTTTTAAAATTTCTTCTATATTTAAATTTTATTTTCAAAGAAAGGCTATTTTCCTAAATAATGTTCCATGTGATCATTCAAAATAATTATCCATAAAATATGAAATCCTTTGATCTTACTAATTATTTAATGGGTATATGACCCCAGGATTCCATTCATATTCTTTCTATGGATGGTTCATGTTGACATGATTTTTATCAAACACATTTTTCTTCTATGGTTTATAACATGATAAAATGTTTATGAGGCATATTTTGGTTCCATGGGTTATACCATGAAAAAATGACAAGGAATCCCACTTATGTTTCTATAGGATATTCTTTGACGAAATGATGAAATTTTTATGAAACCTATGTCTTTTTCATAGGTAATGTAATGGTGAAATGTTTAAAACACTATTTCATTTCACATGTTATGATATCAATAATGTTTTATAATCCAATGGAATGCATATGTATAATTATAATTATGTGTTTATAGGGACCTATATATCTATCCAATTAATTGGGTATAGATTCATACCTCATGATATAAAAAAAGAAAATAATGAGGAGTGACCCAAATTTACTAAGGGACTCTGTCCACTATTATAGTCATGGGAGTTACCATATATTACTATGGCATAATGTGTCATGAACCCACCACACTATGACTGTATTGGTAATGATCCTAAAACTATTATTGAGATGAATTTATATGCCCATGTATACTTCAAAAATATATTTCATATGCAAGTGTTATGTTCAAATGGTTGATAATATTTGATTCTATTATAACTAGTGTCTTATGAACTTCTATGATTTATAAAATTACTCAATTTTATGATCTATGATTTGAAGGATATGTATTTATAATGTTATTATCATGTTCTCATACCCTTACGATCATAATATGTTGACATCTCCCTTGTTTACCCTTATTAAGAATCCATGCTCAACCATTCTTATTTTTTATTTCCCCAGGTTATGATGAATAGTATTATGCATGATATGATTAACAAGGGTTTTTGTTATGAATAACATAGTATGAGATGTCATAGATCACTCGTGGAATAATTATTTATGTATATATGTTTCCAAGGGTACTAGAACTAAAAAATTCAAGAAGGTATTACTATGTTATGAAATGAATATTTTTCTATTAATATATAATATTTATGTATGAGAAGTTTTTATCTTTATTGATTGTATCATGAAGAGGTGTAGTTATCCTATGGAACATGAATGGGAAAATGTAATTTAGAACCCTTAGGAGAATCCTATTTATATGATAAATTCCAATGGTATGGTTAAAAAACAAGTGTGGTTTTCCAAGAAATAAATCAATATCTATATAATACATGTGGAAATAGTTCTTGATAAAACTAACATAGGGTTAATAACTATTAAAATGGTTTTTTGATCTTGACTCAAGCATTACCTTGTACACAATAATTGGACATACAACTCACCTTGTTTAAATCTCTCGAATGATATGCTTTGTATATTCATAAACACCTTACAAAATAACATGATGGATTTATATGGATTATATATATGAATGACCTATGATAAACCTAAGGATTAATAGATTAAAAAAATGTTCCATGATTTAGACATCTTATCAGTGAATTTTCATAATAATGTGGTTTTTATCTATGATTATTCTTTCTTACACTATGTTTTTTATTTTTAGTCAATGGTTTGAACCCAAAGGAACTATATTATCGATTATTATGAAATAAGATAAAATTATTGTCATCTTGAGTGACCAATAATTATGGGGGACGTAATGAAAAATCTAATTGTTATGCTAAGACAACTTTCTCAACCCATGAATCAAGTTGAACATACAAACAAAAAAAGGGAACACTGTTATATTATGTCCTTTGTGAGGTAATTTCCACCTTCTTTTAGTGCTTACAATAATTTTCAAGATTCTAATACTTGTTCCAACACCACTAAAAAGTTATCTTCTATTCTCCAGTGCTTTGAACATTAAAATATCAATTTATATATCTATTTTTTTGAATGTGAATATGGGAAACTTTGTACTCTCATCATGAATACAAGGGAACATAATGAAATTGACCCCATGGAGTGGGGTTAGCTTAAAAAAATAATTTTAATTAATTACTTTCATTATATTCATCATAAAAAAATAATGAATGAATTATTTTAGCTAATTCCAAAAGATATGTAATATTTTGGTTTTCATGAGGATATATTTATGACACTTGTGAGGTGCACTTCTGTAATTATTATATAACTTCAATGTAAGGTTGATGAATACATTGGTGGGTTAAAATTGGGTCTTTGAAGTTATTTAACCATAATAGGAATTAGTAGGTTGATGAAATTGTTCAATGTGATGTCAAATTGTAATTGGATATTGGATTTACCCCTCACTCTCATTGGTTTGACATGAAATGGAAGATATAGTTCAAAAGAAACTCTAAAAACCATGGAGATAAAAAGATGATCTATCCTACATGAATGAAGCATGGAAGGAAACATAGAGGAAATTTTTTTAAGGGGGTCATATATGTTTTGTGTGTGGAAGGAAAGATCCTTAGGAAATAAAATTCTAAAGTTATGGGAAGTAGTTACCTAATGATGAAAATAGAGATAAATATATACAAAATTAACCACTGAGAATATATTTTTTCAAATGACTATAGAATGCGAATTGGGATAACTAGTTCCCAAATCTAATGTTTAATGATGATACTTGATTTTAGTGACCTCTTAAGATGATAGAAAGAGGGAAATATCATGTGGAAATAATTTCTGATGAGGGGAGTGATAACGATATGGTTAAAGGCTAACATACTATACACTATAGAATTGATGATGCATTATTTAAATATAGATTTACAAATTTGTTCATATCTTAAATATTTTTAAGGGTATCATGATGCCTCTCAAATGACTAGATATATAATTAGCAGTGAAAATTATAAATTGTATGATGATTGAATCTCAATTTTATGATTCCTCTCCAATTTAAGTTTTTTTTGGAATACGCATCCATAAAGTCTTATCATTCTTCCTCTAGTTGAATTTGATGCTATATTAGGAATAGATTAGATTTCTCAACATAAATCCAACATTAATTTCAATGGAATGGAATCGATTTTTTGTATTATAAACCATCCCATCACCATATATAAATGAGGCATTAGACATGACCTTTTGATGGAAATCAGATAATTTTTATAGGTTTTATTTCCTATAGAGGAGGGGTTTTCTCTCAAAATTTTGGGTTAAAACTCATCATCAATGATATACCTATTATATGGGAGTTTTTTATGTGCTTTCCAAAGAGATTCCTATATTTCCATTGAGACATTATGATGAGTATAAATAGACCTTATACCTAGTGACAAGCCAATTTCAATGTCTCCCAATATAATACCCCTGACTCGGTAGCAGGAATTGAACAAGATAATTGAGGAGAACCTTGACAAGGGATTCATTTGGACAATTGTGTCACCTTGGGGTGATAATGTACATTATTTTCAAAATAGTGAAGGATATATGTGACTTTTAATTAATTATTGGGATTTTAACAAGATAGTGATCAATAAAAAGTAATAACTACCTCATTTTTATGGTCTTTTTGATCAAATATGTGGTTCTCAATACTTTTACAAGATTGACCTTTTTATAGATATCATAAATTGAGGGTTAATAAGAAGGATATATCAATGTAATCATTACATAAATTTTATGGACATAATGAATATATAATTATTACATTTTTTCTTACTAATGTCTATGTTATCTCCCTAGATTTAACAAATATAGTCTTTAGATATTTCCGTGATCTGTTTCTGGTATTCATATAGTTTATATTTTTTTCTATTCAAAGAACAATGATGAACAAAAATATAATTGTTTAATTTTCATAAAGTCGCTAAAGAAGGATAAATTTTTTAAAAATATACAAACACTGATTTTTTCCAGCAATAGGATTCATTTTTGGGTCATATAATCTCAATAAACAGTATAATGATAGATTCATCAAGAACAGAACCTATTGAATTTTAACCCAAACAAACCATAATGATTGTGCTATGAATTTTTCTTGATGTAGCTGTATATTATCGATAGTTTGAGGAGAATATCTCATTACAATCTGATCCACTCACCATGTTAACTTGGAATGGAATAAAGTTCCTCTTGATAATTTAATGTGAGAAAGGTTTCAATGAACCAAAAATAATATTAGTCAACACTCTTTTTCTTACATTACCCTATAGTGGATAAGGGTTTGAATATATATTTATGCATCAGTGAATGTATTACAATGAGTTATTATAAATAATTTAATTGTTTTAGCTTGTGACTTAGAACAATTGATGGTTCATGAAAAAAATTATTCAACTCATGATCTCAAATTAGATGGAGTAATTTTATATTAATGATATTGAGGCATTATCATTAGGGAGAGTTGTGTGATATACATACTGATCACATAAGTATAAATTATATATTACAATATAAGGAGTTTAATAGTTTCAATACAGGATGGTTACTGCTGATTAAATATTTTTACTTCTTACTAAAATTCCATAATAGAAAAGAGAACAATTTGGTAGATGCATTGAGTTGATAGAATAATTCTAGCATATCCATGATGAGGATAAAAAAATACCCAATATTTATATATTTTCGAGGGTGGATCTTGAAATATAGAATGAAGGGAAAAAATATAATCTTTCTCAATTCAATGTTCAACCCTCTATCCAAGTGAAGATTAAAGTGGTGTATAATGAAGGAGTAGTAATTTTGAGGATGGTTATAAATGTTCCTCAGTTTAACCCTAATCAAGATTGAATTATATTGTTCACAAACATTATATGTTTTTCACACATACCAGATTTGAAGAATGTTTTTTAAGAGGAAACTCATAGTTCTTGATTCTCATTCAATCATAAATGAATGAATATATATATGGATATTTGAAAATATTATTTCTATATGGGTGGAATAATGATAGATATCAAATATTTTGTATCTTGGTTCTTGGTATTTCATAATGTTAAATCTAATATAAAAAGTTTATGGGGATGTTATATCCATTACTCATACTAGAATGGAAATGGGAAACACCACAACCGACTTTTTCATCGAACTCCCTAAAAATAAATAAAGGGAATAATTCTATAAGGGTTTTCATTGAAAACATTATAAAGTATACACACTTCATCACTAAAATATATATTTATCTTTAGATCATCTATCCAGGATTCATGTTAAGGAAGTTTTAAGGTTTCATGGAGTACTTCATTCCATTGTGTCTGATTAAAATCTGAGGTCTACCTCAATGTTATGAAAAAATCATTAACAGTCTCTTTCAAGAGAGTTATGTTTTAGGAGTGCGTATCATTATCCAAGAAATAATTATTCTGTGAGAAAATTTCAAACTATATAGGATATTTTGATATCTTTTTCATTGAATTTCAATGGTTTTTGGAATCAAAAACTTCCGAATATTGAGTTTCCATACAAAAATATCATTCACACGAGTATTCATATTACTCCTTATGAATCTCTCAACAAAAATAACTATAGAGATCCAATGTGATGGAATTAAGTTGTAAAAATAAATCTATTAGGACCTAAAGTGGCTGATGAAATGGTAGATAAGGTTATATCAATTCAAGAAAACATTAGGTAATTACAATGATAAAAAAAATAATTATTCTAATAATCATTGATATAATATAGAATATAAATTTAGTGAAAATAGTTTCTATGAATTTATCCAGGGAATAACATAATGTTATTTATAAATAAGGGGAAACTATGACCTTGTCATATCATTCCCTTTAATGTTCTTGATCATATAGAGATTGTAGAATATTAGAAGTCACTTTATCCAAATCCATCTGAATTTCAGATTTTTTTCCATGTATATCTCATGAGGATGTACAAAACATACCGTTTATAATTACTAAACTCAAGGTTCATACCATTGTATGATGATATTTCAAATTATTAAAAACTAAATGATATTTTTGGATTATACAGGGAATGTTCTATGAAATAAGGCCACTCACCTAGTTAATATTTTTTTTTGGTGAAATCATAATTTTGAGAAATCTATGTGGGAACCTGATGATGTAACGAGGTAAAAGTACGCTTATTTTTTTGTAAAAAAGTGATTGAACATAGAGGTAGAAATTAATTTTAGGGGGGTGAAAGTTGTAAAATTAGATTTTATGAATATTGTTTCAAACAAATTTAATTTCTTTGATACCTTCCACTACATGCTACACTGCATACTAATGAAAAGAAATACTCTATTTATATTACTATATTTGTTTTGAACTTTCCACTAAACATGGATGTATGAATAAAAATTACCACATTTTAAAAATTATTTATCCTGAATTTATATTAATAAGACATAGTGATTAAACCATAATTAATTTTTGGTAAAGTAATTTTATGTTCCAAAATGCTATTTTCTAAAAAAATATGTTTTCTATTTATTTTGGAAAACAATAAAAAAATTAATTCTTTTTAACTTGAGAAAACAAATGAAATTATGTAAAATTATTATTTTAAATTACACTATAAATTATCTAAGGTTCAATTTATATTGATTTTTCTAATGAGGTTAATTTTTTTGATGAATTGTGGACAAAATGGGTATTAATGGAAATTATACTTTCTTTTAAGTAATATATAAGGATACTTTTTATTTTAGAATTAGTTTAGGAGTTATATTTTCTGAATTATATATCTATTAATCCAATTTATGTTGTTTTTATATTTACTATATTTAATTTCGATATAAAATACTTCTAAACATTTGATCATTTTCTCTTTGGAAAACTGCATTATCATTTACATTAGAAGATTAATATTAGTTTAAATTCTACTAATTTTGTAAGATTAATTTAGAAAAATTAATCATATATTTAGTAGAATAAAAAATTATATTATCTAATATTCTCAACATAATTTTTTTTGTCATAATGATTAATGACGTAAATAAAAATTAGTTATCGGAGTTAAGGTGAAAACATGTTTACTAAGGGGTTAAACTAAAAATATATGTTTCAAAAATAAAAAAAAATTATATTTACTATTTTATGGTCATATTTCAAATATATTTCTTTTTATTTTCTATAATAGTCCATTTCAGATCCTTTTTTCAAGTGAAAAATGATAGTGGAATTTATTCTTTTTTAAAATATTCATGTGGTTCCTCTATCAACTTATAAAAGGACAAACCCTATCCCCTTCTTTTCACACATTAAAAAACAAATATTTTAGATAATACCTACCTAGGTAACATTAATAATTCCCTCTCATAATCTTATAATCCTTTTATTTTTTAAAATGTTAACCTAGGTATGCTTTTGGTGCAAACCAAAAGCTGTTGTCTGAAAAAATATAACATTCATAACTAATCCTTTCATATAATTTTTTATTTCACCACCATAAAGGATTCATAAATTATTATTATATAATATCCCAAGAATATTAAATATAATTATAGGTTATAATGTAATTTTTATAACCTAAATCAATATCCTTTTCAATTAAATTTGATATGAAATCATCATTCATTTGTAGTGTAGACTAACTCCTTGCAGACCTATGTTATCTATTTTCCATCACTTCCCTATAAGAAAAGTTATAATGGTATATTTAATATATATATTTGATATTTATTATATTATTATAATTTGGGAATAATTATATCACATATACCTTCTCGATTTTAATTATGTGGGAGATATGATAATTTCATTCATGTATAGGCCATACTACTACCACACGAAGTGAAGTGATTAGTTTTTAACAGAATCATTACATGGAAGTTAATAAGGGTAAATTTAATTAATATATCTTTTTATACAAAAAAAGTTCATTCCATAAAAATAATATATTATTTACATTAATTTCATTTCTTGCATTGAGAAAAAGGAAATAGTAATAATGCATACATACGGCCCACCGTCTCCATGAATGATGTATTCCATTTTCTATCTCTCCATATTACGGATAAATATAAAAAAGTATACTTATTATATAAATTAAAATTATATCTAGGATCAAATTCTGAAGATTATGTTACAATGATAAAAGTATGTGGACCAAAAATAAAAAATCAATACATACATGAACAACAGAGCAATTATTACCTGAAATATGATTTTTACAAGGAATTATTAATAAATGGGTAATAAAATTTCATATGTTATTAATTTATGATATTCTATATATAATTAGGTTTTTTAAAAGATTTATAATTAACTTATATATAATATAAGGGATTTTATAACATGTACTATGGGTGTCGAGAATTAATGTAGGGGATTTTTGTCTCGATTTTCTTTATTTGTGACATATGTTAAGTTATGAACCTATCTTCGTTTCTCAGGTGTCCATACAGAACCTTTGATATTTTAATATTATGATTTTTTTCATTTTCATGATTTTTTATTTTTTTTATTTTTTTCTTTCATGTGGATTAACATTCAGTGTCACCAAAGTGTTGATGGTTTTATGACACAATATCTTCATTTATAAAAATTATTCATGTTTATACATATGATGATTAAATAATAAGATCCTTATCTCTAGAAATTCATTAATTTTATTCTATAATGTATATGTCATAATAATACATGTTTTTCTTCATTTTCAACTCTCTATATTCTCATGAGTGAAAAATAATTTTTGAATAATTATCCACTCTATTTATCTCTTCAGTTAAAAAATAATTCCCTTATATTACCATGTTTTCTAAAAATGATTTGAATATTTTAAAATTCTCCATATTATTTAAAAAATAAAATTTTACCCATGTTTTACTTTTTAGAACATATTTTTATGAGAATATTCTTTCCATTTTCTAGATAAGGCACATTTATAATTTATCGAAATGTTGAAGGAATCATAATTTTCAAATGTGTGGAATTATAAGAATTTACCACCTCCCTAAGAATAATTTTCTTTGAACCATCCTTTATAAATTTTTAATATTATTTTCAAATAACATTGTATAAAAATAACATTATTTTCAAACAAAATCAATAAAAGGCACTCTTCCCCAAAAATTGTCCAAGTGATCATTCCAAATAATTTTTCATATAAGATGAAATCCTTTTATGATAATTATGATTTAATTAATATATTATCAAAGGATACCATTACTATTTATATTTATATATTTTTTTATGACAATATTTTTATGAACCATGTTTCTATTCTATGGGTAAAACCATGGTAAAATGTTTATGAAAACTATTTCTATTTCATGGGGTATACAATGAAAAAATTCTTATGAAAATCGCTTATTTTTATAATGGTAATTCTTTAATGAAATGATCAAATGATTATGAAAACTATTTATTCATCCTGATTTATTTTATTATAAAATTATTATAAACCCCAATTTATTTAATGGGTTTTGATATGATGAATTTTTTATGATCTTGTGCTCAATTATGTGTGATTTCATTATCTGATTGGTGGGAACTATATCTCTATATAGTGAAATGGGTAAGGATTCATATCTCCTGGTGTAAACATGGTTGGAATAGGAAGTTAACCATGTCTAATAATGGAATATATGTATTATTATAATTTTTTCAATGGACCATAAAAATTATGATGCTTTAGGGTTTAAACCCATTCCACAATGATGGTCTTCGTAGTCAGCCTTAAACTACTATGGAAATGATTTTATATAATTACATGTATTCCATATATATATGGTTTATTCTAATGTTATGTGTAACGCCCCGACCCCAGTTGCCCAGAGTCGGTGCATTAATTACATAACATTGGCATGATCACAAGAAAGATCAAATCCCGAAAGACCGATTGGTTTAGTAGCCTTGGAAACACTAGATATAATCATAAAGTTTTACATTACATTTCAAAGTGAAAAACTACAACAACAACAAAGTCTTCATATCCACACTATTAACCCCTCATAATATCCCTGCAAGTCATTCATAAATTACTTCTTCACTACCTGGGAAAAATAAAACATAGAAAAGGGGTGAGCTCAAATGCCCAGTAAGGATAACAATATAGCGAAACATTCAAAATAAGCATAAACATTTAAGGCAATGAATTACTAAAACAAAAGCCTTTTAAAATTGAACTTCAACATAGTATGGCAAAAGTAAAATGAAATAATGCCATTTACTTGTTCACATGGATATTCTACTAATCGAATAATCACATGCAATATCAATAACCACTTTCATAATGTTGGAATGCATAATGCCAGACTATCATAACCACATAGCCAAGGCCTCGTGCCAAGACTACAAATAAGATTTTGTCAAGGCCTTGTTCCAAGACACTAGTTTGTCTCATGAGACCTACCGATGCATCGAGTAGCTATAGCGGGCTCCACCCGTCACTTATTAAGTCCAATGCATTCCCATATGAAAAGGTTTATAACATAAACATTCGTATTAAAACTAGCATACGAAATGTCAATAATTTCACCATAAACTATGAATGGTATAAAAATAGCACATCCACAGTCAAACATATCACAAAACCTTCAATACAATATAGAAGTTTTGTATCATAATAAATCAACTTCAAATAATCTTAAAACCCATCAAAGGATGTTGACATAGATGAAATCAAAATTCTTTTTAAAGAAGTATCTCCTTGTATTTTGAAATCATTTAAGATCCATATAAAATAAAACATTTTCTTTGAAAATATTCTTATAAGCTTGTATGGAAAGCTTCGACGATTTTATAACGGCGGAAAATAACTGCACCCGCCGTATAAGTTAAAAAAAACATTCTTACCTCAATTCATTCGAAAAGGTTAAAAAGGACCTTGTTTTGAAAACGACGGAATGATTCCTTTATAAACCTCTTATAAAAAGTCAAACAAGGGTATAAATGACTTTAACCCATATTCTTGTAAATAGTAAAAATGTTTTGAAATACATTTCAAAGAAACATGGATGTGGACGATAAAGAGGTCCCAGTAGATTATTACGTATAATACAACCTCGGATAATGAAGAGATTGTGAAATAACCCTTACCTTGTACTTTTCCTTGGTTGGGGTAGGTTAACCTCCTGTATAATAGTGAAATAATTGTTACTAAATTATACGAGAATCATATACATTAATATGATATCATATATGATCTTTTAATATTGATTTGATAATAATATCTTAGTATTATCACCGTTTCGGGTGTTAACTTACTCATTTTCTTTATATGTTTTGTTACATAAGTCAGGTTTGTTGTATCTTATTCATATCCAGAATGATATCAAGTCCTTAAACATCATTTTTAAATAATTAAATGATAATTATACTTGAATGGATACGATGGAGAATGAATCTCATCGCGTTCGTGGAGACGGTAGTCCGTACGTACGCACGAACGCTACTTCCATTTAATTTTTATTTTAAAAGAATCGAATACAAATGATACATAGGTATATTACTATTCCAGTATAATATAATATTTTATATATGTTACTTAAGTTCATTAACACCATCCTTTATACGTTCCATGTGTGGTATGAACGAGTCATATCATTTTAAGGGGGCGGTAGTCCGCACTTCCTCAAATGAAATTATCGTATGTATATACAACATGAAACGAATAATGGTATGAAATAAAATGGAATTACAGAAGGTTATATATAAAATATATATCATTAATATCATATTTAATTACAGTGCCATCATAATGGCCACCATGAGAGGCGGTAAGATGTATTTGAACAATCATCGTTTCGTGAGGCGTTAGTTTGCCATCCACAGAAACATTATGTTCATCATCCATTAGATGGAGTTGTGTGTATGTGTAGTTTGAATCCTTCTTATAACAACATCCTAGTATATTTAGGATACTGGTGTTGTTACAAAAGAAAGGAAATAAAAAGAGTTTGGGGGTTGGAGAAGCAAAATAAATGAAAATAATTTAAGAGAAATCGTTACCTTTAATTTAGGTAACTCACTTTGGTTAGAACCAAAGGACTTGTTGAAATGCTTTCTGCCTAAGGGGAAACTTCAAGGAGGAGGAGAGGGATGTGGGGAGCTTAGTTGGGCAGAGTTTGGACGAGCCAAGTGGCTTGAGAGGTGTGAGGAATGAGTAGAAGTGGTCTCCTTTTATAAGGGAGAGGAGGGGCTCTTTAGGAAAGTGTGAAAGTATTACTTTATAATATATTTGTATTCGGTTTATAATGGTCCAAAAATAATTGAGGTCGAAGATAAGATGACTCATATTCTAAATAACATCAACCAATAAGAATTGGACAGGTTTTAGATAATATTTTAATCATTATAATCTTATTTATTTAAATGATTTATTAATGAGGTAAACATTTCATCATTATTGTGTCATTAATAATTTAAATTATTTGATGTCTAAAATTTATAAATAAAATATCATTATGTAGGAAATCTTTTTATCTTTCTAATGAATATTTATAATCGAAAATCCAACATGTATAACCCTATGTAAAAATTGTTCTTCTAAAAGATGTAAGCTTATGCCATTTTTATTTTTATTTTAACTTTATTAATATAATGTGTCATTATCACTTACAAGTGGATCCATGGGGTCCCAAAATTGACCCAAAGATGCCCATGGTCGACCATGTATCAACCAATAGGGTAAAGACACGTTTTAGGGTAATTTTGTATTATTATAATATTATTTTTTTAACCCTTATTTACCGGATTTACCCTTAACCATGGTAAATAAAATATTTACCGCAGTAATTATTCAAAATGTCTATAAATAAAAGTTACCTATTTACACAATTTGAACATCCTGATTCCAAATATGGAATCCATTTTTCTAAATTCAAAACACAGAAGTGGCAGAAATTAATTTAAAATTAATTCCCGCTGTTAAAACAAAAAGCGTGTTTTTAAGAGATAATAACTATCAAAAGATTGACACTTGTTTATGTTCGGTTTAATTGTAAAATTATGCCCAATGACCAAAATTATATTAAATGGTAAAAATATATTCTAAATATACTTTATAACCACTCAAATTCACAATTTATCACTATTAATTAATTTGATTAAAAAGTTGTTTTTAATTAAAATTTAGTAATTTTCACTATTCATCAAAATATGAAAGTTATCCGAAATGTACCAAAATTTCACCTTAGGCTAAATTCGATATTCCGAATCCAAAAATGAAGTCCATTTTCAAATATAAAATATATATAATTTCAAAAATTAGGTATTACTATTCATAACGGCTAGTTTGATTAGTTATGGTGTGTTAGAACTCGGTGTTGCGTACAACACACGCTATCACATTATTCAAAGAGAAGCGTACCGTAGAAGCTTGGGGTGTTACATTCTCCCCTCCTTCAAATAATTGCGTCCTCGCAATTTCTAGGGTATTACTGCATAAAAAGACTCGGGTGGTTCTTCATCATAAGTTCCTCGGGTTCCCACGTTGCCTCTTCCATCTTATGATTTCTCCACAAAACTTTTACCAGACGCGTCGTCCGGTTTCTCAGTACTTGTTCTCTCGTATCAAGAATCTTGACGGGCTCTTCGCAATAAGACAGATCGGGTTCCAGTTCTAATTCCTCATAGGTGAGTACATGCGTTGGGTCAGGCATGTATTTTCTCAACAGAGATACGTGGAACACATCATGAACTTTGGAGAGACTTGGCGGCATTGCCAATCGGTAAGCTACAGCCCCAATTCGTTCTAGAATTTCGAAAGGTCCGATGTACCTGGGACTCAATTTACCTTTCTTTCCAAAACGTATGACTCCCTTCCATGGAGATACCTTTAGGAAAACATGATTACCGACTTGAAATTCCAAATCCTTCCTTCGATTATCGGCATAGCTCTTCTGCCTACTTTGAGCTGCTTTGATGTGATTTTGGATTACCTTCACCTTTTCCACCGTTTCCTCCACCAGTTCTGGGCCTACAAGTTTTCTTTCACCAACATCATCCCAACAGGTTGGTGTACGACATCTCTTTCCGTATAACGCTTCATATGGTGCCATTTGTATACTCGAATGGAAGCTATTGTTATAGGAAAATTCTACCAGTGGTAAATATTGATCCCACATACCCTGAAAGTCAAGTGAGCAAGATCTCAACATGTCTTCTAAGGTTTGAATAGTCCGTTCTGATTGTCCATCTGTCTGAGGGTGGTAAGCAGTGCTCAAATGAAGTTCAGTATCCAGGGATTTCTGAAGACTTTTCCAAAATCTTGAAGTAAAACGGGGATCACGATCAGAAACAATCGATAGGGGAACTCCATGAAGTCTTACAACTTCATTAATGTATAGTCTTGCTAGACGTTCCAGGGGTAGATCTTCTCTTATAGCAAGAAAATGTGCTGACTTGGTAAGACGATCAACAATAACCCATATTGCATCGTTCCTTCTAGGAGTCTTTGGTAGCCCCATGACAAAGTCCATCGTAATATTGTCCCATTTCCACTCCGGTATGGGAAGAGGTTTCATGACTCCTCCAGGCTGTTGCCTTCCAGCTTTCACTTGTTGACAAACCATACATCTTGACACAAAATCAGCAATCTCCCTCTTCATATTGTCCCACCAAAAATGTTCTTTCAAATCTCTATACATTTTGGTGCTCCCAGGGTGTATAGAGAAATTGGAACTATGAGAATCATCCAGCAATTCCCTTTTTAGATCAGGTAAATTGGGAACACAAAGTCTCTTCCCGAATTTCAAAATTCCACCTTCATACGCAAAGTCTCTCAATCTCCCATCATTCACAGCTTTAATCTTCTTTTGGAATTCTTCATCATCAGTCTGAGAACTCTTAATCCTTTCTAGTAAAGATGGTTTGGCAACCATTTGAAAAAGCATTGATGTTTCACCTTCCCTGGTTATTCCCATGTCCATATTCACTAGCTCCATGAAAATTGGATCCCTTTCAATTCTCATATTGTTCAAAACTCCATGGTCTTTTCTACTCAAAGCATCTGCCACCTTGTTTGCCTTCCCTGGGTGGTAGTGTATCGTACAATCATAATCCTTGAGTAATTCAAGCCATCTCCTTTGCCTCATGTTGAGTTCTTTTTGTGAGAAAATATACTTCAAACTCTTGTGATCAGTATAAATCTCACATTTTTCACCATAGAGGTAGTGCCTCCATATTTTCAAAGCAAAGATCACTGCTGCTAACTCAAGATCATGAGTAGGATAGTTTTGTTCATGAATTTTCAACTGTCGTGATGCATAGGCAATAACTCTATCATTCTGCATAAGGACACAACCAAGTCCTTTCTTCGATGCATCACTATAAATAACGAACCCATCATTCCCCGATGGTAGAGTCAATATAGGAGCATTGACTAATCTTTTCTTCAGTTCTTCGAAATATTCTTCACACTCTTTTGTCCAAACAAATTTAACCCCTTTACGTGTGAGCTTCGTTAATGGGTTAGCCAATCGGGCAAAATTCTGGACGAAACGTCGATAATAACCTGCCAAACCAATAAAACTACGTACCTCAGTTATACTCGTAGGTGCTGGCCATTCTTGGATTGCTTTGGTCTTAGAAGGATCAACAGAGATTCCATCTTTAGAGACAATATGGCCAAGAAAAGAAATCTCCTGAAGCCAGAATTCACACTTGCTAAACTTCCCATATAATTCATGCCTCCTCAGAGTCTTCAAGATAATGCGCAAGTGATTTTCATGATCTTCGTAGGTTTTGGAGTATACCAAGATATCATCAATAAATACCACCACAAATTCATCGAGATACTCCTTGAAAACTCTATTCATCAGATCCATGAATACAGAGGGTGCATTAGTCAATCCAAACGGCATTACAGTAAACTCGTAATGCCCGTACCTGGTTCGAAATGCTGTCTGCGGAATGTCTTCCTTCTTTACACACAACTGATGGTATCCAGATCGAAGGTCAATCTTTGAAAAGTATTGAGCTCCATGCAGTTGGTCAAATAAATCATCAATACGAGGTAGGGGATACTTGTTCTTTATCGTTATAGCATTGATCTCCCTGTAGTCGATACATAACCTCATAGATCCATCTTTCTTTTTAACAAAAAGAACAGGGGCTCCCCATGGAGAAACACTAGGGCGAATAAATCCCTTATTACTCAATTCCTCTAGTTGTTTCTTTAGTTTGACTAACTCTACAGTGGCCATTCTATAAGGGGTCTTCGATATAGGCCTTGATCCAGGAATCAAATCAATAGAAAACTCAACTTCTCGTTCTGGAGGATGTCCAGGTAAATCTTCCGGAAATACATCCACAAATTCTTTCACAACAGGTACATCCTCTATTTGAACATTCCTTTCCTCACCGATAGTTACTTCATTCTCTTCCTCCCCAATAATTGAATTTAGTTGAGCTACTGGGGGTGGATCTAAATAAGAATTAGGTGGTGACGATTCTGCTCTAAAAATAAGGTGCTCCTTATCATTATCATCAAGAATCGTAACCTCTTTCTTCTTACAATAAATCTTCGCATCATAGTCCGAAAGCCAGTCCATACCGAGGATTATATCAAACTCAATCATAGGTATGACGATGAGATCAGCAGATAAAGAAAACTTATGTGCTCTAATGGGGACTGATTCACAAAACTTTGTTGCAATGATACTTCCCTTAGGAGTTTTAACTGACAACTCCCTTATTAAATCAAATTGGAAATATCTAATTTTCTTAGCAAACTGGGAAGATATGAAACAATGCGATGATCCAGAATCAAATAATGCATTTGCTAAACTTGAGGAAACCATTAAATTACCTGCCACCACGTCTTTCGGAGCTTCTACCTCAGCAGTAGTGATAGCATAAGCCTGGCCTTGATCCCTTGGCCTTTTCTGAGGTAAGTTATCCTGACGCTTAGGACATGAATTTGCATAATGTCCCATCTCCCTGCAATTGTAGCACTGAACGTTGGTAGCTTCCTTCTTCCCCTTGCAATCATGAGCTTGGTGGCCTTTTTCACCACACTTGTAACAGACTCCCATTCCCTTCAAGCAAGCACCAGGATGTTTCTTCCCGCATTTACCACAAGATGGATATTCAACCTTTCCCTTCTTCCCCTTATTTCCATTCCCAGATTGATCAGCAGGTCTCTTCTTCTCTTGCTTTGCTTTAAAGTCATAAGACTTAGAGAATTCCTTTTCGGTCTTTATAGCACATGAGACAATGTCTTCGTACGATGAAAAGGATTGTGAGACTAATGCTCGACGGAGAAATGGTTTTAACCCATCAAAGAAACGATCAATCTTACTTCTTGGGTTGCGAATATAATCTCCAGCATACCTCGCTAACCTTGTAAAGTTAGCCTCATACTTTGTGACATTCTCATCCTCCTTTTGTCTCAGACTCAGAAATTGTCTTTCCATATCCGCTCGATGGTCGCGAGGGAAGTATTTTTCTAAAAACAGATCTTTGAATTCCCTCCATTCCATATTTGATACTTCATCATCTTCTTTCGTATTTTGAATCAATGACCACCATTGGTCAGCATCTCCAGGGAGGCGGTAAACTTCCATGATAACTTTTTCCCTTTCACTGCTCCCCAAAGCCTGAAATATTTTCTCTAGGGAAAATATCCATTGCTCAGCTACTAATGGATTTGTATTCCCATTGAACGTTGGTGTTTGTTTCCTCATGAATCGATCTAACATTCATCCTCCACGCTGCGGATCAGGGTGCTCCATACGGGTAAGGTTATTATTCATAACCTGAGTAAGTTGTCCCAGTATGGTGATTAGCTGATCAGCACCAGTTGCATCACCAGCCCCACTATAATTATCTTGAGCAGGAGGGCAATCCCTACATGGAGTGCGTGCATTGATACGGTTTCCATTTCTTCCACTAGGCTCCATTTCTAAACAATGGCATAAACTAGATCAGTTTATGAATCAAAATACATAATCCCATACTTATAAAACACTTAGCATAAATTGAACTATTTATGGATATAATCCATAATCATAAAAATGTTTTCTTTGAGGAAGTATATACTCATAAACCCTTCATAATGATTTGTAAAGATAGTGAGAGTTATCCTAAGCATATCCCCCGGGAGTGTCGTAACCAAGAGTGCAGCAAGGCCCGTTGTCGTGCACCAGTTCCCGTTCGAGTCTAGCTCAAAGCGGTGTTTTCGGGTTTTACCCCTAGGTACATCTGTGCCAGAGCCGCCTCTACCTGCTCGTATCCAGACAGGGATGTATTGCTCGAAAAACTCACAAAATCTCTACAATACCAAAATTCTAGGAAGTTCTTCTATACTAATCCTCAAAGTTCATCTTAGGTCTACGTGCTCTAATCAGAGTTTATCTAAATCTAGCTTCCAAGGTTTGTACTAAACTTCCTCTGATACCAACTGTAACGCCCCGACCCCAGTTGCCCAGAGTCGGTGCATTAATTACATAACATTGGCATGATCACAAGAAAGATTAAATCCCGAAAGACCGATTGGTTTAGTAGCCTTGGAAACACTAGATATAATCATAAAGTTTTACATTACATTTCAAAGTGAAAAACTACTACAACAACAAAGTCTTCATATCCACACTATTAACCCCTCATAATATCCCTGCAAGTCATTCATAAATTACTTCTTCACTACCTGGGAAAAATAAAACATAGAAAAGGGGTGAGCTCAAATGCCCAGTAAGGATAACAATATAGCGGAACATTCAAAATAAGCATAAACATTTAAGGCAATGAATTACTAAAACAAAAGCCTTTTAAAATTGAACTTCAACATAGTATGGCAAAAGTAAAATGAAATAATGCCATTTACTTGTTCACATGGATATTCTACTAATCGAATAATCACATGCAATATCAATAACCACTTTCATAATGTTGGAATGCATAATGCCAGACTATCATAACCACATAGCCAAGGCCTCGTGCCAAGACTACAAATAAGATTTTGTCAAGGCCTTGTGCCAAGACACTAGTTTGTCTCATGAGACCTACCGATGCATCGAGGAGCTATAGCGGGCTCTACCCGTCACTTATTAAGTCCAATGCATTCCCATATGAAAAGGTTTATAACATAAACATTCGTATTAAAACTAGCATACGAAATGTCAATAATTTCACCATAAACTATGAATGGTATAAAAATAGCACATCCACAGTCAAACATATCACAAAACCTTCAATACAATATAGAAGTTTTGTATCATAATAAATCAACTTCAAATAATCTTAAAACCCATCAAAGGATGTTGACATAGATGAAATCAAAATTCTTTTTAAAGAAGTATCTCCTTTTATTTTGAAATCATTTAAGATCCATATAAAATAAAACATTTTCTTTGAAAATATTCTTATAAGCTTGTATGGAAAGCTTCGACGATTTTATAACGGCGGAAAATAACTGCACCCGCCGTATAAGTTAAAAAAAACATTCTTACCTCAATTCAGTCGAAAAGGTTAAAAAGGACCTTGTTTTGAAAACGACGGAAAGATTCCTTTATAAACCTCTTATAAAAAGTCAAACAAGGGTATAAATGACTTTAACCCATATTCTTGTAAATAATAAAAATGTTTTGAAATACATTTCAAAGAAACATGGATGTGGATGATAAAGAGGTCCCAGTAGATTATTACGTATAATACAACCTCGGATAATGAAGAGATTGTGAAATAACCCTTACCTTGTACTTTTCCTTGGTTGGGGTAGGTTAACCTCCTGTATAATAGTGAAATAATTGTTACTAAATTATACAATAATCATATACATTAATATGATATCATATATGATCTTTTAATATTGATTTGATAATAATATCTTAGTATTATCGCCGTTTCGGGTGTTAACTTACTCATTTTCTTTATATGTTTTGTTACATAAGTCAGGTTTGTTGTATCTTATTCATATACAGAATGATATCAAGTCCTTAAACATCATTTTTAAATAATTAAATGATAATTATACTTGAATGGATACGATGGAGAATGAATCTCATCGCGTTCGTGGAGACGGTAGTCCGTACGTACGCACGAACGCTACTTCCATTTAATTTTTATTTTAAAAGAATCGAATACAAATGATACATAGGTATATTACTATTCCAGTATAATATAATATTTTATATATGTTACTTAAGTTCATTAAAACCATCCTTTATACGTTCCATGTGTGGTATGAACGAGTCATATCATTTTAAGGGGGCGGTAGTCCGCACTTCCTCAAATGAAATTATCGTATGTATATACAACATGAAACGAATAATGGTATGAAATAAAATGGAATTACAGAAGCTTATATATAAAATATATATCATTAATATCATATTTAATTACAGTGCCATCATAATGGCCACCATGAGAGGCGGTAAGATGTATTTGAACAATCATCGTTTCGTGAGGCGTTAGTTTGCCATCCACAGAAACATTATGTTCATCATCCATTAGATGGAGTTGTGTGTATGTGTAGTTTGAATCCTTCTTATAACAACATCCTAGTATATTTAGGATACTGGTGTTGTTACAAAAGAAAGGAAATAAAAAGAGTTTGGGGGTTGGAGAAGCAAAATAAATGAAAATAATTTAAGAGAAATCGTTACCTTTAATTTAGGTAACTCACTTTGGTTAGAACCAAAGGACTTGTGGAAATGCTTTCTTCCTAAGGGGAAACTTCAAGGAGGAGGAGAGGGATGTGGGGAGCTTAGTTGGGCAGAGTTTGGACGAGCAAAGTGGCTTGAGAGGTGTGAGGAATGAGTAGAAGTGGTCTCCTTTTATAAGGGAGAGGAGGGGCTCTTTAGGAAAGTGTGAAAGTATTACTTTATAATATATTTTTATTCGGTTTATAATGGTCCAAAAATCATTGAGGTCGAAGCTAAGATGACTCATATTCTAAATAACATCAACCAATAAGAATTGGACAGGTTTTAGATAATATTTTAATCATTATAATCTTATTTATTTAAATGATTTATTAACGAGGTAAACATTGCATCATTATTGTGTCATTAATAATTTAAATTATTTGATGTTTAAAAATTATAGATAAAATATCATTATGTAGGACATCTTTTTAGATTTCTAATGAATATTTATAATCTAAAATCCAACATGTATAACCCTATGTAAAAATTGTTCTTCTAAAAGATGTAAGCTTATGCCATTTTTATTTTTATTTTAACTTTATTAATATAATGTGTCATTATCACTTACAAGTGGATCCATGGGGTCCCAAAATTTGACCCCAAGATGCCCATGGTCGACCATGTATCAACCAATAGGGTTAAGACACGTTTTAGGGTAATTTTGTATTATTATAATATTATTTTTTTAACCCTTATTTACCGGATTTACCCTTAACCATGGTAAATAAAATATTTACCGCAGTAATTATTCAAAATGTCTAAAAATAAAAGTTACCTATTTACACAATTTGAACATCCTGATTCCGAATATGGAATCCATTTACCTAAATTCAAAACACAGAAGTGGCAGAAATTAATTTAAAATTAATTCCCGCTGTTAAAACAAAAAAGCGTGTTTTTAAGAGATAATAACTATCAAAAGATTGACACTTGTTTATGTTCGGTTTAATTGTAAAATTATGTCCAATGACCAAAATTATATTAAATGGTAAAAATGTATTCTAAATATACTTTAAAACCACTCAAATTCACAATTTATCACTATTAATTAATTTGATTAAAAAAGTTGTTTTTAATTAAAATTTAGTAATTTTCACTATTCATCAAAATATGAAAGTTATCCGAAATGTACCAAAATTTCACCTTAGGCTAAATTCGATATTCCGAATCCAAAAATGAAGTCCATTTTCAAATATAAAATATATATAATTTCAAAAAGTAGGTATTACTATTCATAACGGCTAGTTTGATTAGTTATGGTGTGTTAGAACTCGGTGTTGCGTACAACACACGCTATCACATTATTCAAAGAGAAGTGTACCGTAGAAGCTTGGGGTGTTACATTATGTCCTCATAGTTCATGTTATTTGTTTATATTCAGATTAATGTCCTATCAACTAAAAATACATTTTATATGACTCACATTTATTATCTATGTTATGATAGGTATGGTTTTAAAATGTTATTATAATGTTCTAAAACCCTTATTATGAGGAAATATTGATATCTACTTTGTTTACCCTTACAGAGAATATGATTTCACCCATTTTTTATGTTTCGTTTCCTCTATTTTTATGAATGTTATTATGTATAATATGTCTTAAAAGGGTTTTGTTTATGAAGTACATAATGGGAAATGACATAGCACACTTAGGGACAAATTGTGTCTATGTCCATGTTTCCAAAGACATGTGACCTAAATGATTATGGAAAGTGTGTTTATGTTAAGTAATGAATATTTTGTCTATTAATATGTAATATTTTATTATGAGATGTTTGGGTATTTAAATATTTATCAAACCTATAAATAATCCATCATCACCTACACTATTTTAGTGTAGAATCACAAAAAATTATATGCAAGGTGAACACCTATTCTCTTTCCAGGACTTTATATTCCTAGTGTATGATGTTCTATACACAAAACTATAAATTTTATATTTCTTAGCATAAAATTTAAAAAATCATAACACCCCAATCATTATGATTTTGTTTCTTAGTAATAGACTTATGATAAGCAGCAGTGTAGTAAACTCAAGGGGGGAGGGAGTGAAAACAAAATAATCAGACTCATCAATCATGTTGCTTCTATAAAAAAGGATTTACATTTTTCTTTGAGGATAGAATTTATAATCACCAGATAATCATTGGCATTCCTGATGTAATGACAACGATCAAGGATCCAAGGGAATAAAATGGTTTTACCCGTCCAATTATCCTTCCAAAAAGATATCTCGCCACTACCAACAATTTTTTTGGTGATCTACAAAATTAAGTGATAGGTTCCTTATAGACTATTCCCAATATTGACCCCACTGGCCTCTCATTAAATAGTCTCAATGTGAAAATAATATAATAATTCATATTGGAAGGAAATAACCAATTAATGGTAAACAATTATATATAATTATAAATTCAACTTTAAACTAGTCTCAACATAATGTCCAATAAACTTCCATGGAACTTTTTTTAACTATAAACATTCCAATACTGAATAAATAAAATATCAAATTCTTTTCAAAAAATAATCACCAATAAAATCATCAAGAAATAGTAGTAATAAAACCATTATCAATATCATAAGTAATATCATTTTTCACATTCCAAAATTAAATCATATATGTTAATTGATAAAATTCACCTGTCTCTCAGGTTGTTAACATGAATATACTGAATTCTCCAAAACTAAAGTAAGACAGGATAAAATATTGAAATAATACCATTTTCAAATAAAATAGTAATCATCAATTATTACCATATTAGTTTTATATGGACATAATTATTATATACATTGTAATTCTACACATGTAGAGAAATAACTGGAATTCTACAATCATCATTGACAATAAAAAATAATATAAACACTTCAATAATTTATACCTTTTAAAATTATAAATCATTATCCATATCAATATTCTATTTTTTTATCATTTTAGTGTTTTCAATTATATTCTCATATTGATAAGGGGTATAAATGATACATTGATACTCTGAATGATTTTTGGCTTGTTTGGAATAGTACTCAAATCCAACTAGATTTTTTTAGTAGAAAATGATCTTAATCAACACAATAATTAGCTCAAGATGAGAATGAGTTCTATTTTAAAAAAAATGAGAATATTAGGATGATGGTTGAGTATAAATTATTTTTATATATTATTATCTTTAAATGAATATATTTATTTTATTATAAAATTGATATTTTATGTGGACTGTAAATTCATGCTCAAATAATTTATTCAATATTGATATAAAAATAAGACACAAGAATAATTATTTGAATAAATTATAATCAAGTATAACAGAGTAACTCGATGAATCCTATGTGGAGATCCAATCTAATAATGAACTTAAAAAATATTTGTTTAAGATCTATCTAAGCTCAAACAATCCTTAAGAGAAGTTTAATTCATTTAAATATAATGTTACACAGCCTAAATATTATCTTCACATTTCCTTATGATTAAAATTATATCAGAATAATATGAAAAGAAAATGGAAATCCAACATGAGCATTTTGGATGATAATATTCATAAATGGTGTAACCCTTATGTATATCCCATGGAGAAGATTCCACCAATACAAGAAAACTGAAAAAGACTCATTCCATTTGGTAGAAACCTTGTTCCATATCAAAAAAACACTCATTCATGTCACTCTGACTAAAAAATAAAACAAATGATTATGAAGGTAAAAATGATAAAAAGAGAAACAACACCATAGAGAATTATAATTCCACCCTGCTAAAAAACAATAAGTAGAGATATCCAAAAATGAATCTTCATTTGTAATTTATACGACCAATACTTCCCATTAACTCTTCAAATTCATAATAATTAAAAAATAATTAATCAACTTGTTTTGGAAT
This sequence comes from Viscum album, assembly GCA_963277665.1. Classification (NCBI taxonomy): domain Eukaryota; kingdom Viridiplantae; phylum Streptophyta; class Magnoliopsida; order Santalales; family Viscaceae; genus Viscum; species Viscum album. The sequence continues at coordinate 1,531,751,783 of OY728161.1, read as the reverse complement.
GAATGATTTAGATTTGATATATATTCATCTTTAAGAATATATTAATTCAAAAGTGAAATTTTATTTATATGGTATTCCCTTTCTCAAGATGATATAAGTTCACAATAAGTTCACTAATCCTCCACACATAATTACACCCATGTTACCACAGAATGAAGGATGAACTATGATGGAGTGAAAATTATCCTCAAATAGAATAATGAATGAATAAATAATTAAGAGAAAATAAGGAAATTTGAACTATTAAGATTAACACCATTTTACACATACGAAAATTTATAATTAACATATGACTGAAAGTTAATTTTTTATTATCAAAACAATTTTAGGAGAATGTGAGAACCATATATTCCAACATAAAACAATTACCAAAATAGAAAACATCGAAACAAAACACTAGTCCTGCCTCACCCCAGCATCAACCTCGTGACAACAAACCTCACTAATACATGACCACACTACTAGTTGTCCCGCGTAATGGCAGGCCTGGTTCTGATGGCATAGACATACCCTCTCAACATCAAAGTCCACATGACATGCATCGGTAAATGTCTTTTTCTCTGAACCTCATCTGAAGAAAATATGATAAATACTAGATGTGTCATCCCAAACAAACAAAATAACACAAAAAAACACCAGAAGCTGGTGAATCAAAAGCTATCCTAACCCAAATAACAACTTTTCCCACTTTAAAAAGAGTAATTGAAATTTAATTTGATATTACCATACTCATTTTCCTTGAAAAATTTCCATAAAATCAAAGTTTCATGGATGTTTGGAGACTCCAACAACAAATTTTTCAATTATGAGGCAAGTGGGTCCCATTACTGTATATACTCCTCGATGATAATCTTCCCCTTATTGAAAATCCGGACAAGAATGTGGTCCAAATTTTCCACCCAAGCGTATTGATCCTAATTAAGGGTTACCCTTAAAGACATCCCCATCATTTTAGCAGCCTCCTCCTCAAAAGCATTGAGATGTAGAACTTTCTCTACCACATCATCTTCTGAGCTTAGCAGTACATCCAAGGTTTGATCATCCTAGACAGTAGGACCCTGATGGTTCACATCCTCAATCTGGACCTTTTCGAAGTTAGCCTTCCTTGCTGATCGGGACTCAAGTGGGGGTGGTAATGAGGAGTAATCACTCTAGATCTTCCTCCTCTTGTTACCCCAGATCCACATTGGGCATGTCGCTTCACCTGCAGAATGACTGTGCACGTCCCCATTTCTCTCATTCACATATCCCCGATCTATCTCTAAAATATTATCAAGGCCATAACTCAAACTTGTCACTTCATGAACTTCAAATTTGTTTCTCAGTCGGATTGAAGTCGGGTGCATTGAAACTAGACCCATTTCCTTACCACCACTAGTTTTTTCATCCACCTTCAAAGAAGATCCCTGAGTACCCTTCCTCAGGACACCCCTGCCTGACCCAGTAAACTCACCAACACCATCCTCTCTTTACTCCACCTGTACCACCACAATTTCCACCCAACCTTATGATTTTTCATTAGAGAAACCTCCTGTTGAATCCCTACCTCACGAAATGAATCATTAGCCACTTCCCCAATAAGGTTGTTCACCTCCACTCGCCTATTACCATAGGGATCATCTCCTTCTACCCAATCAACCACATCGGTGTGTCTCTACACTGATTACTTTTCCCCACCGAGCATCAAAGACTCCTCCCTTATATCATTTCCCCTCCTCTTAGTAATCAGGCCCCCCAAGGGAAAAAATCCACCGAATGACCCAGTCTCCTGAAACTGGAACAAAAATCAGTCCAATCTTCATACCTCACACACAATTTCTGTTGGTACTCTTCTCCCACAATGATCCACAAATACTCAAATGGGATCTTGGACACATCTAGTTTGACACAGAAACGAGGGTTAATGGGGTGAAAAAGGGTTTTCGTCTAGCTACCCGTACACATATACAATCCAATCATGTTCCCTAGCATACGCCTAACTGATGGATTCTTAAATGGAAGGGGGAGATTGGAAAAACATACCCATATTGCCATATTCATAGGGTCTCGCTTCATATGCCACACGAATGACCATCGGAAAAGGAAGAATCTAAAGCCGTTGAAGTGATGATGTTCCCTTGAAAAGGCCTTGAAGATATCGTCCCCCGAGGAGAAGTGTATCATAATATGGTGATTATCCAATATCCCTAAAGTCTCCCTATCCTCTATCTCCAAAGTGCCAAAGATGTTTTGATCAAACGAATCCACATAAGGTCAACACTGATAGAACCTATCCACCATAATAATAAGTTTTATTACCTTCAAAAATGGATATCAATTTTTAATAACCTCACATATAAAACAATAAAAAAAATATTTACCATATTCCTCCAAAACATTGATCATCATCTTCTCAATGTGTACAATTACTTAGTTGCATACATTATAAAAGGTTTACTTCAATATTGTAACAACCTAAGATAAATGAAATCATAAATCAATATGTAGAAATGAATTATAATAGGTATTAGTATCAACATGTAACCATGGGATAAAAGTATATTATTCAATAAAAATTTCTCATTCGAATATGGAAAAAACATAATAATGAAGCAAGATAATACTAAAACAATGAATATGTCCAGGAAAACAAATCATATTTGGGTAGGAATCTATATCATTTCCTGATAATAATTAATAAAAAAATTTATAATCATAAGAAATTGGGGAATGTTCATTATAGTTTTCATAATGATGGACTATAAAAATTAAGACCAAGATCATAATTTCACCACAAAAAATTACAAAATAATGAAGGGGAACCTTGATAATAATAAAACAAAAATATTTAAGATGGATTTCCTATACTAGCTTTTCTATCCACCGCCTTGTTATCTTCTCAATGTGTATTTTGGATCTTAGTTATCTAGTTAATAAACCTCTAATATATTTAGGAAATAAATAAATAAATTGGTGGGTTGAAGTGGGATGGTAAAAAACTTAACTATTAATGTAGAATATATTATCATATATTCTATTTTAGTGATCATGTACTGACATGTTTATAGACTATAAATCAAATACATAACCTCTATGATAATTTGATTCCTATCAATAGAGATATCCTCTATATGATATGGTCATTAAGACCTAAGTATCACAAATGATACCTCTTCTTCATATCATTACATTGATATAATAATTTTCTATGCTCATTTTGAGATTTTATTTATGTAATTAACCGACCTGGGATACTCTTAAACCGGTAACCCAACCTGATCAGTTACATACCCGAAGGGTGTTCTCGATCCCCAAGGGCTGGCGACAGGCACCTGGTCATCGAACAATACAACAAAGAGAATGATTTCTCTCAACCTGAAAAACCAAATGGAATATATACATAAAGGATGAAATAAACAGTGTAATACAAAAAATTATAAATGCAATAACTATAGAAAAATTGTAGAAAAAAAAACTATAACTGTAGAAAGAATATTAAAAGAAACATCCATCTACAAAGGACTACAACCAATAGCTAATCCAAACGATGGCATAGACAAACCCCCACCATCTCACCACTAGATACTCAACTAGATTACATAAACCTCACTATCTCACTATGGAGCCTTGACTTTACCTACACTAGAAGAAGAACATATGTTTATACATCACCAAAGGGGTGTGCAGGCTGTGAGCTGATAGGCTTATTAGGATCCCACCCAGGTGTTCCACAATAAGTCTCTGTATAAAAAATCGTGAATTTTCACTTAAAAAAAATGAATGATAAGAAGTAATGATTTTTTATAGAAAACATGGTAAAAATTTCCCTTTTTCCACTTTTCTAAATAAAAGTAGGTGTATCAATTTCAAATCACATTTTACATATCATTTTCAACAAGTATAAACATGCATATCAAGTCTAACATAGAAATCCAATTAGTACAAAATATAAGAACAAGTATCAGAAAAACAATGAATACTATAGGTCTAGACCATAGGTAACTCACACCACAATAATCAAGTGCACAAATAATTATCCTAGAATAATGGGCCTAGGAATTAAATAAATACCCCATGAGTAAACCCTAAAAAATTTCAATATTGGTATCCTAGAACAATGGGCCTAGGAAACCGAGGAAATCCCAAAGACAACTCTCCTAGATAATCAAAAAAACAATGGATGATGGCTCCAAGCTAAACCTTCCACCTAAGTAACTAAGGTAACCCATGTGATTTATTTGAAAAACTAATTTCAATTCATTGAAAATTGTTCAAAACCAATTCACAATACATTTATCAAAAATAGGGAAAACCGATTTATTTTTTAAACCCATTTTCAACCCAAAAATCAATAATTCCAATTTAATAAATTATTTACCAAGAAAAATAAGAATTTTTTTTATCATAGGCTATAGATGGAACCACCTACCTCAAATATCAGGTCGCACATGCTCGCAATGGAATCCAAGATCAACGAAACCCAAAAACGACAATGAATTCCCTAGAATCATATCCCCACATATTAGGATTGATCCAAATCTAAACAAAAGAGTTCAGTGGAAGAGAGAAAACCCAGACACCATGAAGATGAACACTTGATTCACCATGAACAATGAAGGAAAAGCACATCATAATTAGATCTCACAATGGATCTGGAAGTAACCAAGAAGAAACATCCAACATAGATCAATGGATCTGATACTGGATGGATAGGGAACTACCACGATCAATGTAATGATGAACAAGAAAGAACACTTACCTTGATAGAAACACCACAACAGAAATGGACATCCAAGGCTAATCGAATTGATCTAAAAGGATAGGGGCCTTTAAAAATTTCCTCGGAATAGCCTTGGGTTGAGAAAAACAGAGTCTGGAAATAAAGGACCAAGTAAAACTACTGAACATGTGATATAAACTTAGACACGCGTTGGGTCACGACATCTAACCCCTGCTCACATAGTGTAGGTAACACTGGGTAATTACACCAAAAAGTACATCTCTTCGGATTAAAAAACCATAATTTACCCCCTAAATGATGTGTACCTTAGGTACACAATCTGGACCAGTTCACAGTAGCCAGTACCGGATGTGTACCTCAGTTATAGGGCGTGTACTTACTCTACAGCACACTGAAAGTCCATAAAACCAGTCTTAAGGACATAAACCAAAGGGAACATAGAAAAATGAAAAAACTTACTCAATCAAGTTGATGGTATGTTACAAACTCCCCACCATAAAGACATTCCATCCATGAGAAGTCATGTGGAAGATGTAAACCTTCAAAAAAGATGAGACCACTGCTCCCTCATAAATGACTCATGTTCCCATGTCTCATGAAAATTTGATACTTATTTCTATAGAACTATGACCAATCGAATCTATTTCTCATGCAAGAATTCCATTTGAGAGTCAATGATCTGAACTGGTTTCTCCAAAATAGAAGCATCTGGCTCTAACTCAATTTCTTCCCAACTCAAAATGTGAGCAGGATTAGGGTGATACTTCATGAGCTGGTATATGTGGAAATATCATGATTTTTTGTCACCTAAACTGGTAGTGCTAACTAATAAGAAAATTTTTAGAGCCTTTTAATGATCTCAAATCATCCAAAAAATCTCAAAACTAACTTTCCCTATTTTCCAATTCGACGGTGAACCAAACAATAAGAAACTTACATGAAAACCAATTCACCTATAGAAAAATCAAAAGTTCAATACCACCAATCTACATACGATTTATGTCAACTCTGGGATATAAATAGATGTCATCATACATATTTAATCTTTGTATACATCTTCTGGACTAAAGTTGGTTCAACCAAAGCTATTTCTCCCACCTCTTCCCAACAGAGAGGTGATATTCATGGGTGACCATACAATTTATTGATGGGATCCGTTATTATCAATGAGTGATAATTGGTTTTTTAAATGAACTCAACTAGTCCCAGATTTCTATCCCACGATCCCTCAAAATCCAAGATGTAGGAGCGAAGCATATCCTCTATGATTTGAATTACATGATCTGTATGAATGTCTATCTGTGGATGGTAATATGTGCTCAACTTGATCTAAGTTCACATTGCCTCATTAAGATTCTTCCAGAACCTCAAGGTAAACCTAGGATCCCTATTTGAAATAATGGAATAAGGACTCCCTTGTAACCTCACAAACTCTTGCACATACAGGTTACCCAGATCATCAACCATAGTCGTGTATTTGATCGGAATAAAATGAGGAAACATTGTTAACTGATCAACAACGACCTATAAATCATTTTTTCCACATGGTTTCCATGGAAACCCAACAACCAATACCATAGATACTTCATCCAATTTCTAAACTGACATCGAAAGAGGCTAAATCTTACAATAAGGTTTCATGTGCTCTTCCTTTATCCATTGGTAGGTGTAACAGTGGGACACATAATCTAAAAGCTCATGCTTCATACCTGGACACAAGAATCATCTTTTCATTTCATAATACATCTTCGTATCACCAAGATAAATGCCCTATGAAGGGTTATGCCAATCAAAAAAGACTAAACTTTTCATAGGTGTTGGGATAGGAAATTTATTCCCAAAGTTAAGGATTCCATTTAAAGAAAGAGACCAGACAGAAATGGCATCCCCGCCATAAAGTATTTCTCGAGTCTTCTAAAACTAATCATCATGTTGTTGACTCTTCCAGATAAACTCCAAGAGATATGATGATAACTATACACTGGTCTAAACAATATTCGAAACATCTTTTTGAGTTTCCATGTTTAACTGAGTGAAAATCTCCATAAGATTCCACACCTCATTGGATTCCAAAATAGCTTGTGAAGGTACCTTACTGCTAAGAGCATCTACCACAACATTCCCTTTCCCCAGCGTGTAGGTGATGTTGAATTCAAACGTCTGAAGGTATTCTATCTATCATCTCTATATGATATTTATGTATTGATAATATAATATATAACTCAAACTCTTATGATCATAGAATACCATGAACTTGTCCCCCAATAGAGAGTGTTTCCAACATTTAAGCCCATGCATAACCACAAAAAATCTCTAAATCATGAGTAGGGAAGTTTATCTCATGATTTCATAAATGAAGAGAGGTGTAAGCTACCACATGATCATCATACATTAGAACACATCCCAAACTACAACTCGATGCATCTCAAAACTCCACGTACCCCTTACCAGGATCAGGTAGGATCAGAATATGAGCTGATGTCAGAAGTCATTTCAATTCATTGAAAGAATACTGACACATCTCATCCCTTTTTAATTTCACCGTATTCCTCGTAAGATTTAATTTATTCATTTATTCATAAAATTTTTTTAACTCCCTTTAGTAAATATTATGTAAAAGTGCATAATTGGTGTGCGATACTCATGCCTTAATACTAAATAAAATTTTTGAGCATTATATCAAGTTTTCCAATTAATTCAATTTACTATTTGAATTATAACTCTCACCCATATAGTCCCTATTTAATGGTTCTTTTTTTTTGGGATTCATTATAAAATTTCCAACATATCATTATAAGCAATCATTGTCCATTTCTATCATTTCAAGGGTCATATGGACTACGCAAGTAGGTCCGCAAAATCTATCATGAAAATGTATCATCCATGAATATAGAATTATAGGGATCAATAAAGAAGTCCAAAATCTATTAATCTACACCAAAATTATGGGGACAATACCATTAATATTTTTATAAAAATTTCAAGTCCCAACTGATTCATTTAAATCCTACCCACTATTAGGTTCGTGAATTAAAATTAGTAAACCAATATTGACATTTCTCTTGATAGAAACATGCATTAGAGATGAGATTTTGCAGTGTGAAAGAGGGGATATAGGTGGTAGACATAGTTGAATAGTGTTTTTGGATTTAAGATCATATTTCTATTCAAAAACTCATCCACATTTTTCCCTTGAAAAAGGCTGGATTGAAATGGACATATTAAAATTGTTTAATCAAACTGCAATAACTTTGTCTCCTTAGGTCCAATGGCCAAAAACATTTCAGTGTAGATATAAAACATGTATATATACAACTTTTGAGAAAAAGATATTTCAAGATTATTCTATATGAATGGTCCAATATTCGATCCAATTTGAGGGGTTGATTTGGAATGCAAACCGTCCACCTCGGGCTGTAAATACATCCTCCTTTTATCCTAGAAAGGGGTTGTCATTTTGGAAGATGGAAGCATACATTGGCATGAACAAAGCCTTTCATAATTTTTTGGAGGACATTTCATACTCATGTTTTCACTTAAGACACCCTTACTCCTCTCTTTGTTTTAATGTTCTTTTCTGTTATTCTAATTTTTAATTGTGTAAGTTTGTTTTATTTTTAATTGAATTTCAATACATGTTTATTCTTATTCATATATTATTACATAAAACATATATTAAATAATATTAATGGGCTTAAAATAGTTTAAATATAGTTGAATCCCATTCCCTTATTTTGATTTATCATTCAATCAAAATTCGATATTTAGTTCTATTCAATGTTTGTGTGTATGTTCGATGCACTACCCTTTTCTTATCCCTTACTTTTTTCTCTTATTAATTAATCATCATAAACATAATAAACCATATTACTAATCATATTAATCTATGAGTAAATATTCCATGGGGGTAATTTATAATTGTGGAGTGAAAGTGATTGAGAGATTTGGCTCGAAGAATATTCTTTAAACTAACATTGTGTTTGTTAAACATAAAATGTCATAGATTATTGAGATATTTTTCTTAACGTATGGATTACATGGATTATTTGAACCAAAAATACACTATCATAAACATTTAATTATTGATATTATAAACCTAACTTAATATAAGGCTTGGATTAAATCCTTAACACTTGAGAATTCTAATCAACCTCATCTAGTGAAGTGGGTGTTAATTTAATGCAATATAAAGAAAAGATCAAAGATATCACAAGCTTAACTCCCTAATATTTAACTAACCCCAATCTTTATTAAATTGTTAAATTAATCAATTGTTTCAATTAATTTCTACAAACAAACCCCCCAATATAAATAAAATCAACTAAAAATAATCGACTATTAAAAGGTTTCATCGGTGAGGATTTTACCCCAGTGCTGTTATACACATTAGCAGAGCATCGTAACCTTAAACAGTAGATAGGCGACAATCAACCATGCTTCAAATGGTGTTTTTACTGGAAATGTTGCATTAATTATTCATTAGTTTTTGGTTACTATAAAAAACACAAAAACACAAAAAAAGGCAAAATTGAAAAAAATTGAAAAAAAACAAACACAAATAAAAAGTGCCATCTCATAAAAATCCTAAATGGAAAAAAAACAAAGAAAACCCCATATTTATCTTTTTTTAAAATATATCTGAATGCAAAATATCCTCCCAACCAATCCCTCTAATTTTTTTGACCCTAAAATTGAGAAATCGCTTCAGCAACTTAGGAGTAAGAATAGGGATAATAAAATCATTCAAGAACCAGTCCTTATACAACCAATTGAATTAGATATAGATAATACTTGTGGAAAACCCCTTAAAGAACTTACTGCTAATTTGAATTACCAACCTCTTAGTATTCAATATCCAAACATAGAGGCTCACTTATAACTCAAATTATGTTTGATTCATATTCTTCCTCATTTCCATGGGCTAAAAGGGAGGACCCACATCTTCATCTTAATGAGTTCTGAATGGTGAGCTCAATCATGAATCCTAAAGGGGTTCTAAGGAACAAATAAACATTTGTGAATTCCCCTTCCCCCTAGCGTACACTACCATGTCATGGATCTACTACCTCCCTACTCTTTCCATAACCACATGGAATAACATAAAGTGACTTTTCTTAGAGAAATTGTTTCCTACTACTCATACTACTTCTATCTGAAAAGAAATAAGTCGTATCTGATCATTCCCAAAAGAGTCACTCTATGAATAATGAGAGATGTTCAAAAACCTTGTGGAAACATTCCCACATGACCAAATCCTTAACCAAATCTTGATCCAATACTTCTATGAGGAGTAATTGGATATGGAGAGAACATTAATTGATGTCGTAAGTGGTGGTTCTCTTGTTGATAAAACTCCCATAGATATAAGAGATCTCATAAGAAGGATGGCTATAAACACACAACAATTCCATATTCAAGCAAATTCTCAAGTCAAACAAGACCAAGACAGTCAATCGATAGAGCCAGTCCAGATAACCGAGTGGATAAGTGATCTTATAGGTCTTGTTTGACAACTAGTTGTGGCTGCCAAAGCCAAAACCTCATATTCTCCATAATCACTATTCCTTGGACCTAACAAGAATTGGGGAATCAACATCTCTACATCTCATCCATCCAACACATGTCCACAACTTCAATAGGATCCCTATAATTCATCAGGACCAGTAGAGATCAATGTCACATATTCTTAGAGGAACACCAACCTTCAACAATCAGGTTAGTTCATTAGAAACTTCAACCAACCCCACTATGATCCCTTCTCTTCTACCTTCAACCATGGATTGATGTATGGTAATACCATTTTACATCCCCCTCAATTTCCTCCTCAAAACCAAAACCAATTACAATATGATCAAGGTGGTGGTAACTTATATCAACCTTATCCTTTTGTTCCCCGACCTCAAATGAACTATCCTCCTCCCGGATTCAACTATCCCAGTGAGCCTTCCTAATTCCCAAACCAAAATAATCACTTTACCAAGAAAAGAATCCAAGAAATCCAAATCCTGTACATGCTTATTATTCCACGAATCCATGAGAATGTGTAGTGGAAGATCATTCCTCCTTCACACAATCCAGTCTTAAAAATATTGAAACCCAAATTGGTCAAAATAAATCCCACCTGGGCTAGCAACAACAATAAAATTCATCCCAAATCACAACTCAGACATTACCCACCCCCAAGGGTAATGTAAGTGCAATTTTACATAGATCAAAAAAGAAAATTTATATGCCTCATGATGAGTCCTCCAACTCCCCTTTAAATTTTGTCCAAGAAAATGGAAAGAAAAATAAATTATAAAAGGAACCTAAATCCATTCCCACAAATCCTTCCATTCTACTCAGGAACCCAGTTCATTTTCCTCATGTTGTTTCCAGCCAAGGAAGTCTTTTGATACCGATCCTGAAATGCTCAATATGTTTAGATGTGTTAAAGTCAAAATTCCCCTATTAGATTCCAAAAACCAAATCCCTAAGTACGCAAACTTAATTAATGAATTATTAACTCATAAGAGGAAACTTATAACCTTCAAAAATGTTTCCAACCAATAGTCTGTTCCCATAAGGTGCAAATATCCAATGATCTTTACGGTTCCATGCAAACTTGGAAGTTCCAACTTCGATGATGCACTCATTGACCTAGGAGCCTAAATTAATTTCATACCTTAATCCATCTTATCCAACCTTGGTCTTGGTCACTTACAGCCAATGGGTGTTTTCATTCCATTGGACAATCAAAGAAATACTATCCCTGAGGGTATAATAAAGGATGTCCTTGTGCGTGTGAATGATCTTATCTCCCATACTGATTTCTATGTCCTTGACATGGAAATTGATATGAACTCTTCTTGATCTACCCTAATTCTTGGAAGACCATTCCTAATGATAGTGGAAACCAAAATTGATGTCCATTCAGGCATCTTATCCATGGAATTCTGTGACCAAATGGTCATGTTCAACATTTTCCAAGACATGTGATACCCATATGAGGACCACTCTGCACTTTCAATCCATGATTCTTAGGACACATCTGAGAGTCAATTAAACCCCATTCCATCATGTTCATCATGTTATAATGAGAGAGGATCTTGTGAAATTTTTAATATGATTAACCAAGTTATAAATGGTGATGTTACTTGGGACCTCTCATTCATAGACTCCATCAATTCATAGGATCTTGAAAACTCTCTTGAATCCCACATCATCTATAATCTCTACTACTACACCTTGGATAGTATTAAGGAAAATGAATCAAAACCAAAATAAGTCCCTTACTCTATTCTTTAGTTGTCTAAACCCAAAATGAATAATGAGACTGATCTGAAACCTATTCTTAAACACCAGAAATATGCATTCCACTTCCATAATCATGCTTATCCAGTCATTATTTCTTCTTCACTTACTGAAACTGAGAAGTTCAAGCATGTTCAGGTGTTAGAGGAAAAAAATGTCCTAGATTGGAACCTATAAGGAACACCAAGAATCAACCCTGCCCTTTGTATACATCAAATCTATCTTGAGGAATCATCCAAACTAATTAAGAAACAAAATAGAATACTCAATCCATTCATACATGAGGTAGTTAAAAAATATATCACCAAGATTCTTAATGCTGGTATTATCTACCCAATTTTTGATAGAGAATGGTTTAGTAAAATTCATGTTGTACCTAAGAAGGGTGGGATAATTGTTGTCAAAAATGAACATGGTGAGGTTGTCACAACTCGAGTGAAGAAGAAATGGTTTGTGTGCATCGACTATAGGAAATTGAATGTTGAAACAAGAAAAGATCACTACAATCATTCATTTCATGATCAAATTCTTGAACAATTAGTTGGAAAGTCACATTATTTATTTCATTATGAATACACCAGTTACTTCCAAATCACAATCGCACCTTGGGAAAAAGAAAATAACACTTTAACATGACCCTTTAGAACATATACATATAGTATATTTCCTTTTTTCCTTTATAATGCTTTGGAAACATTATAAAGGTGTATGGTGAGTATATTTTTTTAATTCATTGAACACTTCATAGAAGTCTTTGTGGATGACTTTACCATTTATGGTGATTCATTTGAATATTTCTTGAATTCACTCTCTATAGTGTTTCAAAAGAGTTTCAAGTTTAAAATTGGGTTAATGTTTTAAAAATTTCACTTCATGGTTGGAAATGGGATTGTTCTAGAACACATAGTTTCAAAAGAGAAGTTGATACTGCCAAAATTGAAGTGATCTAATCACTTCCTGAACCCACCTATGTTAGATACATCCATTCATTCCTTGGTCATGCTGGTTTCTATTATCAATTCATACATGATATTAGTAGGATATCCCTCTCACTCACTCAGTTGTTCCAAAATGATGTCACTTTCCATTTCGATGAGGTTTGAAAGAGATCCTCTGATGAACTCAAAACAACTCTTACATCTTCCCTAATAATACAACCCCCAAATATTTCCTTACCCTTTGAGATGATGTGTGGTTATTCTGAGAGATCCATTGGGGTTGTTCTTGGTCAAAGAAGTGAAAAATTCCCCATGTCATCTATTATGCCTCAAAAACATTTGATGAAACTCAATATCACTACATTTTCACTAAAAATGAACTTTTTAGAGTGGTTTTTTCCATAGATAAATTTTGGACCTATCTCTTAGGTTCCAAAATCATCATCTTCACAGACCATTCTACTAAAAATTTCATACTCATGAAAATTGATTCCAAAATAAGGATAATAAGATTGACCTTGATGATCTAATATTTTTACACTGAAATCAATGATAGACCAAGAAAAACAAAACATTATAGATGATTACCAAAGAAGAATATCTAATTATTCTAATTCAGAAATCATTGATACTGAATTCCCTACTAAGCACCTTTCATCTCTCAGTCCAAATTTACCATGGTATTCTCCAATTGTTAATTACTTTTTTTCTCGTGTTTTTTCTAAAACGTTTTTAAATGAACAAAAAATGAGGTTGAAAAGTGATTAAAATACTATTTTTGGGAAGAAAATAAAATTGGAAAACTAGGGTTGACATAGTAATTATGAGATGTGTTGATGAAGATTAACAATCCTCTATATTAGAATTATATCACTAACTTCCTAGAGGAGGCCACTTTGACCCACAAAGGACATCTTGAATGGTCCTAGACTCTGGATTATTTTATCCTACACTCTTTAAGGACTCACATGAACTCTTATTCATGTTCCACTTTCCATAAGTTTGGCACAATTTATAAAAGAAATTAAATGCCCCAATATCCCTTAATCTTCTGTGAGATCTTCGATATTTTTAGAATTGATTTAATGGGACCATTATCCCCTTACAATGGATAATCCTACATTCTTATTGCGGTAAATTATGTTTCTAGGTGGGTAGAGGCCAAACCCGCTAGAAATGATGATTCACATACTGTTAGTGAGTTCTGAAAAACCCATATCTTGCACAGATTTGGAACTCCCTGTGCAATTATCAGTGACTTAGAAACCCATTTTTATAATAGAACCATGGTATAACTTTTGAAAAAGAATGGTGTTATACATAAAACATCAACATCATATCTCCCCCAAAAAAATGGCAGAACTAAACTCTCTAATAAAGAAGTGAAAAGAGTGCTTGAGAGAATTTCTAAGCCCATCACAAAAGACTGGCTTGAGAGACATGGTGAAGCACTTTGGGATAATTAAACTACCTATAAAACAACCATTGGGATGTATCCTTTTAATCTAGTTTTTGGTAACAAATGTCATTTTACAATTGAAATCCCACATAAGTCATTTTGGGCTATGAAAACATGATATTTTGATTATGAAAAATTGGGTGAAGAAATATTATTTTAGTAGACTGAATTAGAGTAGCTTCGACTTGATTCTGATGAGAATTACAATATGTATAAATAAAAGGCTTTGGTACTCAATGATAAACACATCCTGATAAAAATATTCCATGAAGTTGAAAGTGTATCTCTTGTCAACTCCTGATTTTGTCTTCACCTAGGTAAGATTAATTATTGTTGGGAAAGTCCTTTTATTGTTTATAACGTTTACCCATATGGTGTAGTGAAAGTCCAAGACCCCACTTCCAAAAAGAAATTCACGGTTAACAGATATCGGTTAAAGCATCTCCATGAGAGGACACAAATCCCATGAACCACCTCAACATCCATCAGATCCAAAACATCCATTTACCCACCACCGTATGGGTATGATAGCCCACCAAATCCAAAATAGTCGGTACCTATTTCCCTTTAACTCTCTCTCTTTCTATTCCTCTATCTCCCTCTTTCATATTCTTCCTCTCTCTTCCATTTTTTTACCACGTTATTTATCAAACCATTTTTCTCTATTTCTCTTTTATTTGGGTGTGTATTTTAAAAAGCACTAAAAAATAAATGAATAAAAAAATTCAAAAAAGAACAAAATTGTCATAATTACTCACCATACAATTTTGAAATTTAGTTCAACCATTTTAAAGAGTTAAAAGACATGTTTCATCACAATTTTTTTTCATCATTAATTTAGATAAATAATCTTATGTCAAAACCAAAAACATTTTAATGCTCAGTTTTAGATTTAGAAAATTATTCTTCCCCAGTGGTGTGGAATAAAATTAGCTTTCATTACATATAACGAACCAAACTTTAATTAATGGAAATCCCTCTTGGCCTAGTTAAATGTCTCTTTTTGTAAAATTTTAATATAAAAGGTCAACTTCATTAGTTTTATGTTTTTGGATTTTAAAATACTGTTAATAATTATTACTATTTCTAATATAGTAGTTTAATACTGATCACATGATTAGTATAAATATAGGTTTTTAACAAATCCAATTTACTCAGACAAAGGAGGCGATGACCTCATCAAGTAGATGTGCCCCATACGAAGCCCATTTGTAAGATCTTGGAAAGGAGGTTGCGTATTTGGGATTTTCTCTTGACCAAGCCCAATCCGAGCTTGAATATTTTGAGCTCGAGAGGGGCCGCCTACGAGAGAAGTGGAATTTGATTGAGATTACCACCCGAGCAAAGTTATATAAGCCACCCCAAGAGTCTATCACCATCGCACACCTTACTCTTTGGTCTTATGCAGGTGTTAAAAGGGGCTATGTAACAAGACCCTAGTATTATGATTATGTACATTATTTTTTTATATAATAATTAATATACCTTTATTTTATTATTGTTACCTTGTTAATAGTTTTTAAAGCACAAATAGTATTTTTAGTTAATTATCAACTAAGAAATATATTTTGATTAACTAATGGATTTTTGAATTAAATAATATTTTAATAAAATATTATTATTTTTATTTAATTAATTTTTATTAAATATAAATGATCGTATAATTTTATGTATGTAATTGTAATTTTTATTAAAGTCTGAAAGCCATTTTGGTTAAAACCCCTGAATTTTCGATAAATGTCGGTTTTTATTTTAAAAGGAAAAATTAACATATTTAGAAAATAATTTAGATAAAATTAATATTATTTATAGAATTAGGATGTCAGAATTATCCAATGGTGAATTTTTCATAATTTTTTGAGGTAGTCAAAAAATTGGGGAAAAAATTAAATACCATTTAAATATATGATGTGATTTATGACATCATAATGACCCAATAGTGATGTAATAAAATATTAAAAACTCTATGATCATCCAATATATTTTTTACCATTAAAATAATGTGATTATGGGATTTTTTGATTTATTTTAAAAAGCATTAGTGGACCCTTCAAGACTTATTAAACATTTTGTCTTTTTAAATTCTTTTCCTTGGGAGTGTGACTCACCTTCACATAATCAACCACATTATACTAATAAGTTCTAACTGTTTCCATATAAAATATTATTTTCTACTTCCCTTTTCTAAAAAACATGGGCAAAAACCATGGGCTGGTTTGTGGTTAGGATTAGTTTAATGTGAGGTGTCCCGAACCTAAATAATAAAGAATTCCCTCACCTTTCTTATATAAACCAACACAATATTCCACTTCCTCCTCACAAAAGCCTTTGGAGTTATTCAAACCTCTGACCCCATCTCTCTAGAATCCTCCCAATGTTCCCCAAGCCCCCAAAAATCCTCTTTCAAGCCTCTCTCAAGCCTTTCGAAGCACACTTCTAAGTAAGGGTTTTTCTTCCTTTCTCATTTTTGTCCAATTTTCATTAAGTTGTTATTCCCTTTTGTTTTCAGTTATAAATGTTGGGGTATGATTTCTAACATCTCCCATACTTCAATATTTATGTTTTAATGATGATATAACTATTTTTCTCTCATTAAATTCTTCCTATGTACACCCGTTACTATGCCGAAATTTCGAAAGTAATTTCTCTCTCATCATTTACATTCAAGAAATTATTTTGTATCATGAATAAAAATTTAATTAAAATTGTTGGGACATGTATATATATGACCCCCTAACTATCCATTTCATATAAATATTATGAGACACCCTTTTATCTATCATCAACCATTTTTATGAGTTCATATGTCATGCAGTTACGCTGCCAAAATTGCACCACAGTTTTTTCAAGCCCAAGTCATTGTATAGTGAATACCATACACATTTCTCTATCAATGGTATTCACCTTTATGAAAATTTACTTATTATTTAAATATATTCATGTATTAATTCCACAATAATTTATAGTGGAATCATTTATTTTATTTCGTTTTATGATCCATGTGGCACACTTTTTCATGAAATTAAATGTTTAAGATGGGTGTGCCCTGATAGTGCTCCAATGCATTGGGTAAAGTATAGTATCATGATAAATCATGTGAAGTGGGTTTTTACATATGCTAATTCAAGTGAAAATATGTTTTACTTGTGCTTCATGTGCAATGAGGGTTTACTCATGCTCCATGTGCAATGAAGTTTGGCTCATGCTAATTCCATGTTAAGTGTTTTTTCCACATTTCCATGTTATGATTATCATGGTTTATCATGCCTTTATGTTTATTCTTATCTTGTGATCTATTGATATTCCTATTATCTAACATTTATTGTATTCCTCATGTTATTCCATGATTATTCATTTACTGGGCTTTATAGCTCACCCTTTTCTTATGCATGTCCTCAGGTTATCCGATGCAATACTAAGTACAAGGGAATGTAGTGTTCATGTAAAGGAATTTTTCAATAAATTTGTTGTATTTCTTGTTTTAAGTTGTTATGTAATGATCCTAAGCCCCAAGACACTATACCACTTGATCTTCTATTTTGTATCAAGTGAAATTTATGTAATAAATTATGTTTAATTGTGTAATAAAAAGTAGGGTTTTCATAGTTGGTATCAGAGGATAGGATTAGTTATTTTTGGGATTATGTTTGGCAAAAATCCCTCAAGGTAACATTGTAGTATTTTTGGGTTGATTGTGTTTGTTGACAAAGCAGGTTTCCATGAAGAATTGTCGAGTTCCTGAGAATTTGTTGACATTCCATGTTGACAATGAACGATGACAAAGGAGAGGGCGATATGGAGGCGGTACAAAAGAGCAGTACAAGGTGGCATCGTTTCCCAGTGTTTTCCAAATTTTTGGGATCCAAAAAATTGGAGTTTGGTGAGCATCGCAAAAAGTGGATTTCCATGAAGATCATAATTTAATATGGCAAAGGCATGAGTTTCGCGAAGATAGGATTCATGGTTTGGAAATCGCAAAGACCAGAAGAATGGAGGCGTTGAGTCTTCGCGATTACGTCAAGCTTCGCGAACGGCGTCGACTGAAGTGCATCGCGGCAGGGAAGGGCTTTGCGAGGGAGCCTCGCGGCGAAGGTGCGAAGGTATGTTGACTGTGATTCTTCGCGATTACGTCAAGCTTCGCGAATGGCAGAGACTGAAGTGCATCATGGCGGTGAAGAGATTTGTGAGGGAGCTTCGCGGCGAAGGCGTGAAGCTATGTTGACGGTGATTCTTCGCGACTACGTCAAACTCCGATAATGGAAAATTGTCGTGGTGCTTCGCGATTTGGACATAATTCCGGTGGAAACTTTGGAGCTTTGTGATTTGAGATGACGTGGCGTTGACTTCGCGCGGAAGGGACGAGGGTCGGTGGAATCACCTATAAATAGAGGCCGAACCCCTCGAGAGAAGATGAGATAATTTTCATAGAAGATCATTCGCTCTCGATTTGCGAAGGTGGTTCATGGAGCCTGTGTGCTTCACGAAAGAGGTGCTTCACGGCGGCTATTGTATCTCTGTGAAACCTGCGAGCTCCGCGTTAGCTTAGTAAGCTTCGCGAGGTACGTTGCTTTGAAATGGCTTGAGCTTCGAGAAAGTGCTTCGCGAAGGTGATTCGCGAAAAGGCAGGAGCTTCATGAAAGCTTGTTTGAGCTTCACGAAATTGGGAGCTTCGCGAAGTAGGGTGCTTTACGAAGGTGTTTCCAAAAGGAATTGCCCAGTGTTCAGAGGCAAAGAGGTATTCATCAGTGGATGAAATTTGGACTTCAACAGAGCATCTATCAACAGTTAAAGATGTGTGCATTCATGCAAATGAAGAGACCTACAGGTCTATAAACTGTGAGTGGATTCCCTTCTGGAGCAGTGAGCTTAGGAAGAGGAAGTAGGTGATCCTCTCCACCGGCAGTGAGCCATGATGAGAGAAACAGGGAGTGACCCTTGGGAAAGCAGTGAGCTGACCCTAAACATTGTAAAGGCAGTGATCCTGGGCATAGAAGTGATCTATCCCGAACTTTGTATCCACATCTTGTGAAGAATAGTGGAATTTGGTACGGCCGGCAACTTGTCGGCATATGCTCCTTGGATGTAGCCCAGTGAGGGTAAACCAAGTAAAAATCTCTGTGTCTTCCTGTTTTCTTCCCTGCATTGCGTTCAAAGCATCATAATTAGATAATGAAGTAAAGAAGTGATCATTGTTTACACACAAGATCAAACAAAGTGACCCTTTTAATAAAGAGGTCAAGATCCAGTGGGGTAAGAAGAACTTTGAAAAAGAATATCCATACCCTGATTCACCCCCCCCCCCCTCTCAGGGTATATAGGCCCCTATTGGTCCTAACAATTGGTATCAGAGGGAAGGTTGCATTTATCAGATTTGTTTGCTCTGACTTGGTGTAGTCGATCTGTGTGTTTAAAGAATCAGTTTGTTCTTATCTCGGTGAGCCATGGAAAAGGGAAAAACATCCAAGAAAAAGCATAAGTCAGGTGGAATTCCTCAGTGCGGAAGTGTTTATGGAAAAAGTGGGATTCAACTAAAGGTATCAAACACCTTGCTGAAGGAAGGCTTGGATAAATCAGATAGGGAAAAGATAGATTCACTCAATGATGCTGTTGTTATGAGTGATGTACATAAAATTCAAAGTGATGCTGAAACCACTGATGATGAAGAAGTTTCAAGGAGGACACTAGTTGATGTCATTAACATGACAAAGGAAATGGACCAGAAATCGGATGAAGAAGTCAAATCTAATGAAATCCAGATCAAAGTATTGGAGATTGAGGTCAATAAGCTAAGAGGATTAAATCAAAGTCTTATTGATATAGTTACTAACCTAACAGAGAAGAATGATTCACATGCTGAAGAACTACAGAAGATGGCTAAAATGAAAGGAAAACAAAAGGATGATGATTATGAATAGATTCAAATGTTAGATGAAGTTCACAATATAAAATCTAAAAATGGTTATCTTGTGACACAGCTTTCTGAACTAGTTCATAAGAATCAAAGGCTAAAACAAGAGAATACATGTTGCTCAGATTCTGTTGTTCAAGAAAAATTGAAGGTAAAGGAGAAAATTGAAGTGGTGGAAAATCTTACATGAGAATTGGATGTTGAGATGAGTAGAGGGAAACTTCTCAAGGGATAACATGATGTCCAACTTGAATCAAGGGATATGAAGATTCAAAAGTTGGAAGAAGAGCTAGAATCAGTCAAGAAGGGAATGGAGAAGTCTAAATCCAAAGATAATCCCAAGTTAAAGGATGCACTTCACTTATTATTTGATTATCCTTCGGTAGGTGATGATCAAACGAAAGCCAAATATGCTACATCAGAAGAGAAGCATGAAAGGATTATATCATCCCAAAGGCCATCCATGATGGGAAAATCTGGAATTGGATATGATGATCTCACTCCTATGCGTTATATGAAAAGTGCAGTGAAAATATCTAGAGATATGAAAAACCTTGCACGTGCTGGAGATAGACCTAAAAGGGATTTTACAGGAAGAAATGATAGCATGTTCTATTTCTGCGAGATTCATGGCCACATATCAAGCTTCTGTCCAAATGCTCTGGAATATATTTCAAGCGGTGAAAATATAAACTTTGATAAACCCAAGGATAAGAAGAAGAATCAAGAGAAATCAGAGAGAAGAGTCTCTCAGAGGAAAGAATTCATAAGATGCTATTACTGTGGAAGAATGGGACACACCATGAATATGTGTCAGGAAGCTCAAGAGCTCAATGTTAGGGGTAGAACTCAAGCTACATCAACATCTTGTCTAAGAGATGATGAAATGATGTATGACTTTAATGGAAGTTGTTTTATATGTTCTAATCATGGGCATTTGGAAAGACATTGCAACAAGAAGAATGCAGGAAAGAAAAAGGAACTCCAAAGGAGATTCTCAACACCAGTGGTGTATAATGAGAAATCGTACACTGGGAGAGAAAGTGGTATGTTGAAGAATAAGCTTAGAGTTCCTGGAGAATCACAAGGATCTAAAAAAATGTATCAATCACACTCACAACCGCTCTCTAAAAATGAACATGAAAAAATATGGAAGAAAAAGGGAGGAAATACTATAGTTGTGAATAAGAAAAGTGCACATTCAATGGAGGACTCACCACTAGTGAAAAAGAGGGTGGTGATTCAGACATCTAATAAAAGGCAGATAAATAAAGAATGCATTGAAAAATTCACAAGTCATGTGCCACAGAGAGGACTGGAAGAAAAAGGAAAATCCCTGCAATGGTGGAAGAACAAGGGAAGATGACAAGAAAGGAGACTCATGCTCAGAGAAATAATCAAGGAAAATGGAATTTTGGAAGAACCTCAAAGAAGGAAATGAGTACTAGTGGGTCTATACCCCATGTGATGAGAAAGTTCGGGCCTACAGAATCTACATATCAAAAAAAGGATCAGCATGTGGATAATGAATGCTTAGTCATATGGCCAGAGCAGTTGAAGTTGCCCAGGCAGCCGGAGGAAGCAAGAATGGAGTGTGATGCACTCCAAAAAAGAATCAAAGGGTTGCCCCATCAGGATCAACCACAATCCTCATCTTGAGGAGTCTGGAAGAAAACCCCTCTCCATATGTATATAAAAGGTATTAACTGATGATTCATGTGTTTCAGGTTCTAGGGAGATACGATCCAAGGCGTAGTGGCATCTAAGGATGCGAAGTGGAGAAGTGATATGCTCTAGAGTTTCAATTGATTCGAATTAGGTAGCAGAATTGAAAATGAAAGGGAGAAACTGAGCACAATTAGAAGTGATTGTGTTATTATCATTATCTCTTGTTTCCTACACCGAGTTCCAACTCAGTAGGCTTAGAGATTTGGTTAATGGCTCGATGTTGAGTTCCTGATTAGTATAAATGGTGCATTTGGAGAAGAATGGTTATGGGTCTCTACCGTTGGGCCTAAAAGATAGAAGTGTTGTGTAACATAGGGGGAGAATTCAACAACAAAATCATATTCCAGATCCATCAAGGAAATAATTGGATGACCCAGCTCAGGTGTTGTCTGTTGAGAGAAGACATACTGTGCGAGAAGTAGCAATGAACAAGAATTTCATTCTTATTTATTTTGATCTAACATTGTGGTATCAGCTGACTATTTTCAGGATACCAAGAAGCTGCAAGAAGTAGTTGAAAGGAATGATTTCACTGAACAATGAAATAGTGAGAAATTTCCTGATAAACGTGATGAGGAGGAAGGAAACAAAGGGGGAGCATAAGTGACTAATGCTGATTTAGAAATGAAAAATCCTCATCTGCACAATAGTCAAAGAGTTGATCTGATATTGATAGACTGAATATCACTGGTGGTCAGTCGGATTTAGTTCAGACAAGGAAAATGAAATCACTACAGCAGGCATCTTGTCTATCTCAGGTTGAGCTGAAATGATTTGCTGATGCAGCTGAAGATTAAAACTGCGTTCATGCCATGAATTAAGAGCTAGATCGGAATAGAAGGTGATGAGACATTTGCATCGATTTCAAGGCAAGAGACAATCGGATTATTCCTAGCCATTGCAGTGCAAAGAAATTTCAAAGAGTTCCAAATGCATGTAAAGACAGTTTTCTGAATTCATGAAAAATGAGTTTGAAATGTCAATGATTGGGGAGGTAACATTTTTCCTTGGTCTACAAGTGACACAAGGAAGGAATGGAACATTCATTTTTCAATCTAAATATGCCAAGGAGGTCCTGAGAAGGTTTGTAATGGAAACTTCCAAGGAGATGAAGACTCCGGTTGCCACCCGGATGAAATTATCGAAAGATGAAGATGGAAAGGCAGTTAATATCATAGAATACAGGAAAATTATTGGAAGTTTGTTGTACTTGACTGCAACAAGGCCTGATATTGTTTTTGCCACATGCCAAGCAGCGAGATATCAGAGCAATCCCAAGGAAAGCCACATGATTGTAGTGAAAATAATATTTCGGTATATCCAGGGCACATTGGATTTCGGCTTGACATATACTGAAAAATCTCAGACAGAGTTATTGGGATATACTGATGCAGACTGGGCCGGTTCAGCAGATGATAGAAAATCAACGTCAGGTGGTGCATTCTATCTTGGTGGATTGTGTATTTCTTGGCTAAGAAAGAAGAAAGATTTCATTTCATTGAGCACCATAGAAGCTGAGTATATTGCGGCCACTCAAGCCTGCACACAGTTATTGTGGATGAAGCAGCAGCTTGAAGATATGGGAGTTGAAGTGAAGTCTCCGATCGGAATCCAGTGCAACAACTCAAGTGCTATAAATCTTATCAAAAATCCCATACATCACTCAAGTACAAAGCACATTGAGATAAAGTATCATTTTATCAAGGAGAATGTTGAGCAGGGAATCGTGAAGTTGGAGTATGTGCCTACAACACTACAGGTTGCGGACATTCTGACAAAGGCCTTACCCAAGGAAGCATTTGAAAGGCATCGACTGGCTCTAGGAGTTCAGTCGATTCCCCGCACTTGAAATTGTGTGGATATGGGACCCCCCCCCCCCTCTCCCCGAGGTATGATGTGTTTTTCCCTAATATACTGATATGTGTTCTCTACTATGTTTCAGACTACAAAGGAGTGTCCTTTGGGTTCATTGACAAAGGGGGAGAAAATAGTGATTGTTCAAGGGGGAGACAGTGTGGCAATTTGATAAATCATGGTTGATACATGGAGAAGCTGACCAGTAGAGCAACCAGATAGGGGGAGAAATGAGAAAGGGGGAGAGTATTAAAATCTGATGATGCTAGAAGTGATCGATCAAAGAATAGATATCACGACAGCTGAGGATCGTGATAAAAGCGGAACAGTGGTGTTGGAAAGGTGAGAGAAGGTTTCTAGCTATCATCAATTGGGATCAGTGTGGTTCAACAATTGGTATCAATTTTAGAATTGGTATCAGGTTGGAATCGACAATTGGTGTTTGACATGAAGTGATTCATTGATGAACTTTTCATACTACTCTTGTTTATCACGCCGAGCATTGCTCATGTGGGCTTAGAGTACGTGTTAAGTGAATCCTTGAATGCTATCATAATCGCAAGAGGCGAAAGGTGGTAGCGGCTGGAAGAAGACTCAGTGAGGTATCAAAGTGCATAAAATCATTCTGATCAGAGTTGTGAAGAGTTGTCAACAAACCCAAAGGGGAGATTGTTGGGCAAAAATCTCTCAAGGTAACATTGTAGTATTTTTGGGTTGATTGTGTTTGTTGACAAAGCAGGTTTCCATGAAGAGTTGTCCAGTTCCCGAGAAGTTGTTGACATTCCATGTTGACAAAGAATGATGAAAAAGGAAAGGACGATCTGGAGGTGGTAAAAAAGAGCAGTACAAGGTGGCATCATTTCCCAGTGTTTGCCAAATTTTTAGGATCCAAAAGTTGGAGTTTTGTGAGCATCGCGAAAAGTGGATTTCAATGAAGATCATAATTTAATATGGAAATGGCATGAGTTTCGCGAAGATAAGATTCATGGTTTGGAAATCACGAAGACTAGAAGAATGGAGGCAGTGAGTCATCGCGATTATGTCAAGCTTCGCGAACGGCAGAGACTGATGTGCATCGCGGTGGTGAAGGGATTTGCGAGGGAGCTTCGTGGCGAAGGCACGAAGGTATGTTGACGGTGATTCTTCGTGATTACGTCAAGCATCGCGAATGGCAGAGACTGAAGTGCATCGCGGCGGTGAAGAGCTTTGCGAGGGAGCTTCGCGGAGAAGGCGCGAAGGTATGTTGACGGTGATTCTTCGCGACTACGTCAAGCTCAACAAATGGAAAATTGCCATGGTGCTTTGCGATTTGGACAGAATTCTGGCGGAAACTTTGAAGCTTCGCGATTTGAGATGAAGTGGCATTGACTTCGCGCGGAAGGGCCGAGGGTCGGTGGAATCGCCTATAAATAGAGGCCGACCCCCTCGAGAGAAGATGAGATAATTTCCAAAGAAGATCATTCGCTCTCGATTTGCGAAGGTGGTTCGTGGAGCCTGTGTGCTTCGCGAAAGAGGTGCTTCGCGTCGGCTACTGTAGCTCCGCGAAACTTGCGAGCTCTGCGTTAGCTTAGTAAGGTTCACGAGGGACGTTTCTTTACAGTGGCTTAATCTTCGCGAAGGTGCTTCGCGAAAAGGCAGGAGCTTCGCGAAGGCTTGTTTGAGCTTCACGAAATTGGGAGCTTCGCGAAGTAGGGTGCTTTGCGAAGGTGTTTCCAAAAGGAATTGCCCAGTGTTCAGAGGCAAAGAGGTATTCATCAGTGGAAGAAATTTTGACTTCAACAGAGCATCTATCAACAGTTAAAGATGCGTGAATTCATGCAAATGAAGTGACCTACAGGTCTATAAACTGTGAGTGGGTTCCCTTCTGTATCAGTGAGCTTAGGAAGAGGAAGTAGGTGATCCTCTCCACCGGCAGTGAGCCAGAGAGAGAAAAACAGGGAGTGACCCTTGGGAAAGCAGTGAGCTGACCCTAAAATTTGTAAAGGCAGTGAGCGTGGGAATAGAAGTGATCTAGCCCGAACTTTGTATCCACATCTAGTGAAGAATAGTGGAATTTGGTACGACCGACAACTTGTCGGCGTATGCTCCTTGGACGTAGCCCAGTGAGGGTGAACCAAGTAAAAATCTCTATGTCTGCATGTTTGCTTCCCTGCATTGCGTTCAAAGCATCATCATTAGATAATGAAGTAAAGAAGTGATCATTGTATACACACAAGATAAAACAAAGTGACCCTTGTAATAAAGAGGTCAAGATCCAGTGGGGTAAGAATAACTTTGAAAAAGAATATCCATACCCTGATTCACCCCCCCCCCCTCTCAGGGTATATAGGCCCCTATTGGTCCTAACAGATTAGGATTAGAAAACCCTAGTGAAGACATAGAGATAAGAATCAGTATAATAAAAACATCCCTAAGTATTGTTGAGTATTGAGTAAGTGGTTTATGAAGAAAATACATCACTTTCTAGATCTGAGCAGGTAGAGGTGGCTCTGGCACAGATGTATCCTAGGGGTAAAACCAGAAAACACCGCTTTGAGCTAGACTGCAATGAGAACTGGTGCATGACAATGGGCCTTTCTGCACTCTTGGTTGTGACACTCCCAAGGGATATGCTTTGGTAAATTCACAAGCCTAGTATGAACCATTATCAAGGGACAAAAAATGCCCAAAGAATATATGATAGAAATTAGATCATGGATACCATAGATTGAATCGAATAGATTCATATGTTAAGGAAATAAAATTTATTTATAAGTCATCCATTTTGTCCTTGGATTACCCTTTATGTGTTACCTCTAACATTCCTTTTATTCCAGCCAATGGCTGGTAATAGGAGGACTCGAGCTAACAACCGATGTGAAGATCAATGTGATGACTATACTAATGAGATGCCCAATCTAAGGGGAGCAGGAATCACAAACATTGTCATGCTTCTCTCTCAGATAACTTAAGATTTGAATAGAAACATGGGTAATGAGGAACTTTCAACCCCCCCAAATAAAGAACAAGTCACTATCAAGATCTTTATTAGATAAAGGCCTCCTACTTGTAATGGATCATCTAATCCCTCAATCGCTGAACAATGGATCAAATCCATTGAAAAGATCTTCTCCACACTTCAATGTTCTGAACAAGAGAAGGTTCTTCTGAATACTTATCATATGGAGGGTGAAGCTGATCAATGGGGGGTGTTGATAAAAAATACGAAGCCTAAGGAGGATATCAAGACGTTGGAATGGAATGATTTATGGAAGATGTTTTTCAATAAATATTTTCCGTTCACCCTCTAGCTTATGATGGAAAGGGACTTTCTTGCCCTCAACCAAAAAAATGATGAATCTGTCAGAGCGTACAAGGAAAACTTCACAAGGCTTGCATGATACGCCTCTGCCTTTGATATTACCCCCGAATACAAGGTTGGCCGCTTTTTTGGTGTGTTGAAACCTTTCCTGTGGAAAGTGCTGGTGATCCGTGACTTCGACAGCTATGAGTAAGTTGTCTGATGTTCCCTCAAGGTCAAAATGAAGATCAGAGAATCTTAGGGGTATCATGGGGATGAGAAGAATAAGGTGTAATTCAATGCTTGCAGTCTGATGGATAAAAATCCAATGGTTCTAAGAAGATCCATCACCCCACTTTCCAAAGGTGCGGAAAGAAGCACCCTGGAAACTGTCATAATGGGACAATGAAATTCTTTAGGTGTGGAAGAGAAGGGAACCTGGCTATTGACTATCAGTAAGAAAGACCCGCTGCTACAAAAGAATATAGGAATGCTCCATTTGAACCTTGGCGCGTGGTTCATTACTCAACTACAAAGAACCAGGGAATCTTGAAAATCAGTTCTCTAAGCCAAGGGTTTTCAGAGGCAACCAACAACCTCCAAGGTAGCAAGGGTGGGCTTCTTCCATCACTACTCCTGAAGTGAACCCCGAAAACGAAGTGGTGACAGTTACACTAGTTATTCATTCAAGAATAGAGAACTTACTTTTTGATTCAGGTTCTACGCATTCTTTTATATCTCAAAATTTTAGTAGAATAATCCCAGCACCACCACAAAATAATGGAAATGAAGTTGTCGGTCAATAGGGAAAATGGGGCAATCATTACATCCCATGAATATAACTCCTCCCCTATCATAATCTGTGGATTAAAATTCTCAGAAAACCTCTTCATAATCCCTTAGGTGTAATTTGATGTAATTCATGGCATGGATTGGATTTTCCTATATAGAACCAACATAAATTGCCGTGAGGGGTAAATCACACACCATGTGGAGAATCTACCCCCGATTATTTACAAGTGAAAGGAGGAATATGAACCTTCTTTAGCACCATCTTCTCAAGTGTGGATATCAGTACCCCATGAGAACGTGTATCAATCTCAGATGATTGAGTCTAAGGAGGCAATGATTATAGAAGACATGTCTATTGGGGGGGGGGGGGAATTTGATGAAGTGTTTCCTGAGGAATTTCCTGGTCTTCTCCTAGAAGAGATGTTTAATTGTCAATTGATATTATACCTGGGGTGTTTCAAATATCCAAGACTCTATATAGAATGGTTGTTGTGGAGCTTGAGGAGATAAAGAAATAGCTACAGGAGAATCTAGAAAAAGGGTTTATACGCCCAAGTGCTTCACCATGGGGTGCACCAGTCCTCTTCGTCAAGAAGAAGGATGGGTCAATGCACCTTTGCATCAATTATCGTGAGCTTAACAAAATCATGAAAAATAACAAGTATCCTCTCCCATGAATTGATGACTTATTCTATTAGCTACGTGAAGCACAATACATCTCCAATGTGGATTTGTGATTGGGATATTATAAAGTAAGGGTGAAGAACGAAGATATCCCCATGACTACTTTTAGTACAAGATACGGGCACTATGAATTCATAGTAATGACTTTCGGACTCACTAATACTCCAGAAATCTTCGTGGACTTTATGAATAGAGTATTTAGAGATTACCTTGAAAAATTTGTGGTAATATTTATAGTTGATGTTTTGATATACTCCAAACCCAAGGAAGATCATGAGGAGCAGCTAAGAGCTATACTAGAGACCTTACAGAAGGAAAAGATCTATGAAAAGTACAAAAAGTATTAGTTATAGTTGAAGGAGTTCTCATTCTTAGCCCATATCATCACAAGAAAAGGGATATCTATGGATCCCTCCAAAACAGATGAAATTGAGGGATGGATGAGGCCAACATCGGTAACGAATATCTGTAGCTTCTTGGGGTTAGCTGGATATTGTCAACGATTTGTGAGAAATTTATCAAGATTTTCCCACCCTCTTACCAAGCTGACTCTAATGTGAGTAATGTTTACTTGGAGTGATGAATGCAAAGAATTTTTTCAAGGAGTTGAAAAGGAGGATTATCACTACGCCTGTACTCACTTTACCAACAAGTTGAGAACTTTTTGTGGAATGTAGTGATGCTTCGAAGAAGGGACTGGAATTTTTGTTGATGAAAAATGAGAAACTCATTGCCATTGCTTCAAGGTAGTTGAAATTTCAGGAATAGAACTATCCAACACATGACCTCGAGTTGGCTGTAGTGATCTTATTTTGGAAATTTGGTGGCATTTTCTCTTTTGGGAGAAGTGTGAAATATATACGGACCAAAAACGCCTAAAGTATATATTCACATAGAAAGATATGAACATGTGCCAATGAATATGGTTAAATATGATCAAATACTATGACTGCTCAATCCATTACCACCCTGGGAATGCAAACAAGGTGGCAAATGCCCTAAGTAGAAAGGCCCCATCAATTATATAATTGATGATAATTAAAAAGGATCCAATCTTCTTATATTTGATTAAGATGGACATGGGGATCATAAAGAAGGTAACCTCCTCAATCCTTTCACAAGTTATTTCTCAACCATAACTTTTTGAAAGGTTAAAGGATGCTCAAAAAGATGATGTAAGGAATTCAGGAAAAAGTGGAAGTTATTGGAAAAGGGAAATCCTCATAGTTTAATGTTAATGAAGAAGGAATCGTGAGATTTGGGAAAAGAATATATGTTCCATCATGTCTGAAGCTGAAGAAGGAACTTTTGGATGATGCACATAGTTCAAATTTCTCTATTCCACCAGGAAACACAAAGATGTATTGAGATCTCTGACAGAATTTTTGGTGGGATAATATGAAGAAGGAGATCGCTGAATATACATCAATGTTCCTGGTGCGTCAGCAAGTAAAGGCAGAGAGGCAGAATTCTAAGCGGATGATGCAACCATCGCCCATACCAGAATGGGAATGGGATAATATTGCCATGGACTTTTTCACCGGACTTCCGAAGACATCCAAAGGTAACAATGCAATCTGGGTTGATGTGGATCATCTTACAAAGTCTGCACACTTCATTGATATTCAGGAGGATTTCTCATTGGATCAACTGGAATGGATATATATCACGGAAGTGGTAAGGAATCATGGAGTACCACTATCTATTGTGTTTGGTCGAGATCCAAGAATCACCTCTATGTTTTGGAAGAGTCTTCAACATGATCTGAATACTGAACTGAACTTTAGTACGGCCTATCATCCTCAAACTGATGGCCAATCTGAGCAGACAATCCAAACACATGAGGAGATGTTGAGAGGATTCTCAATGGACATTAAAGGAGGATGGGATCAACATATTCCACTAGTTGAGTTATCTTATAATAACAGTTACCACACAAGCATCCAAATTGCACATTATGATGTTCTTTATGGGAAAATGTTCATAACACCAGCATGTTGGGTTGAATTCGGTAAGCGTAAGCTGGTTGGACCAGAAATAGTTGAAGAAATGGTGGAGAAGTTGAAAACCATTCAACAACATATCAAGGCAGCCCAGAGTCAAAAGAAGATTTATGTAGATAACCATCGATGAGACCTTGAGTTTAAAGTTGGATACATGGTTTATCTACGCATATCTTTAGGGAAGAAGGTCATATGGTTTGGAAAGAAAGGGAAGTTAATTCCAAGGTACATCGACCCCTTTGAGATTCTTGATCGTGTCGGGGTTGTGGCCTATCGACTTGAACTTCCACCTACCGTGGCCAAAGTACATGATGTATTTCATGTATCCCTCTTAAGTAAGTACATACTGGACCCTTCACATGTACTCTCATTAGTGGTGGTACATTTAGAAGATGATCTTTTTTATGAGGAGCAACCAGTGAAGATCTTAGCTCATAGAGAAAAAGTTCTATGAAATAAGAAAATTCCCCCCATCAGGGTGTTGTTGTGGAACCAAAATTTTGGAGAACCAACATGGGAATCAGATCAAATGATGAAGCAGAGTTACCCACATCTATTTTAGTGAGGGAAAAGGAAATTTCGAGGGAGAAATTTCTTATGTGTGGAAGATTGTAACGACCAAAATTTCATTAATGGAAATCCCTCTTGATCTAATTAAATGTCTCTTTAGGTAAAATGTTTATATAAAATGTCAACTTCTTTGGTTTTATGTTTTTGGATTTTAAAATACTGTTAATAATTTTGAACTTTTCTAATATAGTCGTTGAATAGTGATCACATGATTAGTATAAATGTAGGGCTTTAACATATCCCAGTTACTCAAACAGAGGAAGTGATAGCCTAATCTAGTATTTATGCCCCATATGAAGCCCATTTGTCATAGATCATAAAGGAGGTTGTGTATTTGGGATTCACTCTTGACCAATCCCAAACCGAGCTTGAATATGTTAATCTCAAGCATACGACCTACGAGACAAGTGGAAGTTGATAGAGATTACTACCCGGGCAATGTTATCTGAGCCACCCCAAGAGTCTGTCACCATCGCACACCTTACGCTTTGGTATAATGTGGGTGTTATAAAGGGTTATGTAACAAGAACCTAGTACTATGGTTATATACATTATTTTTTTATATAATAATTAATATACATTCATTTTATTATTGTTACCTTGTATGTAGTTTCTAAAGCACAAATTGTATTTCTAGTTAATTCTCAACAAAGAAATCTATTTTGATGAATTAATGGATTATTTAATTACATAATATTTTAATAAAATATAATTATTGTTATTAAATTAATTTTTAATAAATATATTTTATCGTATAATTTTATGAATGCTATTTTAATTTTTATTAAGGTTTGAAAGCCATTTTTGTCAAAACCCATGAATTTTTTATAAATATCGGTTTTTATTTTAATAGTGAAAATTAACATATTTAGAAAAAAATTAGATAAAATGAATATAATTTTAGGAATCATGATGTCAAAATTATCCAATGGTGAATTTTTCATAATTTTCTGAGACAGTCATATTTTTGGATAAAAATTAAATACTGTTTAAATATATATTGTGTTTTATGACATAATAATGACCAAATAGTGATGTAATAAAATACTATAAACTTTATGTTCCGAAAATATATGTTTTACCAATAAAATAATGTGATTTTGGGTTTGTTTGATTTATTTTACAAATCATTAGTGGACCCTTCAAGACTTATTAAACATTTTGTCTTTCTAAATTGTTTTCCTTGGGAGTGTGACTCACCTCCACATAAGCAACCCCATTATTTTAAGAAGTTGTGAATTTGTACTTATAAAATATTTTATTCCAATTGCCTTTTCCAAAAACCATGGGCAAAAACCATGGGCTGGTTTGTGGTTTGGATTAGTTTAATGTGAGGTGTCCCAAACCTAAATAATAATGAATTCCCTCACCTTTCCTATATAAACCCACCCAAGCTCCCACTTCCTCCTGACTCAAATCCTTATGAGTTCTTCCAACCTATTCTCTCCTCACTATATAATCCTACCAAGCTGACTAAAGTTCCCAGGAATCCTCTCACAAGCCACGCTTAAGCCTTTGGAAGCACACATCCAAGTAAGGGTTTTTCTTCCTTTCTCATTTTTGTCCAATTTACTTTAAGTTATTATGCCCTTTTTCAATTATAAATGATGGGGTATAATTTATCACATCCCCAATATTTCATTTATTATGTTTTAGTGATGATATAACCCTTTATATCTCATTAAATTCCTTCCATGTACACCTGTTACTATGCCGAAATTCTGAAAGGAATTTCTCTCTCTCCGTTTACATTCCAGCAATTCTTTTGTATCATGAATCCAAATTTCATTACAATTGATGGGACATGTATATCTATGACATCCTTACTGTACATTTCATATAAATATTATGAGACACCCCTTTCTCTCTCAACAACTATTTTTATGAGTTCATATGTCACACAGTTACACTACCGAAATTGCACCATGATTTTCCAAGCCAAAGTCATTGTGTAGTGAATACCATACCCATTTCGCTATCAAGGGTATTCACCTTTATTCAAATTTTCTTATTGTTTAAATATATTCATGTAGGAATTCCACAATCCTTTATCTTGGAATAAATTATTATTTTTGTTTTATGATCCATGCGTCACACTTATGCATGAAATGAAATGTTTAAGAAGGGTGTACCCTGATAGCGCTCCAATGCATTAGGTGAAGTATAGTATCATGATACATCATGTGAAATGGGTGTTTACTCATTCTAATTCATGTGAAATGGGGGTTTAATCATGCTTCATGTTCAATTAGTCTTTACTCATGATCCATGTGAAATGATCCTTGGCTCATTCTAATTCCATGTTAAGTGTTGTCGCCACATTTCCATGTTATGATTATCATGCTTTATCATGCATTTATGATTATTATTCTCTTGTTCTCTATTGATATGCCTATTGTCTAAAATGTATTTTATTTCTCATGTTATTCCATGATCATTCCCTTACTAGGCTTTATACCATACCCTTTTCTTTTACATATCCTCAGGTTATCCCATGCAATGCTATGTATGGGGGAATGTAGTGGTCATGTAAAGGAAGATTTCAATAAAGATGTTTTATTTCATGTTTTAGGTTGTTATGTAATGATCGTAATCCCCAAAGACACTAGACCTCATGATCTTCTATGTTTTATCAACTGAATTTTATGTAATAAATTATTTTTAATTATGTAATAAAAAGCAGGGTTTTCATATTCCATGACCACTTATGGCCATCTTTTCAAATTTTTTGTTTTCACCCCCAATTGTGAGTCTTGATTTTTTGGACCTTGGAGTTTAATTTCATATTTTTGGGTGCATTATTATGCTATAGTCATTTTCTAAACATCATGAGAATCACAATAACCAAATAGCCTCTCATTACCCTTACATTAATCCTACTTTTGGAAGCCCCTCTGAGCCTATGAAAAACTTATCTTTGATAGCCACATTACAAGATCAATACCATATCCCACCCAACATCTACATGGATTTACCTTTCCTTATTTATTGGAATTTAAGTGTGTGGAAATGGATTTCATTTTTGGGTGCCCTTTTATTTATTTTAAATGTGTTATCATATGCTTAAGTGAATTCATCCATTTTATTGTGGGGGATAGTTTGTCATTTAGTGAGTTTTGGGGAATGTATTTTCATTTACGTAATTTTTATAAATGTTATTGAAATGTGTTCAATGAAATTTAAAAAGAAATTAAAACATAAAACAAAAAAATGGGTTTTGTCTTTAGTGGGTCAAAATAACTCATTCTCAAACTTTGATCTTATTATAACTATTACAGTTAGTGTCGTGAGGATATCAAACATGGGTTGGGAGATGAGTGTCATATTTTTTTCAAGTAAAACTTTTGAAAAAATAAAAAAAAAAGGGAAAAAAAGAAAAATTTCACTATATTTTCTTATATAATTGGGATAAGGTTTCTATTTTGTAAATATTTCATCTTCTCATCCCCTAAAAATTTTCTCCATCTCTTTTGTCTTTATTCACATAATCATTCTCT
This sequence comes from Viscum album, assembly GCA_963277665.1. Lineage (NCBI taxonomy): Eukaryota > Viridiplantae > Streptophyta > Magnoliopsida > Santalales > Viscaceae > Viscum > Viscum album. The sequence continues at coordinate 1,531,717,057 of OY728161.1, read as the reverse complement.
TGTAAATAGACAAAGGTACGTATTCACACACACACACACTTCTCCAAATACCCACATATTTTTAAAACATAAAATAATTACTAATTTAAATAATTTATGAATACATATATATTACACATTTTAATATAAAAAAAGTATTGTGAAGTATAAAGGGAAAAAATACAATCCCACCAAAACTGTAAAAAGAGTCAAAACATCATGGAAGGAGAGGAATACTATAAGATGAAACATCTGGTACAAACCACAGTCTATATGTCTCGACTATGTTTCATATGCTCATATTCCACCTTGGACTCCATAAAAAGGCTTTTATTTTACATAATACATGAAATGTGTGGGAAGATTTCATGCTTGGTTGAGAATATAAAAACCTAGTAGGACACCCTGAAATTACCAACTTAAATAATCAAGGGAATAGTCAAATCGTCATTACCAAAGAATGTCAATTAAAATATGAGACTTGAAAAATAGAAACAATATATTCAAGATTAAAACTAATTCTCAAGGTATGGTCACAACAATACTTCCAAACATTGATTCTACTTGAGGATTCAAAGTAATGATTTTCCGGGAGAACTCACTCCATGATCCTAATAACACAAATGGACACATTCGAGAAGTCAGACTCATTAGTAATCTCCAAGAATAAGTACACACTAGAACTATAAATATATTGATACATAGATAGGGGATCCCACCTAGGGCCTATGGGATATTTCTAACCCAAAATGGATAACCCATTATGTAGGGGATCATATGTCTCGGTATGTGGATTACATAATTAATGACCCTACTAAGAGAGTATAAATGATAGAAGATCACACCCCAATCAAGAAAGAAATATTTATAGACTCTATCTGAGACTAATAATATATATTATCCCATACCTTATTCTTGGTACAAGATGTCTCATTGTTCCCTTGTAGGGATGGACTATGGCTACACACCCTACAGATAATGGTTTATTCTAAAGAGAACAAGTGCATTAACCTTACCTGGAAAAAGAACATGGAAATTAGATGGTATAAATCTAGTATCTTTTCTACCATAAGTTTACCCATGTACCGTATACCATGACCATGTACTTTGGATGATTCCCCAAAAATATGGTCATGCATGTGTACCCAGTCATGTTAGGGTACTCTAGTCCTATTTGAGTACCAGGTCATGCTTGTGTACTCTGGTCAATCTCGTGTTCCTGGTTATCTCCATGACCATGTAACCCAATGTTACACCCCATGTATCCAAGCATAGGTCAAATAGAGTGTCGTAGGTCCCACACATCATTTGATATTTTATTTTTCTGAAACACTAGCAGCTGCAACTAGGGGAATATAAAGTGAGTGTTCTTCGAACTACATGTCATCTATGTCAGGTTTTTTCAGAACCCACTAGTTTTTAGACAGTTCTGGTCACACCTCCACTACCTATAAATCTTCTACCAAATCCAACAATAATCATAGATCATGTGTTTTAAAATCCTTTCCATCACTAGTTTTAGTATTCCAACCACCAATTTTCTTGGGAATTGTCAATCATCAGTCAGCATCACCAAAACACAAAACCTTTGAACCAAACTCATCTAATCCATCAGTTAATATTTCTTCATAATCATTAAAACTATATCATTCCCTCAATCCTATTTCCAATCCCATGGAAATTATCCATTTCATCAATTATTTAATGTACAATGATTAGTATTTTGGTATTTTTGAACCACTAGACAAACTGAATTTTGGAAATGAATGTATGAAGAACATGAGGTGAAAATCAAAAAACACCAAAATTGAGAAAAAAAATTGGCCTTTATTTGAATTGGATTTCATCTGTTGATAATGGAAATTTCAAATTCTCTAATCAATGCAGAAATATCAATTCTTATTTTTAGGAAGATAAAAATATCAACTATAATCAACTATCGATCCATGAATCAATTCTTGTTTGATTAATTGATTCAAATACCATATAGTTTAATAAAACCAGATTAATCCAAAAATACCTATCTCTAGTTTTTATTGATCACTAATTAATAATGGATCCATGTCAACAGTCATTGGTGATATCCACAAACAACTTCAAAACACTTACCATCAACTTTTGATCTATATTCATTCATCCAATAACTCTCCCTCAATGAATCCTATCAAATCCCTAAGGTTATGTGGATATACCTGGTTATCATCTATAAATAGGTTTAAAAAGAGGATATTAATTCTGTAAATATAATATGTAATAAATTTATTTATTTATTCAATAATCTAGCCACAACCACACTTAACCCAAACACCTATCACATGTAAAGAGTATATCATACCTATAGGTAAAACTGTAAGATTATTCCATTTTATAGATATTTATCTTGCTTGTTTACAGGTATTCTTTTACCCTTATTTTGGTCTAACTTGGGTGGATTTTTTTAGGGTGTTTTAGGTGTGAAATGTGAATTTTGGAAGGAAAAAGGGGTAGTGCATGGTTGGTGCATGGTTTTCCCAAACTGTGTGTTTTCCCCTTGGAAACTGTGAAACTGTATACATAGGTTGATTGCATGTTTAGTTCCAATTTTTTCAAAATATTAAACCTCTTAGTATAAACCACGCACAACTAATAACAGGCACGCGGTTTGGAAAACCATGTGCCCCTACCCAAGAAACCAAGAACACTATTTTTAATCCTAGAAAAAATTTAATTAAAACTTATGAACCCCCCTTTTTTAACCCTCATTCCCCCTACTTGACCAAAGACATTTTACAATGATTTTAGAGGCTCTCGAATAGATTACATGTCCATCTAAACTCTATTCTTGTCAAATTAATCACCAGATTGAATAATTTGCACATCTCTAGATAAGAAATATCTTCCTAATTTTATTTCTCTAACTCCTATCTCTTTTCCCTAGTGAATAGGAGAGCATTATTTTCCTATTGTTTTTGGTTTGTATATAGGTTTTATTGGATTTTGATATGTTTGATGTTTTTTTAATTTGTTCTAGATCTCATTGTTCGTTGTTATCTGGATCATTTAGTTTCAATTTGGGGAATTTCCATTATGTGAACGTCAATAAACTATCTTTGGGTAGGTGGTCTATTTATTAATTTCTAAATTCTTGATTTTAATTATGTGTTTTTAATTAGTAAATTTATGCAGCATATTTACAAACTTCATCTTGAATTAGATTAATTAATTGGTTAATTAATTAATTAATAGATTGTGGAATTGATTGGTTAATGGGGTTTTGAAATTAGTCATTTGATGTAATATTATAATTAGTTCATTAATGGGAGTTGAATTTAATGAATAATGGGAATTATGGGATGGTTGGATTAACATTAATGTGTTAATGGTTTATATGACTAAATATTGAAAAATGGTCTAATAATTAATTGTTAATATTATCCCATGTGAATTAAAGTGTTGAACCTTATATAGATTGAAATGGAATACCATAACGTGAAATGTTTATAAGAGGTTTAATGATGATTAACCTTGATAAATGTGACATATGTGAAATGCGTTATTGATTGAAAAATGGGTTTTGGGACAGTGATTGATGCATCAAATACCCATAGGATTATAGACATGATGTTCTAGACCCAAATACAAGCAAGTGATATATGAGTGTGGGACATAGACTGAGGCTTAAAAATATCATATGTGATTGATTGATAAAAGGGTTGTCGGACATATACTGATGCTTAAAATATTTATTTGGTGCTAGACATGGTGTTCTAGGCATAAAATGTTGTAAATGGAATATGGTTCCCTGTAGCCTTGATATTAAATTGTAATGAAATGAAAAATGAAAAATAATGAGTTATGTGATATGAGATATCCCTTGGGAATAGATCAGATTATAACATGAGATGAGGCACATATTGATTATTTGGGTGTCATCATAAACATGGGTGATTTATGTGGTCAAATAATGAATAATGAAATTTGATAATAATTTACTTTATTGTACCTTATTCATTATAGATATGCATACACTATTATTGACTGAATATTATTTTAGACCCTATTGGTGGTGTCCTACTGAGTTGTACTTACACCCCACTTGGTATTGGTGATTGATACCAGAATAGACTTCATTTTTACAAGACAATATAAGGTAAAGTGTCCAATGTTAGATGGCTAAGTTGGAATGGAGCATGGATGGGGGAACCAGACATGATGTTGGGACCCTCTTGGGGAGTTTTTAGTGTGTATTTTTGGGTTTTAATTAGATACATGACACATATATCTCATAAAATATGTTCTAATTTTGTTTTGGATATTGAATTCTTATTTTGGTCGGCATGTGATACTAGTATTATTCTGGTTATAGTTATTAACATTTGGTGATTGTATATTTATTTGTATTTTTGTGCTTCTTTTATAAAGAGTTCATAGTCTCCAAATGTTATATATTTGAACCCTGCTACTAGTTGGAATCCTCTAGTGTTGGGAGGCATGAACATGGTCACATAACCAACGGGCCTGGGGTACCAGTATGTTAAACCCTAAATGGGATGTTACAAAGTGATATTAGAGTATTTTTCTTTTTCTTTTCTTTTGTATTAATATTTGGTAATGTTGGATAAGAGATTAGTATAATTCAGGCCTTGTTCAATAAATCATTAATGGGATTTCATACCATGTACGAGGGTAATGGACAAGTACCCAGGGTGGGATTGTTGTAATTAATGATTGATGTTATAGTTGGATTTCATTTCCCCTTAAGTGATGCACTTGTTTTTTGATGTTAATGCTTTCTATGATTTTTTTAAATTTGACTCATGGAACTGTATGGCATGAGGTTTGTGCATCTATGTATCATTCTATGCACATTGGATTTATTATGTCAGGCATCAGTTTAGGAATGTATATAAAATAAGGTTTTGAGGTGAGTTGTTTATGTTAAATTCATTTATTTTCTTGTGTAAAATTTAAATTAAAATGGTTCCTAATATGAAATTAGAAAATTTTAAATGATTAAAAATGCAAAAATGTAAATGTATAAATGGTTTTCTAATGATAAACATGATATGTGAAGATGTTTTACCCAATGAGATATTGTGACCTAGTTGAGGGATGGTGGAGGGTAGTGATAGCGCCTTGGTTTTGACCGTGTGGTGGGGTATGGGGTTAACTTGTTATAGATTTATGTGAATCCCTTTTATGTAAATGTTTTTAGTTTGTGTAATGTTTCTTAAGACATGTGTTTGTAATTCTATAGATATTCCTTCATGAAAATTCTTGTTGATAGGATTACAAGAGGACATGCATAGAAATTTGACTCTAGTGGTGGAACCTGACGCTTCAATAGTTCTAGGTAAGGAATTCAGGGAGTATTTCCATGAGAACATTGATCTCTTTATGTAGTTTATGGAAATTGACCTATAGTGGGTTATGAAGAGTATGTCTTACTTGACATGGGATTTCTAGTTGCATCAACCTCTAACATTCATATGAGAGGGTGGACCTGAGGAAGTTGTGTTTTGAATTGAGTATATCCAAATGATTCTTCGACACATAGATAATATTGCTAAGAAGAGAGTCAAAATGGATGCTTACAAATTATGCAGTCAAGAAAAACATTGGTGGGACATCTAGACATGGAATGTACATCTGGAGAATATAGTGTGGAATGAATTTTAGGTGAAGTACTTGGAGCACCTTTACCCTGATACACTCAAGAAAGATAGGAAAAAAAGTTCATAAGGTAGACCAATGAGAGTATGCTCGTGATGGACTATGGAGGATTCTTTAAAGATTTACAGTGATTTGTTCCAATTGTGATTAAGGGTGAGATGACTAAAGAGAAATGTTTTTAGGATGGGATTAGATGTGAGATAATGTCTCAGGTTAACATATTTAGAATGAAAAGTTTTTTATAAGTGGTGAATCGGGCTGTCATATCTGATAGGAACCTAAAAGAGGATTCCAGTGGAATATAGATGGTATCCATTTGATGGATAAGAGTTACTTATTTTAAGAGAATGAAGTGTCACTATCAGAATTTTAACCAGGGAGATCGCTAGAATAATATCGTTAGGAAATGATCAATTACTCTAGACATTACTCGAGTGATCTACCACTGGTGTGGTGGCCCATGTAACATTCTTAGACAGTGCCCCCAACCACCGGTAGAGTTTCAAGATTGTGATAGAATGGGACATCTATAGCGGTTATGAAGGAACCCATGATAGATGGGTAATGATGGAGCAGCTCGGTTGAACCATTGTATGGGAAGGGGTCTTCTACACTGTATCAATAAAGTAGTTATAGTTCTTCAATCTGTGGAGCTTCAGGTAGTGGACATGGTACTTTTGGGAAAGAACACCAGTATTAGTAGAGTGGTACAGCTTAGAGGACTCAAAATTCATCACAACAATGAGGGGAAAGATTGTTGGATTCTATTTTTCATATACTTATGGATAGTGAGTATGGACCATTGTTAGTTAGAGGTATTGTTCTTGTATATTCTATGCTTTTTAGTACCCTATTTGATAACAATTACTCTTATTATTTTATTTCAAAATAAATTTTGAATGGGTTATGTCTATAATTGGATTTTTTATATGGGGTTATAATGATTGATATACCTTTGGGTGAATGTTCAAGATACATATGTTTATAAAATGAGTGTTTTCTCGAGATTATGGAGTATTGTTTTCGAGGGGGTGTTTAAATTATTGAAATGTTTGGATTTTAATTTTATTTTTTGGTATGGACTGGTTGGTATAATATAGATCCCACATATATTGTTACCATAGGTGAGTAATCATGGAGAGTGGGATATCAAGGTGGGTCATGTATGACTAGTTCATCAACATTTATGGGAGATCACTTCCCATGTTTCAAGAATTTTTCTAAAAGATTGTTCATAAAGTATGGTGTCTTTGCACCCATTTTTTATTGTTTCTAAGATGTGTTTTTGAAGAAATTATTTCTACTAACACCTAAGAGAGATGTAGAGTTTATGATTGAGAACATGTATAGAGCTGAGCCAATTTCAATTAAACCTTATATAATATCACCAATAGAGATTCAGGAGATTAATAATCAACTATAAGATTTAATTGATAAAGGTTATATCTGTTCGAGTATGTTACCTTGGGGTTCTCTAGTTTTTTTACAATGAATGCTAATTGGATGATGTGCTTATGTTTTGACTACTATAATTTGAATCAAACGAAAGTTAATAACAACTATCCTCTTCCATGTATTGATGATATACTTGACTAGTTTAGAGGATCATATGTTTTATACAAGATTCAATAGAGATCAGGGTATCATCATCTCAATGTTAAACCATCTGATATAACTTGGACTACATTTAGAAGGTGGTATATCTGTTTTGAGTTTTTAGGGATGCCATTCGGACAGATGAATGTTCAAGCTATGTTTATGACTGAGATGAACCGAATATTCCATCGGTACCTAGATCAGTTTGTGGTAGTGTTTTTTGATGACATTTTGATGTACTCTAATACTCAGTATGATCATGCCAAATACATTGGCATCATCATAAGTGTAGGATCGAAATAATGATGTAGATGCTCAATATACAAGAGGGGGTGAATTATATACTTTAAAATTTTCCTTAAACAAGGAAAGATCTAATTTTAACAAAGTTAAACTAAGAAAATTCCAAACACCTCTAACACCAATTGAAATATTGGGACAAAGTATGAAGTTACAAACTTCTAGTTCTATACACTTGCTTAAATCTGGAAATTGATTCCGAAAAACTGGTTCCAGAAATATGGATCCGGAAAATGAAACTTAACAAAATTTTACAATATGAGATTCTACCTTATAGAGTATAGAATCTAACTGAATCAGAGTACATGTTTAAAGAAATATAAGAAGATTATACTTTGCTTAAAATAAAAAATGCAGCGGAAAAGATAAACTAGTAACAAAAACAAATAACAAGATATAAATATTTTAACACAAAGAGAAGGGTATCCAACAACATTGGATAAAGGTACCTTGATTTATACATTCAAGAAATTCTATCTTACCCACACCTCGGTAAGCCCTCAATATGAAGATCGGAGTCTCTGTCTTGCTATCCCCACAAGCCCTCAACTTCAAGGTAGTTGGAACCTCTGTCTTCCTCAGCAATGAAGCCCTCGAACTTCAAGGAAGTCATCACCTTTATCATCCTATCCCCAGAAGCCCTCAAATGTAATCACCAACATTTGGAGTCGCACGAAGCAATATGAACGAGTAGTTAAGTAGGCACAAGGCATGAAAATATTCTCTCTCTAGAAATCACCTTAACAACATGTGGTCTCTAGAGTGATCAACTTCTAATTGAGATCTTTCAAATGAGCTCCTATTTATAGGCTTGGTAGAAATGGTCGGCTCCCTCATCCAACGGTCATATTTTCATTAAATTTTGAAGGGACCTGTATACGTGTCACTCAACCAACAGTTAGTTAAAAAACAGAATGGGCGACATCGTTTTATAACAAAACATGTGTAACTGAAAGCACGACAACATTTTAGAACAAACATAACAAATCAGAATGTAATTAAAAAGTTAAAAGCCTAACAAAAAATTATATTCGGACTCTATATTATAAGGATATTCGGATTCTGTTTATCAGAAGAATTCAGAGTCGAATTTCATAAAAATTCGTATCCATAATTCATAATCAGAATTCGCAACTAGAATATGTAATGAGAATTATTTACTGGACTTCATAACGAGAATTCATCACAGAATTCTGTAATGATAATTCATTACAGAATTCATAATGAGAATTCATCATAGAATTCATTATGAGAATTCATCACAGAATTTGTAATGAGAATTCCTCATGGAATTCATGTTGAGAATTTATCATATAATTCGTAATGATAATTCATCACAGAATTCGTAATGAGAATTCATTAGAGAATTCGTAATGAGAATTCATCAGAGAATTCGTAATGAGAATTCATCACAGAATTCATAATAAAAATTCCTCACAGAATTCTTAATTAGAATTCATCAGAGAATTCGTAATGAGAATTCATCACAGAATTCGTAATGAGAATTCATTAGAGAATTCGCAATGAGAATTCGTCATCAGAATTCGTAATGACAATTCATTACAGAATTCGTAATGAAATTCATCACATAATTCATAATGAGAATTCATTACAAAATTCTGAATGAGAATTCAGATCTTGAAATAGAATTCTTCATATCTAAGTATTATATGATTCTGAGAATATAGATATGAATCTGATTTTTATACTTAAGAAAAAAATGTTGATATGAACAATGAAAACGAGAAAGCGGTAAGTTTCCTTAATGAAATTTTCCTTATAGAAGTAAAATAGAGTTAAAAACATATTTTCTTAAAGATAAGGTGTTTGTGATTTTGAAAACAAGAAGGAATGGAAAAGTCATAAGGAAATCCTTATTGACTCAACAATCTCCCCCTTTTTGGAAAGCACAAACATCCTTATGAAAAAGAATATAAGAGCTTAGAATAAGTTTCTAGACTTTAAAATTAAAGCTTATCTCCCTTTGTTTATGAATGATAGTGAATAAGACTAACTCTCCCTTAGGCTTTGGAACTCTAAGGATCGTATTCTAGATTTCCGGAATTGAATTTTCATTATCATAAGAATGAAAAACATTGTAATGAGAAGCTCCCCCTTAGATAAGCTCCCCCTTACTTAGGGATAGTTCTTCTTTACTTAGAATGCTTTCTTCTCCCTTTTAGATTCTTCCAACTCCCCCTTTTTAGTAATTATTTTTCCTTCTCCCCATTTGTAATTTTCAAAAATAATTGAGGGAATGGAAAAGATAATAAAGTACCTAAAATATTAGTACATGAAACCAACCAAAAGACAAGTGACCAAAATTTCATTACTATTGGAAAGAACTAGTACAAGGAAAACAGTACAACAAATGATCGGAGTGGTCTATTTTGTTTATTTTTCCTTGGGCATAAGCATTTTGACAATTTTCTTCAGCTTCATCATTTCTATGTGGTCCCCATCCACTTTTTTTTCTAAAGAATTGATTTGTCCCTCTTGAGCCTCCATTGCCACTGCCTAATCTTTAAGAGCTTCATCTTGCTTTACAACCTTTTCTCCCAACTGAGTCCGAAGATCCTTTTCTTCTATGTAGTAATGGACAAGAGAACTTAGCTTCCTATTCATATCTTTGACCTCCTGCATCCGAACATTCTGCTCAAGAGTTAACTTCTTCTCAAAAGAATTTGTAAGATCCTCGATTTTAGAGTCTTCGGCATCAAAAGCATCTTTAACATTTACTTGGAATTGATCAAGGTCTCCTATCTCTTGAACAAATTTATTAGACCACTTGGTTATCTTCATGCAAGAAAATCTATGAGCATCATAATTGATAAGAAAATTTTTATGATCAGCCTCAATCTTAGAACACCTATCCATCACCATGGATATAGAGTCCGATTTTTTATTTATGCTATGATGAAGAATCTGGCATCTGGATTCAATTGCTGTAAAAATTGGAATGATGTCCACCAGCTTCTTTAGGGACTGTTCAACAAAGTCATGTCTAAAGACAGATGACTCCGAATAAGATATTCTGGTTAGAGATGGTTCTTCCTCTGTCTGTATCAGCTTCATTTTGGATGATCCTCTAGCTTCTTTCCTGCTTACAATATTTTTCGTTGGAGTGTCAACAACCACTTTCTTACCTTTATTAACTTTTAGAACGGTCTGTTCATCAGGAGAATCATTCTCACTTTCTGAAAGTTGAACAATCTCATCTCCATCAACTTTCTCCTTCTCTTCTCCAGCTTCAACATCCTCAGGCTGTATAAAGTCGTGATTGTGACTTTCTTCCTCATATGGCTTGTTCACTTCCTCTTCACCTTTATCATCAACTCTAGGTGTAATAATTTTTGAAGATCCATCTTGGGAAGTCCAAAGTGAAAATTTCTCGGAAGCACTATCCTTCTCATGACAGTCTTCAACTTGTTTTATTACATCACCAGAGTCACCACTGCTCTTTGCTTGCTGGATTTCTTCCACAACATGCTAAACTCTCAGCATCAAATCCTTATCATCTTTCTTCTTTTTATAATTTTTCGGTGTATTCTCACTTGGAGTTTCAAGCAAACCTTTAACCAGAAAGGATTTCAGAATGGGTAAATTTTCAGATGCTACTTCAGTGTCTTTCATAAGAGATTGAACAATATCTGACTCTTACATCTTTTTCTTCATCTTCTTCTCTTTGGATTGCTTTTCTAATTCATCAGCCGCTTTTTCTTTCAAGACCTTAGCCTCAGCAAGGTCCATTCTAAAATGTGGCTCCCCTTCTTTTCTCTATTCATTATCTTTCCACCACTTGACAACCACGTCATCTGGATAAGCCTTTTGTTTCTTGGGTTTAGGAGGTGCAGATTGAGTTTCCTTAGACATAGGGGTTTTCTCAGCAACTTCCACTTCCTTCAATTTCTTTTTCATTCTAGCTATCTCTGATGTTTCCAGAATTTTTTTGATCTTTCTGAGCTGCCTCAGCCTCTTCCTCTGGTAAAGAATAGAATTCTATGGATTCAATAGAAAAGGTCAACTTCATCATCTTCAACGTATCATCACTAACAAGCATTACCTTGCAATTATTTGGCTTGGAAGTGCAAGAAACTTTAAACGAATCAAGACACCTGATAATAATCTTGGAAAACAAGGCTGGATGCATTATAATATGAGCTTTTAGATTCCCTTCTTTAATATTCTTAACTGTAATCAAAACATGCCTCATCAAATTTAACTTCCTTAGATTTACCAAGAAATCTAGGATATAGATGTCACTTTTCATGAGTTTATCCTTATCACCTCTTCTTGGTACGAAAAAACCTTCTACCCACAGCTGCAGAATCTGATTATTCGAAGAGAGATGATCAATGTTAGCGGTCTTGAAATCTTTAAGTCCAAGGAATTCCTTGGCCTTCACTTTATTAAAACTTCCTTGCTCATCTGATAGCTTATGTGAGAAAAATTCAGCTCCACCTTCATATGATAGACCTACCAAGCATGCATCCTTGGTGTAATAAAGCTTGTAAGCCTTCCTATAAGGCTTGAAAGAAAACTTCTCTCTACCATATTCCTCAAGTAAGGAAACATACTCGTAAAACTCAACAAGAAAATCTGAATAAACCGGATCCTGATTCACTGGCTTTGATAAGCATACATCCTCTCAGCCATTGAGCTTGATGTTTTTAGATATAATAGAATCATACATGTAGAAATTAGGATGCACCAGCCTCTCCCTGTAAACTATCCACTTAGAAATGGACTTCCTAGTTGACATATCTTGAGAAGTTTCTTCTATAGACATTCGAAACTAAACACTTCTGATGAAATCAGAATGGACTTGGGAAAGATCGGAGCGGCCTTAAGTAAGGAGGACAGAGCTTCAAGACACAAAATATTGAAATATTATGTGGGACAACCCTCGGGGGTCCCCTTTATATAGGCATTGAGGAAACGGTTCAACTTCTATGGTTGATCTAACGGTTGAGAAACATTTAGATTTGATCTGACGGTTGAGAAACAATCCGAAAGGAAAACTTGACTCCGATCTTTTGAGGTTTTAATAAAAACAATCGGATTTAAGAAAACTAGAATCCAAAAAATTAAAAAACAAATAATAAAATACTAGAAAGTAAAATATGATTACAAAGACTTAAGTAATGAAATCATTCCTTTGGGATTGGCTAGAAAGATTGTTCGTGATAGGTGACATTCTTCTTGAGGAAAATTTGACTACGAAAAACTCTGTACAAAAAAAATGAGTATGAAAAAATTTATTACGAAAAAATCTCAGTACAAAAATTTCATTATGAAAATTCTCAGTACAAAAATCTCATTACAAAAGTTCCAGTATGAAAATTTCATTATGAAAGTTCAAGTATGAAAATTTCATTACGAAACTTCCAGTACGAAAATTTCATTATGAAAGTTCCTGTACGAAAATTTCATTATAAAAGTTCCAGTACGAAAATTTCATTACGAAAGATTTGAAAAGCTCATTATGAAACAATTTGAAAAGCTTATTATGAAAAATTTGAAAAGCTCATTGCGAAAATTTCAAAAGCTCATTAGGAATATTTTGAAAAGGTAACAAACAAATATACTCCCCCTATGAAAAAGAGTTTATTACTGTAAAGAGATTATTTCAATGTGAAGTTAATGAAGAATAATTACCTTACGGTTATCATTCCTATATTCTTTTTAATGTATTAAAATCTATCGAAAGGAAAATATTTTGTGAAAATATCAGCAAGTTGATCTTGCGTTACGATAAACTGAAGATTAATATCTCCTTTTTGTGTGTGATCCCTAATAAAGTGATACCTAATATCTATTTGCTTTGCATGGGAGTTATGTGCAGGATTTTTACTAAGGTAAATGGCACTTGTGTTATCATAAAAAATTTGAGCCTTAGTAAAACTCAATCCATAGTCTGTGAGTGTGTGTTGCATCCACAACACTTAGGCACAACAACTTCTAGCTGCTGCATATTCAGCTTCAGTAGTGGAAAGTGATACTGAGTGTTTCTTCTTGCATGACCAAGAAACTAATGAATCTCCTAAGAAATGACAAGTTCTTGATGTAATTTTTCTATCCATTCTACATCCTCCAAAGTCAGCATCTAAAAAACTCTTTAAGATAAAATCATTTCTAGAAGTATAAAATAATCCAAGATCCATGGTTCCCTTTAAGTAGCGAAAAATTCTTTTCACTGCCTTTAAATGAGATTCCTTAGGATTGGATTGATATATAGAACATAAGAATACTGAAAACATTAAGTCTGGACGACTAGTTGTCAAGTATAGTAGGCTTCCTACCATACCTCTAAAAGATGTTTGATCCAATGGTTTCTCGGCTTCATCAATATCAAGTGTGTTTGAGGTACCAATGGGAATACTAACAGTTTTAGTGTTGTCATATCCATACATTTTAAGAATATCTTTAATATACTTATGTTGAGATATATAGGTTCATTTAGGTTTTTGAGAAATTTGAAAACCATGGAAAAATGTTAACTCACCCATCATGCTCATTTCAAACTCAGATTTCATTAAATCCACAAAGAAATCAGTTGATTATTGCTGAGTTGAACCAAATATGATGTCATCAACATATATTTGAACAATCAAAACATTTTTCTTGTTTTTCTTTATAAAAAGGGTTGGATCTGCATTTCCCTTAACATAGTTATTTCGAAGAAAAAATCATGTTAGTCTGTCATACCAAGCTCGAGGGGCATGTTTAAAGTCCATACAATGATTTGGTAAGTCTAAAAACATGATCAGGATTTTTTGTGTCTTCAAATCCAGGAGGTTCAAAAAAATCCTCTTGGACATAACCGTTAAGAAAATCACATTTCACATCCATTTGAAAAGTTTGAAATTGAAGAATGCTACAAAGGCAAGTAAAATACAAATATATTATAGTCTAGCTACTGGAGCATAGGTTTCTTCATAGTCTATTCCCTCTTGTTGATTATAGCCTTCGGCAACTAGTATAGCTTTATTTATAACTATGACTCCATTTAAATCACACTTATTTCTAAAGACCTACATTACTCGAGTGATAGAAGTTCCCTTAGGTCTTTCATCCATTGTCCAGACTTTATTCCTTTCAATTTCATTTGTCTCATCTTGCATGGCTTTGATCCAATCATCATCACCTAAAGCTTCACCAGTGATTTATGGTTCTAATTGTGAAAGAAATGCTAGATGTTCTACTTCATTCCTCAAGGAACTTCTTGTCCTTACAGGTTGATTTACATCACCAATGATACTATCACTGGGATGATACATAAGAAAAACCTGACTTGGGTTTTGTAAAACGTTTTCATCAACATAGGGTAGAAAGTCTTCTGGGGTAAATGTTTCAAAAATATTTTATTGAACATTTTCCTTATTAGAAGGATCTTCTAAAAAAGGTTGATAATCAGTTTTTGAAAACACATGCGAGGATGTAGGTAAGGATGGTTTAAAAACAAAAGGATCAGACTCATCAAATTTTACATGTATTATTTCCTCTGCAGTACAAGTGTTTTTATTGAAAACTCTATAATCCTTAGAAGTTGTGGAGTAGCATAAGAAAATTCCTTCATCAAATTTTGGTGTGAATTTTTGTAGATTGTCTTTAGTATTCAGGATGAATACCTTGCAACCAAAAACCGTGAAGTATGAAAGTCTAGTTTTTCTACCATTCCATAACTCATAAGGAGTTTTATTAAGAAAATGTCTAATCAAAACTCGATTTATAGTATAACAGGAAGTGCTTACAGCTTCATCCTAGAAATGTATTTCTTTAGAATATTCACTCAACATGGTTCTAGTTATCTCTTGAAAAATTATATTTCTTCTTTAACTACACCATTTTGTTGAGAAGTTATAGGTGATGAAAAGTTATGTGAAATACCTTTTCTACTACAAAATGTTTCAAAATCAAAATTTTGAAATTCTCCTCCATAGTCACTATGAATATTTTTCAATGGAAGGATTTTCTAATTTTTAACATGGGCTCTAGAACTTTTGAAATAAGAAAAAGCTTCAGTGTTCATTGCTAGAAAATAGACCCATGTAAATCTAGTGTAATCATCAACTAGAACAAACACATAGTATTTTCCACCAATACTTCTTTTTTGTGTTGGATCAAAAAGATCCATGTGTACCAACTGTAACGCATCAGTTGTTGAGACTTCACAGATTGATTTAAAACTATATTTTTGTTTCTTTCCATATTGACAAGGATCAAAAACTTTAGAAGAATCAAATATAAGCTCTGGTAGATCCTTAACTTGTTTCTTCTTAGATAGTTAACATATGTTTCTAAGGTTACAGTGTCCTAACCTTCTATTCCATAACCAAGAATGATCTTCGATTGCACTTAGACAAGGTAAGTCTTGGATCCTTAGGTCTTCTAAGTTCAAAGTGTAAACATTATCTTGCCTATGGGTAGAGAGAATAAACTCTTCCTTGGAATTGTATACTAAGCACTTATCATTCATAAAATTCACAAGGTATCCTTCATAGCATAATTGACTTATGCTAATGAGGTTGTGCTTAAGACCCTTAACAAATAAAACATTTGAAATCAAAGTTTTACCAATAAGAACAATATAACATATACCAACAATTTCTCCTTGAGCGTTTTCACCGAAATTTACTTTTCCTCCTTTCGTCTTGATAATCTTTTCAAAATAGTTTTTGTTACCAGTCAAATGTCGGGAACAACCACTATCCATATACCATGTATTGTTGTTGTTACTTCCCGTATTTTCTTGAAAATAATAAAAGAATTAGACTTTTAGAATCCAAACATTTTTGGATCCGAGATTTTCAGATAACAAAATTTTGGGCACCCATATCTTCTTAGAAAAATAAGCCTTATGAAAACCTAAAGATTGGGTTTTGTTTAAAGAACAATTCTTTGCCCAGTGACCACCACATTGACACTTGGTACAAAATGGGGCACTTTGAGGAACAAAATAATTGTTACTAAAAGTTGGTTTAGCATGGGTATAACCAAATCCGGATTTGTTTCTTAAAGTTCGTATTTGTGAATACATATTATAAAAATTTTCTTTACCTAAGGTAAAGTTTCAAAAACACTTATTTAAGGAAAATATTTCGAACTTTAGTTTTATAACCAAGTTTTTATCTTCATAATTTTTAGATTTGGGACTAGAGCTAGGCCCGAAAACACTTTTCTTAGAAATTACTTTTTCTAGATCATTATAAAGTTTATTCTTTTCAGAATTTACTTCCTCAAGACTTTTTGAAATACTTATAAAATCAGAATTTTTCATATCGGGATCTTTAGAAAGATCTGATATTTCCTTATTAAGAATAGTATTCAAAGAATATGCCTTGTCAAGTATTTTATTGAGTTTTAAATTCTCAATCTCATGAAGTTCAACAAACCTAGAAGCTTCTTCATAGGTAGGTAAAGTATTTTCTTCATCAGAAGAGGATTCTTCATCCGAACAGCTATAATATTTACTATCATTAGCATTTAAATAAACGTTGGTAAATGATTCAGCATTGTGTACCTTAGCCATAAACTAATGATTGTTAATAGGTAATCTGGTTATAAGACCAAGATTCTTCTGTCCAGAAGATTCATAATCTGAAGATTAATATGAAGAGTCACCACCACTGGCACTCCAAGTATCATTAGCTTTCAGAACATTCTTAGCTTTAGCATTATAATACTTCTTCCATTTCCTTTCAGAATGCCTCTCTTTTATTTCTTTCTTCTTGAGCAAAGAAAAATCAGGTCTTATGTGTCCAACTCTCTTTCATTCATAGCATGTGACATCTGAATCTTTATTATCATTCCTTTCCTTCTTGTTATACATGGATTGGAAATTTATTTATCCAGCTATATTGTTCATCCTTCAAGCAAGATTTGCTAACTCATTCTCTGAGACTTCACTCTCACTAGATTTGGATTGGATAACAACCTTCTTAGATTTGGATCCAGTTACTCTCTCAGGAGTCTTAGCTTTCATGTGATTTGATGTTGTAATAAAAGAAACAGTACCATTCCTTTAAAGACCCAGAAATTGAAAGGAAATTTTTTTCTTAATTTCTTTGTAATTTTGCGAGGCTGTGGCTTCTGACGGCACCTCATTCCGAGGCCTAGTGTGTCAGGAATAAATTTCCGAAGTTTAGCTCGGGTACGTTCAGTGAATGAATGAGTGGGTTTTCCTTAATTTTGATCCGGTGCTCGGAATCGAAATTCGAGGGCTTCGTTGAAACCAAAACGCCGATAATTTCGTAAAAAGACCTTTTCCAGATATGCGTTTTCTTGGGAAGAGAGTTGTTTAATTTTGTGGTTTTTAAGACTACAGAGAAATAAAATTGTGCTACTAATTTTATTTCTATTAAGTGGTCCAAATCCTAAGGATGGAGGTTGTGTGGAACTAATAACCCATGTGAGGTTATTAGTGATGTGGGGCCCACATGATCCCCACCCCTTAAAATCCCTTAAACCCCCTCTTTAATGTTGGAACCCCCCCCATAAGTTTATGACCTTCTCTCTCTCTTTAATTGAATGCCAACACACCTATTCAATTTATTTAATGTCGTTAATTAATTGAATGAGGTTTTGAATTTTTAAAAATGTTGGCATGTGTGAATAAATTAAGACAAAGTATTCATTTGTTTTGGGTTGGTTTGTTGTGTGGATTCGGGGGAGAAAATAACCTAGGTCTCGAAGAACGTCGTCTTCCATGTTGAAGAATGCGAAGAACATCAAGACATTGACGAAGAACGTTGTCACCACAAAGGATGACCACCGTGTAATCTTCTCTCCTCTCCGCAGCCGGTGAGAGACGCCTTTTCCGGAGAACGACAACGCGCCGCTTTCTTCATCAGGAAAACACCGAAGACGCTTACAGAGCCTCGATCCGCGACGTCGTCTTCTGCGACGCTGTTTTTCATGACATCCTTTTTCCATGACGACCCTCGTTCGATGACTTCATCAAAGTAGGGGTCTGAGTTCAATTTTTAGTGGATTATGTTTGTACATGCTTTGGTGAAGATATTTTATTTTGTTGGCCGCATGTTATCCAAAGTAATGGGAGGAGGTCGGACCACACGAACACGGCCAAACCTCGTCCCCTATTGTCGTTGATTATCTTCTTGGCTTGAAACAGAGGTGATGTCGATATACCGCGCAAGGTCAAGGAACTCATGGAGGAGCGCAGCGCCGTCACGATGCACTAGTGAGGGACCAGAACAGGTCACGACCGGAGTCGGGCCGCAGTGAAGAAATGTGCCACCGTCGCGTCGCACCGGTGTTCAAGGGGCCGCGGCCAGGGCGGGCCGCCGCGGAGGGGCGCGGCACCGTCGCGCCGCGCCGGTCGGGAAGGAGACATGGACTTTGGCCGTGTCGGAGAAAAAAGAGGTGGCCGACCTCACTGGCTGCTGGTAAACAAGAGGAAGCATCGGCGGTTCTGCAAGGGGCGGCGGCCGGATCCACCGGCCGCCGGTGTTCAAGGGGGTTAGGACCCGCGAGGGGGGTCCCGCGGAGGTGGTACCGGCCGACCAACCGTGGTCAGCCGTTTGGCGGGGAGGCCGGGGGTCGTAACCCCCGGCGGTTGACTAGGTGGGCCCCCTCCACGTGGGGGCCGCTGTTTTGAGACCAGGGGGCAGCCCCCCCCCCTTTTCGGCGTGCGCTCTGCACGCGGGCGCCGCCCCCACGCCAGGCCGGGCTGGGCCTGACCAGCTGCACCGGCCCGGGCCACCCCGGCCACGCCGGCAGGGCTGGGCCATGCCCTAATGGGCCGGACCCGGACATAGGTCGTGTTAAACCGGTTCGGGCCGACCCAGGGGGTCTTCGGTCGGGTCGGTCCGGGCCCAAAACCCCCTAAAATCGAACAGTTTCGTTCAGACGCCCATAACATAGGCTACAGACCTCTGATCGACACACCGTCAGTTGCGATGGGATCCTTGGATCGAGACTGTCGTTTTGATATATTACAATCATGGTTTAGAAGAACTTTGTGTATGGCCAGTTTGGTTCGAACACGAAACCAACCGGGCCCTCGGAGCGGAAACTCTTATAACTTGAGCTTCGGATGTATGATTGACGTGTCGTCGACTTTGTTGGATTCTTATTAGTGAGACAGACCTTTTGGATTACTCCACTCAAGGTTTGGATGTAGTTGGAGTATGGTCGGGTTGGTTTTGGATTAAAAAACAACCAGGACCCTTGGACGAAAAAGCCAATAACTCTTAGACCGGGTGTTCGGTTGACGCACTATCTGTCACGTTGTGTTCCTGTTGACATGACAGAACTTTGTGATACATCAACTTGGTCTATGTGACATTTGATGTATCGACCTCTTGGCTCGTGGATCGGACCCTCCCAGAATGAGTGTGCTGTATACGGAACCCCTAGAGCTGGCTGAGACTTGACGACTGCTGATCGATCGACTCGGAGTGTTTCGATAGCCTAGTGGGGAGCGCTTGGATGTAGTGGCAGACCCACGGTGGAGGAGCGCTTGGTTGTAGCGGCAGACCTGCGGTACTCAACAGAAGGATTACCTCTGTAGTCTATGAGGGGGAGCGCTTGGTTTTAGCGGCAGACCCATGGTGGGAAGCGCTTGGTTGTAGTAGTAGGCCCATAGTACTCCACAGGTGGAGTACTATTGCAGTACAATGTTAGTGGGAAGCACATGGTTGTAGCGGTAGGCCCACTGTACTCGAATGAGGAGGAGTTCCCCATTAGCTATGGGTTCGACGGTGAAGACTTTCGTACTGGAATCCTCCATGGGTTCGACGATGATTTCAATCGTATTTGAATCCTACGTGGGTTCGACGGCGAAGACTTTCATACTGGAATCCACCGTGGGTTCGACTACAACGACAACCATACGAGAATCCTCCATGGGTTCGGCGGTGATGACTACTATACTTGTATCCTACATGGGTCCGACAGTATTGACCTCTGTTGTAGTATCCTACATGGGTCCGACAGCTTAGCTGGTCTAATATCCTACGTGGGTCCCAGATTAGATGAATCTGTGGCTACATCTGATCATCTCTATCACCTTACGAATAAGTATACCTGTGTGAGCTGAGTCTTGGCTTTCAATCATTATCTTCGATATGATTGACTTGCTTTCCTATGTGGATTGTGTTGTGCTTTCCTGTGTGGATTGGGTTGTACTATCCTGTGTGGATGTGATTGTAATTGAGCTCGTGAGTTGGAGCTGAACTGGATTTGATGACTTAGGTATATGTATGGGCATATACCTAAGTAGTGTTAGGTGACACTCTATGACTGTATCTGTTCTGTGTGGTTTATCCTTTGTGGATTCAGGGAGACCTTCGGGGGTCTTAGGGTCCCTACTGAGTATCGTATACTAACCCCTGCACGGGCTTCGCCTGCACTACGTTGTGTTGGTTGCAGACGACGGACATCACTAATCGAGGTTGAGGCATGTAGAGATGGACGGTTCCCAAAGGAGAAACTCACAATGATTCGGTGCCTGTAGGTGGATTTTACGATGAGTCGGTACCTGGAGGTGGACCACTGGGCGGGACATACACGGGGCGGATGGCAGGACCCGAGGAGCCGAGGAGGCTTTCTGTACCCACCCTTCAGGTGGGATTCCAGTGGACAGCTCAGTGTTGCTACTTTACTTTTCAGTTTCTGTACTTCCTTTCCAGTTGTACTTTACTTCAGTTTGGGTTTGTATTCTAGCCCACTTACTTTTCCGCACGTACTATTGTACTCAGTTACTATGTGGTGTTTGTTTACTTTATAAAGGCAATGTCTTCCCCTTTATATCAGGATTTACGCCTTTGGTGCTAGTCGCCAGCCCCTGGCCTATGGAAGGCGGGCTTAGGGTAGTCACGACATTGGTCCCGAGGACTATTCGTGACAATTCCCATTCTTCTTTTTGATATTGTCAGCACCTCTCTTCATCCTTGTTTCATGTTGGAGAAGATTTCCAAACAGCTCATCTTAGGAAATTTCAGGCACCTTCCTGTTCTCATCAATTGATGTTCTCTTTGATTCCCACTCATTGGGCATAATATCAATGATCTTTTCAACAAGAGCTTCATCATCCAGAAATTTCTCTCCCATACATTGTAAGCTATTCACGATAGTCATAAACCTTTGCTGCACCATACAAATGTGTTCTCCAGAAGGAAAGTTAAAACAATGATACTCAGCTCTAAGAATGGCTCTTCTAGTCTCAATCACTTTGGATGTACCAAAATGTTTAAAATTGAGTTTCTTCCATATACAGTTAGCTACTTTACATGAAGAAATTTGGTTATATATATTCTTAGTCATTGAACATAGTAAAGTATTGTGTACCTTATAGTTTAATTGATAATCATGCTTCTCTTGGTTTGTGAAAGTACTAACTTCCTTAATAGTAATTTGATAAACTTCCATATGCATAACAATGTTTTCTACTCTAGTATTGGTAACGAATGTATTCATTCGATCTCTCCAATAATCATAATCATTAACATCAAAAATTGGTGGTCTTGTAGGATTTAGGTTGTCGATGGAACCAACATTGATTGCTTTCATCTTAAAAATCTTTCTACACAAAAACTTGTTAATAACAAAAGTTCAGATTCGAGGAGAATATTCCTTAGCAAGGAAAAATATAAAACAATGAAAAACTGAGAAATAAAAACTTATATGTGAGTACAAGTATTTCAGAGACCTGCTCTGATACCAATTGTAGGATCCAAATAATGATGTATATGCTTAATATACAAGAGGAGGGGTGAATTGTATACTTTAAAAATTTCCTTAAATAAGGAAAGATCTAAGTTTAACAAATTTAAACTAAGAAATTTCACAACACCTATAACACCAATTGAATGATTGGGTCAAAGTATGAAGTTACAAACTTCTAGTTCTATACACTTGCTTAAATCAAGAAAGTGATTCTGAAAAACCGGTTCTGGAAATATGGATTCGGAAAATGAAACTTAACCAAAGTTTACAATATTAGATTCTACCTTAAAGCCTATAGAATCTAACTGAATCAGAGTACAAGTGTAAGGAAATATAAGAAGATTATACTTTCCATACAATATAAAATGCAGTGGAAAAGATAAAATAGTAACAAAAACAAGTAATAAGATATAAATCTTTTAACCCAAAGACAAGGGTATCCAACAACCTTGGATAAAGGTCCCTTGATTTATAATTTCAAGAAAGTCTGTCTTAACCACACCTGGGTAAGCACTCGGTATGAAGATCAGAGTCTCTGTCTTGCTATCCTCGAATGGCCTCAACTTCAAGGTAGTTGGAACCTCTGTCTTCCTCAGCAAGGAAGCCCTCGAACTTCAAGGTAGTCGGCACATCTGTCTTCCTATCCCCGGAAGCCCTAAAATGTAATCACCAGCATTCAGAGTCGCACGAATAAATATGAACGACCAGTTCAGTACGCACAAGGCACGAAATCTTCTCTCTCTATAAATCACCTTAACAGTGTGTGGTCTCTAGAGTGATAAACTTCTTATTGAGCTATTTCAAATGAACTCTTATTTATAGGCTTAGTATCAATGGTCGACTCCCTCCTCTAATGGTTATATTTTCCGTAAATTTCAGAGGGACCTGTACACATGTCACTCAACCAATGGTTAGTTGAAAAAGTAGAATGGAAGACATCATTTTATAACAAAACATGTGTAACTGAAAGCACGACATCATTTTATTACAAACTTAACAAATCTGAGTGTAAGTAAACAGTTCAGAGTCTAACCAAAAATTATATTCGGAGTCTATATTACAAGGATATTCAGATTCTGTTTATCAGAAGAATTCGGTGTCAAATTTCATAAAAATTAATATCCAAAATCCGTAATCAGAATTCACAACCAGAATTCGTAATGAGAATTCTGCACTGGAATTCGTAATGAGAATTCATCACATAATTCGTAATGAGAATTCATCATAGAATTCGTAATGAAAATTCATCAGAGAATTCATAATGAGAATTCATCACAGCATTTGTAATGAGAATTCATCATAGAATTCCTAATGAGAATTCATCATAGAATTAGTAATGAGAATTCATCACAGAATTCGTAATGAGAATTCATCACAGAATTCGTAATGAGAATTCATCATAGAATTCGTAATGAGAATTCATCACAGAATTCGTAATGAGAATTCATCACAGGATTCGTAATGAGAATTCATCACAGAATTCATAATGAGAATTAATCAGAGAATTCGTAATGAGAATTCATCACAGAATTCGTAATGAGAATTTGTCATCAGAATTCTTAATGAGAATTCCTCATAGAATTTGTAATGATAATTAATTACAGAATTCGTAATGAGAATTCATCACAGAATTCGTAATGAGAATTCCTTACAAAATTTGGAATGAGAATTCGGATCCTGAAACAGAATTCTTCATATCTAAGTATTATACAATTCCGAGAATATAGATATGGATCCTATTTATATACATAATAAAAAAATGTTGATATGAACAATGAAAACGATAAAGACATAAATTTCCTTAATGAAATTTTCCTTAGATAAGTAAAACAGGGGTAAAAACATATTTTCTTAAAGATAAGGTGTTTGT
This sequence comes from Viscum album, assembly GCA_963277665.1. Lineage (NCBI taxonomy): Eukaryota > Viridiplantae > Streptophyta > Magnoliopsida > Santalales > Viscaceae > Viscum > Viscum album. The sequence goes on along the minus strand of OY728161.1, from coordinate 1,531,692,969 downwards.
GATTTTCAAAACAATAAGGAATGGAAAAGTCATAAGGAAAGCCTTATTGACTCAACACTAAGTACACTGAAAGAGAATTTCCGATATTATAAGACATCTAAGGGACAATTTTTTATTGATTAGGTACATTTCTTGGGTCACATCATTATAGAGGAAGGTGTGTCAATAGACCAAGAGAATGTTCATGAAATGGTTTCTTTGTAGCATCCAAATAATGTATTCAATATCCATAGATTTCTACAGTTTTAGTGTTATTATTAGAGTATCATCCAAGACATTTACCACTTGGAAGCACCACTTTTGAGCTTGACTAATAAGGTAGTTGAGATTGAATGTTCTAGAGCATGTTATAATTCACAACAGGAGTTAAATAATTGCTTGACTACTGCTCTAATCTTGATCCTACCCCAGCCAGGTGAGGTGTACACAGTGCTTTGTGAGGAATCTGAGTTAGGACTAGGAGTAGTGTTGATATAGGGAGATTCAATTGTGGAATATGTGTTATGATAGTTGAGACCACATGAAAAAAAAAAGCAAACTCATGGATGTTAGTTAGTTGTTTTTTTATGACTTTAAGTGTTTGTGGAATTATCTTTTGGGAGAAAAGTTTACTCTATATACAAATCCCCAGAGCTTAATGTATATATTTTTTTCAATATTACTTGAATATTTAGCAGTACATATTGACTTAGTATATGCAGTCCTTTGAATTTAAGATAGCATATAAACCTGGGAGGGGAAACATTGGTTCTAACACTCTAAGAAAAAATACATAGTATCAGGATTTTTAGGAGTTTAGATTTTAGTGGAAGATTATGGCCTTTTGGGCTAAGATTCATGTTTCTGTATAGGAGGTCCAAGATCAGATGACACTCACATCAGTGAATGTTTATTATACACTTTTGAGCCAGATCAGAGAGACTATGTATGAGGATCTAAAATTTTTGTCATTGAGATTAATTCTTGAAGGTGGGGATTCACATTCTGATTGGACTATAGATGAATATGAGATCATATATGTTGTGGTATGTGTTGTTGTTCCTACATGTATGCAATAGTGGTTGATGTGTGAATTTCATACCTCAATGTGGGTAGTGTATCTGGGTTTGACCAAAATTTACCATAACCAATGTCAAATGTATTGGTATTCAGTCCTGAAAAAAAATTATTTTAGGGTTAGTAACACAATGATACATCAGTAAACTAGTGAAGAATGATCATCAATGACCTGGTGTTTTACTACAAAAAAAACATTCCATAATGGAAGTGGGATGACTTTACCATGGATTTTGTGGTGGGTTCCCCATGAAAGACTCAAAATAATAATGTTATCTGGGTGGTTGTTGAAAGACTAAAAAAAGTTGTGCATTAATTTCCTACCTTGGAAACATTCATAGTGATCAAATTAAGAGATAGTATGTATGCATGGGGTTCAATGGATTATAGTTTTAAGCCGTGACTCTCGTTTCAGTTCATTCTTCTGGAAAGGTTTGTACAAGTCTCTCGGTATGCATGTATTAATGAGAACAGTTTCCCACCCATAAATAGACGGGTAGTCGAAATTTACTATTTAGGAAATGGAGGATATGCTATGAGAGTTCATTATTGACTTTTGTTGGTCTTGGGAGAATCACCTAGCACTTATGGATATCTCCTATAACAATAATTATTAGGAAAATACTCAGATTGCACCATATGAGGTTCTTTATGGTAGTCCATGTAGATCACCTCTATATTGGATACAGGTAGGTCAGTTAAATCTGTTGGGACTGAGTCTCATCCATGAGATATCAGTGTTAGTTCAGCTAATTCATAAAATTTTAGCTATGAATCAGAGTAGATAGAGGTCTTATTCTGATCCACATTGACAAACCCCTTAGCATAGAGTGGTTTTTTATGTATTCATTTGGGTGTCACCTAGATTGGGTCACCATAGTATTCAAAGACAGGGAAAGTTGGCTCCCATGTTTTTCAGACCTTTTTAGGTTTTCAATAGAATCAAGCCATTGAAAAATTGATTGGATCTTCCATATAGGTATTGTTCTATGAAATATGTTTTTTAGGTGTCACAACTTCAGTGGTATCACCCTAACCCTTCTCATGTGATCGATGTGGATGTCGCTGATACTGGTATCTATGTGTCCATTGAGGAGAATATGTTACATGTTGTGGATCATAGTCATTATGTTATGAGGGTAAAGATATCATTGATTATTTGAGTGTTGTGGAAACATATCTGTAATAAGGAGGAAACATAGGAGAGGGAAGCAGTTATATAGGCTCAGTGTCCCAATATTTTTCCATCAGAATATTTGAGATTATTTGGAGTACAAATCAAGGATGACCTATTGTAAGGTGAATATATCTAAATATCCCAGACATCTTAGAGATTGTTCAAGCTTGTATACAGGTACTCTTTTACAATTAAATTTTTATCACAAGGGTGGGTTTGTATTTCAAAGTGTTCGGGTGGAAATTGTGAATTTTGGATAAAACATGAATTTCACAGTTTGCTAATTGGTTCCCCAAACCATATGCAAAACCCATCAAAGAGTAAAACCATGGACATAGGGTATTTTATGATTGGAACAGAGTTTAACAAACTGTGTGGACTCTTAGTAGAAATTTTTCACCCATAAGAATAGGCGCATGGTTACAGTTCAGGGTTTGGCGAACTCTGCACCCCTTCCCAGGAAACCATGCACAAGGTTTTCAATCCCCCCAAATTTTTAATTAAATTTTCCAACCCCCCCCCCCCCCCTCCACCCACCTGAATTTCACCCTCATTAAACCCAATCAAACATAATACATTTTTCTATGATTTTAGAGGCTCCTAGAAGGATTCCATGGTCTTCTGAATACCGTTTCAATTTGGGAATTTACATTGGGATAACTTCATTCAATGATATTGAGGTAGGTGGTTTATTTATTAACTCCCAAAGCATTGATTTCAATTACATGTATGTAATTATGAAATTTCCATTACATTTGTAGAAATTTAATATTGAATTAGAGTAATTGATTGGTTAATTAATTAAATAATAGATTGTGGAATTGATTGGTTAATGGGGTTGTGAAATTGGTAAATTGAATGAATTGTATAATTGGTTGATTAATGGGAAGTTGAATTGACCGAATAATGGGAATTATAGGATGGTTGGATTGACCTTAAAGAGTTAATGGTTAATATAACTAAATATTGATAAATAGTATAATGGAGAATTTTAAATATTATTCCATGTGAATTAAAGTGATGAACCTTTTATAAATTGAAATGGTATACCATGATATGTAATATTGATAAGAGAGTTAATAATGATTAACCTTGGTAAATGTGAAATATGTGAAATGTGTGATTGATTGATAAATTGGTTGTAGGACATAGACTGAGGCTTTAAATAACCATGGGGTGCTAGACATGTTGTTCTGGACCCGAATTCATGCATTTTTTATATGAGTGTGGGGCACTGATTAAGGCTTCAAAATCCCATATTTGATTGATTGATAAATGGATTGTGGAACATGGACTAATGCTTCAAATACCCACGAGTGTTAGACATGGTATTCTAGGGCCAAAATGTTGACATTGGACTATGGTTTCAAGTAGTCGTGATATTAAATTGAAATGAAATGATTAATGAAAAATAATGAGTTATGTGATATGTTATATCCATTAGGGATATTTCATACTCTAGCATGGGCCGAAGAAAGCATTGATGGTTTGTTTTTTATCATGAACCCAAGTGATTTATGTGGTTAAATAAAGAATAATGAAATGTAATAACTATTTACTTTATTATACCTTATTCTTTATGAAACTAATTACACGGTTATTGACTGGATATTTTTTTAGAGACATTGGTGGTGGCCTACTAAGTTGTAATAACACCCTACTCAGGCTGCATAATTGGTACCCAAATATACTTCATGTTTTCAAGATAGGATAAGGGAATGAGCCCTATATTAGATGGCTGAGTAGGGATATAGCATGGACGAGGGAACCATATGTGATGATGGGACCTGCTTGGGGATTTTCCAATGTGTCTTTATTTTTGTGTTTCATTTAAAAACTCGACACATACATGGAATGAAATATCCACTCTTTTATATTTTAATATTTTTTTCATGTTTTTGTCATCATGTGATACTATAATTATTCTAGTTAAGGATATTTCCATTTGGTTATTTTTTATTTATTTATGTTGTTGTGCTTCTTTGGTAAATAGGGTATAGTCACCACATGTTATATATTTGACCCTTGTTACTAGTCGTAAGCCTCTGGAATACAAGGAGGAGCGCCTAAGGTAACATAAAGAACCAAATCAATGAATTTGTATGTGGTACTTGGGTCAGGACATTACAGAAACACAAATTCCAATTTGAATGTAAGTCTCAAAATTACCATCTAATCCTACATTCAAGAGTTATTAAGATATTTGAATAAAACATCACATACATGATATAATATATTTAATATTATTATTATATCAATGTCGATCCTCCTCAAGCCCTAGAATCCCATGTTGACTCTAAGACTAGCCTCGAAAATATTATTTAAAATATTCCATTGTCTTATAGGGGAAAAATAGAATCATTACATTCTTTCAACCCTAGAAGTATTCATCCCAAAAATTAAAAACCTACTCAAATAGTTTAGGTAACTTAGCTCACATCTGGTTCACCCACTCCCAGGTGCCCTTCTAAAGATTCATGTGCAGCCACCAAACAAGCACCAAGGGAATCACTCACCCACAATATATCATATCTTGTGGGTACTCAATCACTAGCATGTACTCTATGAGGGTATATCCATCCTTGATGTACATCACACCATAATCAATAACATGTGATGGATCATTCTCATAACTCTTAAATTTTGACACATGGAATAAATCATGTACCTAGTCTAACAATGGAGTTATAGTCAACTGGTATGCCACCCCACAATCCCTATGAAGTATCTAGAAAGAGGAATATAATATTATAGATAAATTACTACCCTAACCATATCTATAAACTCCTCGCTAATTTGATACCTTCATGAACACATCCCCACCCTCATTGAACTTTGAAGGCATATTCCATCTGTCTACATAAGACTACTTATGGGTCGGGGCAGTCCTCATACACTCCTAGATGATATGTACCTTTTTTTTCTCACAGAAACTCTTGTCCTGTGAGTTTTGATACCCATAGATCATTCCAACATTGTGGTGGCATATATGGTCTTTGATACAGGTCCTCTAATGGCTCCATTCCTATGGTAGAGTGAAAAATATTGTTACACACAAAATCCACCAAGGGTAGGTTATCCTCCCACCTCCAAAAAAAGTTCAACATGCAAGCCCAAAGCATGTCTTCCTAAACATGAATCGTACACTCAGTTTGGCCATATATCTGAGGGTAAAACATCATTCTTAAATAAAACTGAGTCACAAGTTCCTCACAAAATCATCTCTATAATTGTGATGTGAAAATATAATCATGGTCTAAAAAGAACATTATGGGAACTCCATGAAGCTTTACTATCTCATTTATGTAAAGGAATCTCAATATTACTACATAACTCTGCTATTTGATGGGGAGGAATTGGGCCGACTTGATGAGTTGGTCTATGATCACGCAGATATAATCACTTCTTCAAGATGTTCATTAAAGTACCAACATGATGTATTTTGATATATTTTCTCACTTATACTCCAGTACCACATGGGGTTAAGCTAAATATAATGGTACCTAGTTCGTATCCTTCACCTATATACAAGTGGAGCATCTAGATAAAAACTAGGCTACACACTTATTCATCTTTTTCCGCCAAAACCGACACAAGATATCCCATAACATCTTTCCTACTCCTAGATGTATAGTTAAGGGGTTGTATGATACTCCCTAAAAACCTCCTCTCATAGTGTCACTAGTACCATGGTCAACCATCTGAAAAGAAAGATATTCCTCCCAATATTAAAAAATACACCATGATCATGTCTACTGGATATATAAACACATAAGGTCTCTTAGTCAGTATCTCCAAGATGATCCTCCCTAACATTCTATATAAGAGAAGGGATAATAACCATAGACTAGAGGTAAACTATAACATCCTTATTTACTGAGGAAAATTACTATGATAACTCATTCAACAGCTACTAGCAAGATCTCATACTAAGAACATATGGCACCACATTTTACATTCTAGTAGTATTGACTATCATGAAGTCCCAATAATTTAGGATATCAAGTCATATCATTTGTATAATGTTATGATCATTATATGAAAGTATATACTTGAGACTCTTGTGGTTAGAATAGATGATAAAATTTTCACCTTTAAGATAGTATTGTAACATCTTCGGGGTAAAGACCACTGATTCCATCTCAATATTATGGCTTGCATAGTTCTTCTAGTGTCATATTAACTAATAGAACCCATAAGAAATCACTACATGACTCTCTATTATTACATATCCAAGCCTTGTTTCATAGACATCGTAGAACACTACATACTCAACACACTAATTAGAAATTCTAAAAATGGTGGTGCTCATCAACCACTACTGAAACTCTTGAAAATCATGTTGGCATGTCTTTTTCCACATAAAAGGATTCCCCATTTTGGGTTAATGTAATCAAGGGTGTCATAATCCTGGAGAAATCATGTATGAATCCTCGATAGTATCCTGCCAGCCTAAGGAATCTCTACACCTCATTCACAATCTTAGGTGGATACGAAGCTAGCACTGCCTTAACGTTCACATATTCCACTGCTAGTCCCTCTTCTAAGATGATATGTCCCAATAATTAGACCTCTCTAATCCAAAACTAACACTTCATGTTCATCTCATAAAACTGGTTCTCTTTATGTATGTCCAAAAAAATCATCAAATTTCCTCATTTTACTCCACAAATGACGACTAAAATAAGATATCATTGATTAATACCACTATGAACCAGTCTAATAAGGAATGTAAAATCTATTCTATTTCATGAGTCCCATAAACATTGATGAGTCATTCATGATTTATAAGGTAATCATAAACTACTTGTAGTTACCATAGAGACATCATAATACCGTATTTTTTATATCTTCATCTTTAACATGAATCTAGTGTTAGATTGACTATAAGTTAATCTTATTAAACTATCTTGTTCCTTTCAACTGGTCGAAGAGGTCGTCGCTTCCCGATAGTGGATACTTTTTCTATAACAACCCATATCTTTTATACACTTTATTTAATGATTTGTTAAATAAATTCACACATAATACAATACTATAATATCATAATGCCTAGTGTATTTTTGAAATTAGATATATAAATTATAACATAAACCAAGGATACAATAACATTATTTAAAAAATCCATAATATGACCTTAAAATCCCTTGATCTTGTAATATAGCACACGATAACTGAGAGATGTATATAATATAGGGTTTCTCTATATAACTTAGTAATGGAGAAATAGAAACATAATATGATAAAAGTTACACATTTTAGTCAATTGGTATATCAAAATGGCATGAAAGGGGTTAGAATCATAATCATGATCATTGATGCATGAAATAAGTTGATAATATAAAGGTAGCATAGGAATGCGGTAAAAAAGTAAAACATGACATCATAAACATAAGTTAAGGATAACTACAAACACATCATAAAATAGAGTGATAATGGTAACCTATTTCTTACCATACATGGAAACTCATGAGATAAAAACATTACCCATTGCGTTAGAGGGATATATAATTCTAGGCCCACCCATCACATTCATATCATGTACATGCATTTGTGCACCACAAAGAACATAGGTAATAAGAACGCATTCCATAAATATTAACCCCAAGAATAAGGAGTGTGGTTTAATTAAATGGAATTCCCAAATACGAATGATATTTACTACTAGGTGAATACACTTGAGTGTAAATTTGTATGGTTATTCATTACACAAATGTTTGGCATGGAAAATTGCAGGATAATTTTTTCCGCATAATGGGTTTATATAAAGGATTATAGAATGGGTGAATGAGAGTGAGATGTGGTATATCTGTACATGGTAATCATAAGTACAGTAATGGGATGTGTAAAAACACATTGAATCATGTATAATTAGAATTCAAAATGGATTGGTACAAATAAATTACTTTAAATAAAAATAAGGGGAGGGATTCCCTTACCTTGACATGCATAATCTAAAAGATTTGGAGGAGCTTTTTAAGATCTTGGGGGAACCTTGGGAGGGATACAAAGAGATAAAGGTCAAGAAAATTAACAAAAAAATGGTTTTTAGTGAATATTAATTAGATTTTAGTTGCTTTTAAAAGAAAAATATAGGGTAAAATATTATTAATATCCAAACATAGGTTTTGGAATCTGTATAAAACATTAATATAAACCATATACCTTCTCTTGGTTTCTTTCAAATGGGAGTGGTTTTCCATATTTTATAATTCTAATAACAAAAATTATTAAAATAATACCATTAAGTATGTGGAAGAGTTTGATATTCATAAATATTTAATTTTAAAACTAGAATATATAATATTGTTTTTGGAGGATTCATTAAGGGTTTATAAAAATAATCAAAAAAACATAAAAAACGCATTATATTAAAGGGGATACATAATTTTGGTAGTGGAAACATTTTATAGTATTTATTACAACACTTTTTTTCTTTTATGATGTCATAATACATATCGTATATTTATGCCATATTTAATTTTTTCCCAAAAAATCGATTGTCTACCAAAATTATGAAAAATTCACCATTATATAATTGAGACATGATAATCTAAAAAATAATATTTATTTTCTCAAAATAGTTCTCTAAATATTAAAATTCAATCTTTTAAATCCAAAATCTCTATTTATTGAAAAATATGGGTTTTTAAAATGACTATAATTTTGGATCAATATGAAAATTACATTTGACATCAGAAAATTATATTATCATTTTTATTAAAATAAATATTATTTCATATTAATAGTTTATTAAAATAAAATTTATTTTAAAAATTACTAAATTCATCAAAAACAATTTCTTGATTCAAACTATATATTTCTCAAAAATATAATTGGTGTGTCACCATATCAAAACCTATTTTTTATAAAACTCATTTTTAATCATTTATAAAGTTAAAATAAAAAATGATAAATATAATTATTATTTTATTAAAAATCAAAATATAAAAATGAGTACTTATGGGTCTAGATACATAACCTCTTATTACTCCATCATATTCCCTAAGGGTAAGGTATACTTTCTCAGGGTGGTTCAGTGAACATGGTTTGGGTGATGATATCAATAAGCCTGAACATATAACATAAAGGGTTTCACTCATGATTTATATTTTTAATATAGACTTGGGATTGGTCGAGTTCAAATCATAGTGATTCCATCTTCCTCATAAGCTCCAATATATGAGCTTTATATAGTACAATCCTTCTAGTTGAATCCATAACTTCATTCATCTGTGTTAGATAGAAATTATCATAAGCCTTAATATAATATAATCATAATGGTCACTGTACAATGGATATATACAAATTGTTAAAATTATTAATTTTATTTTAAAAACAACTAGAAATATAAGTCCACAATATGAAAAGTATTCCATTTTGTTCTATAATGAAATTAATTTATAATGATTTTATTCACTCAAATTGGGAATTTAATTTATTAAATAAAATGTCATTACATTCTCCCCCATTCATAAATTTCATCCTCAAATTTTTATTTTTTTACTATAGAATATATGAGGGTAGTTTTGATCCTTTTTATCTTTTGGTTCCCATGTTTCTTCCTCAACATTTTTGTTCCACCACAATACTTTTATCAACTGATATTTCTTATTTTGTAGAACATTGAATCTACGATATAAGATCTTTACAAGCTACTCCGAGTATGATATATAGTTATTCAAAGGTACCACATATGGATTTAGTAAATGTGATGGGCTTGGTATGTAGTTACTCAAGAGGGATACATGGTACACATCATGTACTTGGGAAATGTTGGGTCATAGGACTAGTTCATAGGCCATCTCTCGGATGAAATAAAGGATCTCAAATATGGCTATGTATATTAGACTAAGCTTTACATTATTCAAAAACTCTTGATATTCTTCCATGGAGATATATGAAGGAAGACATTATCTCTAACATCAAACTCCACGTCTCATCAAATATTGTCTTCATATATTTAGTATTTACTTTGAATGAATTTCGTATTTATTTGAATGGTTTAAACCTTCTCTATCATATCTTGGATAATATTAGGTCTTATAATCCTCCACTCTCCAAATTGATCCCAGTATGTTGGAGTATAATACACATTCCTATACATAGACTCATAAGGTTCCATTTGAATGCTATAATGGAAAATATTTTTATATGAGAACTAAACTAGTTTATAGAAAAATATTTTGAAATATGTTGATCATGATATCAACATATCATGTAGAGTTTCAATGGTTCTTTAAGATTGAACATCTATTGGAGGGTGATAAGTAGTACTGAAGCTCATATTTATATCCAACACTTGCTGAAGGCTTCTCCATAACCTTGAGGTAATTTTTAGATCTTAGTCAGATAAAATGGAATGAAGAAATCCATGATGTCTTACCACATATCTTGTTTATATATTTTTGAGTTGGCCAAGAGATAAATCTTCCTTGACAGTAATGAAATGCATTGACTATATTAGGTGATCAACTACAACCCAGATGAAATTATTTTCTTTTGATAACCTAGGGACTCATATGATGAAATATATTATTTTTTTCTAATTTCTATAATTGTATAGGAAATTGTTGCATCATAGCCTTAGACTTATGTCATTTAACCTTAAATTTTTGGAATTCCAATCATCAAGATAAAAATTATGCAACCTACCACTTCATATTAACCCGACAAATTTTATTCTTTATATCTCTATACATCTTAGTGATTCCTAGATTTATAGAGGAGGATCATCAATGATAATCATCCAGAAAGTCCATTTTCAGCACTATTTTTTATGGGACACATATCTTTGTTTCAATCAATTTAACTCTATCTTTGTCAAAGTTGATCACTAGAATATTCTCTTCATTTTTTTGCAGCACCTAATAACCTTTATGTGTATCATTGATCCTATCAAGAATAGATGGTTGAGTAGTTATTTGGGAAATGAAAGATGAAGTTTCTTTTATTATTTCAATTTCCATCCTTTTTATATTTAAGAGGATTAGAACCTTATAATCCTCGTCATTGACAAGGTTGTGAGATCCTTACTACTCAGATAATCTTCAACTGTGTTCACCATCCCATCATCTTAATATATTAAAAAAAATCCTAGATCATTTATAACAACCTTCGTTGGTGAATGTTTATATACTTTTTTTAATATATACTTGAGGATTTTGTAATATATACATATGTAAAACTTTTCCCCATAGTGATAATGTCACCAAATAATTAATCTGATGATCACCACTTCCAATTATAGAACATGTTATCAGTAATTATATACATGAATATTTAATTTGTGGGAGTCTTAGGCTACCACTTTGTTGTCTTTCATGAGTACAAAACCTAATCACTTTTCTAATGCATAGTTGTATATCAAAAATCCTTCCCCACTGGTGTGTAATGTGAGTATTGGTGTAGTTATTAAACTTTTATATTACTTTTAAAATATATACTTTAATTAATCTATCTAGTCAAACAGGACTCCCTTATAATTTATCTTGGTTAGTGGGATTGAAAATTGTGATTGTAGTCTCAAAAATTGATAATAGTACTCAATTAATCTAAGGAAACTTCGGATTTCTGTCACAGATGTTGGTCTGGGCCTTCCTTCAATTGCCATTGTATCTTAAGGATCCATTGATATCTCTTTCTGGTGATAACATTCCCCAGTAATGTAACCTATTCTATCCATAAATCACATTTAATGTACTTCACATACAATATTTCTTTCCACATGGTCCTCACCACAACATTCATATTCTCCTCAAGTTCCTCCTTTATTTTGGAATAGATAATGATATCCTCTATATATACTACCAATAAAATTCAAGGTAATATGTCAAGACCATATTCATAAAGTCTATGAGGATTGATGTAGAATTAGGGAGTCCAAATGTAATCACTATGAACTCATAGTGCATGTACCCTGTATGAAATGTAGTCTTGGGGTATCCTCCTTCTTCACCTTTACATGATAATATCCCAACCAAAGATCCACCTTAGAGATGTATTGGGCTCTATGTAGTTGATCTAACAAGTCACTAGTTTTTGGTATAGGATACAAGTTTTTTATTTTGATCATTTTAATCTCACAGTAAACAATGTAGAGACACATTGACCCATCATTCTTCATGATGAAGAGGACCAGTGCACTCTATGGTGAAGTTCATGGGCATAAATACCCTTTATTCAAATTCTCCTACACTTTATTCTTTATCTCATAAAGTATTATAGTGTTTATTATATATAGAGTCTTGGATATTATGAAAGATCTAGGTATAAGATCTATTCAGAATTTAACCTCATGGATTATAGGATGACTACACAATTCTTCATGAAATACATTTGTGTGTTCCCTCACAATGTGCATGTCATCCAGGATGATCTTTTCCTTAGTCTAAATCATTTTATCTTCATATTCATTGTCATAACAAAATAATATCCATGTTTGATATTAATATACCAATGGAGATACATCCTCCTACTTTTATATTTATAGAATCAGAGGGTGATTCTTCATAAAAAGGTTGATTCCATTATCTTTGAAATTTATATTGGATCCATATAAGGAAAGATAGTTCATGATGTTAATTGCATCTAATTCCACTCAAGGGAGTATAATAAGTTTTTCTATGAGAATAAACCTACAAATAAGGATAAGGTATGAGTAATATACTTTTGATGAAATAACTGAACCATTTTTAATGTTCACTAATAAATCAACTTTCGTGTTTTAATTTGGTGTTTGAATAGATCTACTGATTTGTTTGATATCAAAGAATGTGTAGAACCATATTCGCATACACATTTGATGTTCATGAATTGATGAAAATCTAACCTTTCACTATTTGATTTTGGTTCTAATTATTTATTTCATCAAAAATAGGCATAGGGATTGGAATTTTCAAAAATTAAACATGTACAAGGGAAGCTATGAACATTAAAGGGATAACCCGTAAATTACATATATTCTCTAACTTATCAGTTTAAATTTTTCAATCTAATTTATCCATTATATATTTCCAAACAAAAAATATTATAGGAATTTTTGTTCCCTCAATAATGGTTTGTAAGGATCTTATGAATTTACCGAAGCATGTCCCCTACGTGTATCAAACTATGTGTGTAGAAATGCCTCTTTGTTGTTAACCATGTGATGATTGAGTCAATACCAATTCAAAAATTATGGGTTTATTACCACTGGGTACAATTTTTCCATAGAAACATCCACTTTTAGTATCTATAAAGGGATTTATTTTCTTATCAACCACTTAATCTATACTTTTCCAAAATATAGGTATGTTTTTTTATGTTTATTATAATTCTGAAGTCTTTAAATAACATTTTTTAATTTTAGTTCCCTAAAATAACTATACATTCCCTTGATACCAACTATGACAACCCATATCTTATATACAATTTAATTCATGATTTATTATATAATGTTGCCCATATTATAATACTAGAATATAAAATGGCCTAGTGTTCTTGGTAAATTAGGTATATAACATAAAAAATGAAGTAGGGATACAGTGAAATTATTTAAAAAATCCATCACATGCCCATTATGTAATTTGATCTTCCAATACTGTATGAGATAATCTATGGATGTACATAAGAAAGGGGTAATCAATAAATCATAATAAGGGAATAATCAAAGCATAACATAATAAAAGTAAAATATGTTGGACAATAATAATATAAATAACATATAATAGGTGTTAAATTCATAGAAATGATCATTTAAACATGATATTATATGATAATATAAAGGCAATATAGGAATGTGGAAACAATAAAAAAACATGACATCATAAATGTAAGTAAAGTATAACTATTGTGACATCATAACATTGTGTTCTCAGGATGACCTAACATGTACTATACATGGTATCTCATGAGATAAAAAAATAACACAATGTATTGAAGGGTTATATAAATTCATCCCCACCAATTATATTCAGATCATGTACTTTCATTTCTGTGCCACATTGATCACACAATATATGAAAACCTTTCATAACTTTTAACCCAAAGATTATGGAGGGAGATTAAAATACTGTAAAATCCCAAGTAAATAAAGAATATGACATTTGAATATTTTCTATTTAAATAATAATTTTTATTTAAAGGGGATTCTATGTTTGATATCATACCTTATACATAACAACAGGTTTCTTTGAAATCTTACGTTGCACACAACGTTGAGTTAAACTAAAAAATAGTAATATAATATTTTTTTAAATAGTAGTTAACACCTAGCAGTTTTATTGGAGAGAATGAATAGAACTAACTACAATATGATTATACATTTTTTAAAATGTTTTTTACATTTATCCCATAAAATTTAGAGGCCTAAAATGTGAATGAATCCAATTATAAGCATAAATACTCTAATATTCATTAAAAGGATGATTTACTTAATTTTGATTGAGAACCCTTTTTAAATCTAGTTTTTTCACTTTTATATGTTCTATTTGAAAAAATAAAATTATTTTTTTGAATCAGGACATTAATATTTACTTTGGATGAAATTTTGGTATTTTCTTAATAATGTTCATTTTTTAATGAATAGCGAAAAATACTATATTATAATACAAAACCGTATTTTAATATAATTTATTTATATAGTTATATTATATTTTTAATTTGTTTTAAAGTGTAATTAGATAATATTTTTACCATTTAATCCAGTATTGGTTATTAGAAGTAATTTCACTATGAAATCGGACGTAAACAAGTGTCAATCTTTTGATAGTTATTATTTCTTAAAAACACGTTTTTTGTTTTGACAACGAAAATTAAATTTAAATTAATTAATGAAACTTATATGTTTTGAATTATTTAAAATAGAAATAATTTTTTAATTTGGAATATTAAATATATCTTAGGCTAAATTTTTGGTGTTATTTTGAAAACCTTAAATTTTTTATGAATAGTGGAAAATACTGCTTAGTAGTTAAAACCCGACTATGTTATTTAAATGAAAATTTACCAATTCTGTGAATTGAATTTCAAAAATATGACATACATGGTTGATATTAGTAAGTAAAATTTTGTTCAATTAGATGAAAATAATTTTTTATGAATAGTAACTTTTGATTTTTATTTACCACAGTTAAAGGTAAATCGGGTAATTCATGGTAAAAATAATATTATAATAATATAAAATTACCTTGACACTTTCCATAACCTTATTGGATGAGTAATTTCAGACCAAAACAATATTTGAGTGATATTCTTTTCCTTTTCAATACATTTGGGTAAGATAATTAGATTAATAACTTTTTATTTTAAGTAAAAATAAAAATATCATAAACATGTATTGTTTTGCTAAAACACTTTTAATGTGGGGTTGTATAGTTGATATATTTGAATATAAGTATTCATTTGAAATATAAATAAAATTCATACAACATGGTATTTTATTTACAATTTTTAGACATAAAATAAAGAAATTTATTTATGATACAATGATGATGTAATGATTACCTCAGTAGTGAATGTTTTAAAGTAATGAGATTATAAATATTAAATTAAATTTATTTTGAAACTTTTTAAACCAACCACTAATTTTATAGATTATTATGACTTTTTATCCATGAATTAATGAAGTTTTTTCAAAAGAATCAAGTTGGGTTGAATTTTTAAAAAAGTCATCATAGGAATAGTATTTAAATTGACATAAATGAGTTTTTAAAACAAATATTATTTTATTAAATGATATAATAATCCTAAAAATATATTAATCCAAAAAACGACTTATATAAGGTTGAAAATGTCATTAATGAACCAATTTTGGTTCGATTGGAATTTTATTGTAACTATATTAAGATTATAGAGTGAATACACAAGAAGACATGGTAATAGTCAAATTAGTTAACTAGAGGTTAATGCTAAATGATAAGGTAAAATTTGAAAATAAAAATTGTTTAAAACCTATTGTTTTAGAAGATTTAAAATAATAGTAATCTTATCTTATAATTTAATATGTTTTTGATCTTTTTTAACTAAAATTTTGTTTATAATAAAATAATATTTTAAAACTTTCATAAAAAGCCCCTCCTACCCCTTATAAAAATCCAACACCTCTAACCCATTACTCGCATCTATCAAACCCATTGTTTCATCCAAGGTCTTCCCAAATAATATCTCAACATCCCTCTATTCCAACTAGAATCCTTAACTTAGGAAAAAGGCACTTCAAGAAATACTTTTTGTTCAAACCAAAGGGAGTTACCTTATTTAAAGGAAATGTCTTCTCTTAAGTTCTTTTCTTTTATTTTACTTCTCCGACCCACTGAAATCTTTTGATTCATTTATTTTATAACAAAACCAGTATCCTAAATATACTAGATTTTTTTTATGAGAATTATTCAATCTAAACTTACACACACCTCTATCCAATGGATATGAACATACTATTTCTGTGGACGGAAAACTACTGCCTCACGAAATGATGATTGTTCAATTACCTCTTATCTCCATTCATGGTGGCCATTTTGATGGAAAAATAATTATATATGATATTTATTTTATCTCTATTCTTCTTTAAATATATTTTATTACATACCTTTATGTTTTTCATGTTTTATATATATGATAATTTCATTTGAGAAAGTGTGGACTACCTCCCACTCAAAGTGATATGACTCATTCATACCATACATGGAATGTATAATGGATAGTGTTAATGAAATTATGTAAAGTATATTAAATATGATATTATAATATAATTATAATATTCCTATGTATCATTTGATTTTCATTCCTTTAAAAATGAAAAAAAGAGAAATGAAAGTTGCATTCATGCGTACGTACGGCTTACCGTCTCTATGAACGGTGCATTTCATTTTCATATATCCAAATGATATAGACTATTATAAATATATATATACTAGATATATATTATTTATATGATATTTAAATCATGAATATCATTTTTTATATAATTGAATTTTGAACACATGGACAACTTGTAATTATAAGTACCAAATACCCACAAAATGACCGTTATTAACTCAAATGATTATGTAATGTTTATAACATGGTAATAATTGATGTTAATGAAATAATAAACTTTAAAAAGGTTCTAAATAAAGTAAAAATTAAATTTAGTTTATTATTCAGGAGATTTCAAGAACGAACGATTCATGTCAGACACGAGGTAAGTGACTTCATCTCAATCACCTTTCATTGAGGCATATTTTTATTTATACACGACATTATTTTATACGGTGTAAAAACACCTTTGAATTTTCATTTAGTTAAAAGGGAATATTTTTCATTAAATCATTTTACTAAATGAAAAAAAGGAAATTTTTCTTTTTAACATAAGCGGTGACAATGACCTTTCTACAGCCCTAAGTATTATTTAATATTTGGCTTCCTTAACAAGCTGTAATGTTTTTTTAAAAGAAAATAAATACCATATACTCTTTTTATGTATTTTGGTATTGAAAATTCTTTTGATAATGGGTTGGTTATGTTAATATATTTAAATGATATATTTTGATTTAAATGAGGAAATGTTATCTTTCTTTTTTGTTTGTTTTATGTATTATGAATATGTTATTGATCTTGGGAATTGTTTACATATACGGGTTGTTCTATGGTAAACCTAGGGTTGGTGAGGCCAAGATAGCTCTCTAAGGCATTAGGTAACATGACAGAGGTAAACATTAATGTTTCTCCTAATATATTTATGGAATATAGTGTGATGAGTATCCCAATTGTAACTCTATACGTAGATGTGAAATCTACAATGTAAGTATGTTATTGATGCCACAAGTTACCATTAAGATTTATGTTTTCTATGTGTTCTTGATAAATATTATGATTTCATTAGGTATGTTAAAATTCTTATGTTTTGATAGACTAATGTTTTCTTTCTTTATTTTATAACCCATACTGATCTTTTTATGCTCATCGAAAGTTTTGAAATGTTTTTCACATGACTTAAAGATGAATAGGCTCAAGGATGAGATCAAAGAAAAGTCATATTATCTACAACAAGGAACCATACTTGACTCTTTTTTTCAAGAGTTATTTTTATTTTATGAAAAAAAACAGAAACTGAGTAGAAGTTTCTATTTTGTAATGTTTGAGATGTAATGTTGTAGTTTTAGCCTAATTCTCTAAAACTATAAAACAAAAAAGATCCTCAATGTCAATTATTCATTTAATTCAACATTACGTAATGTTTTAAGGTGGGGTCCTTATAGTTGGTATCATAGGTCCATTTTGATAACTTTAGGAGGTAGGATATTATTAAATTAATATACATAAATTAATATATGGTAATATTGAAATGATATAGAATTTACATATTACCATGTTGCCTCACCTATGATATTTTTATGTTCAGAACGGTTTTCCACAATGGAGATAGTGAAGTTATGATGGGACTACATCAAGAGGAAAACAACCTTCCAAATCAGCAACCTAAGATGGTCAGAATAGGAACTAAGCATTCTATTGTTGTGCTGGAACAGTTGACTCAGGATATAAAAGGTGTTGGTGTCTATACACGAGATGATACAGATCAACCACAAAGGAACATGTCAGTAGTGAATCGTTTCATGAGGCATCATCCCCTTTCATTTAGAGAATCATTCGACCCTGATTAAGATTAAGGGTGGATTAAAGCACTAGATAAGATTTTCAAATAAATGGGGTGTTCAGAAAATCAAAAGGATAGTCTTTTTTTTACCGTTTTGAAGTTGAAGCCGATCAGTGGTGGTTAATAGTTAAAAATATCAGGGATAGTGAGGAGATTGAGACACTTTATTGGGATGAATTCCAAGGTATTCTTCTTGAGAAATATTTTCCTAAGGTGTTTCATCTTAGTATGGAAAAACAATTCCTGGAATTGAGGTAGGAGGATGACTCAGTGGATGTTTATGAAGAAAATTCACGCGACTGGTAAGGTATGCTCTAAATTTCATACGATATCTTGATAATAAAATCAATCATTTTTACTCAGGATTAAATCCATAGTATCGAAGGGCTTTATCTTCTCGTGAGTTCAATAGTTATGAAAAACTTGTTTGATGTGCGGAGAAGGTGGAAATGAAGTTTGAAGATTATGAGGTGTTCATTGGAAAACAACAAAATAAGAAGTCGAGGTGGAAAACAAAAGATAATAAATCTTCAAAAAAATTCTAATGGTAAGAAACATAAGTTTACAGTTTGTGAAAATTGTGGTAAAAATCATACTAAGTAATGAATTTTGAATTTTGGTAAGTGATACCATTGTGGTAAAATTGGACATAAGGCTCATAATTAAACTGAAAAGGATCAGGATAATGGTAAGACAAAATATGATTTATAGTCAGCAAAATGTTTTAACTGCAATGAAATGGGTGATTATACAAATGAGTGTCTAACCAGGAACTGAAATGTGGGAGTGCAGCCAGACTACAAGTAGAAGGGGGTGGTGAAATCCTTTAAAAATACTTCAACAGATGTTGGGCCATCAAATCAACTAGTATGAGGTATAGTGTTTGTTTATTCAGATTATACCAATGTGTTGTTTGATTCAGGGTCTACACATTCTTTCATTTCGGAGAAGTTTTCGAGTAAATTGGAAAATCCATCTCAAGATATAAATCCTAAACTTATGGTAAAAACATCAGGAGGCAATGTTAAGACAAAAAAAGAAATTATAAGAACCTTCATGTCCGAGTCTGCACAAAGAATCTACCTGCAAACCTTATGGTTTTGCCTCTAGTAGAGTTTGATATTATTATGGGTATGGATTTGCTTTCTGTTTATCATGCTAAGATTGACTGTAGAGAAAAAGCGGTTTCTTTTCAAAAATAATTTCAATTTGTGTGCAATAATGAACTCTAACTTTGGATAACATATCAAGAAGATGAGAAACTAGAAAAATATGGTAATGAATGTTACCTTGCACATATTGTTGAAAAAAAAGGAACTGTTCTAATTTAGGATGTGCTAGTGGTAAATGGGTATCTTGATATTTTTTATAATGAGTTTCTTGGTATAATACCTGATCAAGAAGTGAAATTTACTATTGACATAGTTCCTGATGCTAAGCTAATTTCAAAACCCACTTATCAGATGGCTCAAACTGAACTTTTAGAGTTAAAGAAGCAATTGCATAAGTTATTATATAAAGGTTTCATTTGACCTAGCATATCACCATAGGTTTCTCCTATATTGTTTATTAAAAACAATGATGGTTCAATGATACTTTACATTGATTATAGATCTTTGAATAACATCACTGATAATAACATGTATATGTTTCCTCATATCAACGATTTGTTTTATCAGCTCTAGGGAGATCAGTATTTTTCGAAGATTGACTTGAGTTTGGGGTACCATCAGTTAAAATTAAAGTAGACATTCTGAAGACCATGTTTCGTACTAGATATGTCCATTATGAATTTGTAGTTATGCCTTCTAGGTTATGAAATTCACCAATTGTATTCATGGATCTTATGAATTGAATTTTCCATAAGCTCTTGGATAAGTTTGTGGTTGTGTTTACTGATGATATTATGGTATATTCTAAAATTAAATAGGAACATGAAATTCATTTAAGGGTTGTCTTGAAAACCATAAAAGAAACGAAACTGTATGGGAAATTAATCAAATGTGAGTTTTGGTTACAAAAAATTTCTTTCCTTGGTTACATTGTTTCAAAAAATGGGATAACTATTGATCCTGTTAAAATAAAATTTGTTTAAGAATGGACCAAACCCAGAAATATAACTAAGATTCATAGTTCTCTTGGATTAGCGGGTTATTACCGAAGGTTTGTGTAAAATTTAGCACGGTTATCTGGCTCACTTACTATGTTATCTCAAAAAGGTGTTATGTTCATCTGGATAAAAGAATGCAGTGATTGTTTTCAGGAATTGAAAAAAAGATTGGTGAATAATCCAGTTCTAGAACTGCCTTCATGAAATGGTGAGTTTGTTATCTAAAGTGATGCTCCATTAAAATGAATTGGTTGTTTCCTTATACAGAATGATCAGTTAATTGATTATGCTTCACGTCATTTGAAACCTCACGAGTTAAATTACCCTACACATGATTTGAAATTAACTACTGTTGTTTTTGTTTAAAAATTTGGAGGCGTCATTTTTATGGAGTAAAGTGTGAAATATATACTGATCACAAAAGTTTGAAGTATATATTCACTTGGAAAGGATGTAACATGAGACATAGGAGATTGTTAGAATTAATCAAGGATTATGATTTCATGATTCATTACCATCCAGGAAAAGAAAATAAAGTGGGTGATGCATTGAGTCAGAAAAGTAATGCTATATTAACCATGTTATGTTTGGAACAAGATCCATTGATTAATGATTTGATGAAATTCGGAAAAGAATTTGTTGGTGAAGGAAATTCATCTGTTTTGTTTTAGGTGTCAGTGAAATCATTTTTATCAGACATAATTAAGAAACAACAGAAGGAAGACAGTGAGCTATAGAAAAAGGTAGTGTTGGTTCAGAAGGGTAAGTTTCCCGATTTCAACATTGATAATGATTGTGTTTTGAGGTTTTTGAAGAGATTATGTGTTCCATGTGATTCATTGTTGAAGAAAAAGTTATTATGTGAAGCTTATAGATCTCTATTTTTAGTTCATCCTGGTCGTACTAAGATGTACATAGATCTTTGGGACTATTACTGGTGGGATGGAATGAAAATAGATATTGCTAATTTTATTGTGATGTGTTTGACTTGATGGAAGTTTAAAGTAATGCAGCAGTTACCACAAGTGATTCTTCAACCTTTACTGGTGCTAGAGTAAAAATGGGAAAATATATCCATGGACTTTGTTGTGGGATTACCAAATACATCAAGAGGTAATAATGCAATCTAGTGTTATTGTAGATTGATTGACTAAATCTTCTCATTTCCATCATATTCGAGATACTTTATCACTAGATCAACTTTCTCAGTTGTATGTTATTGATATAGTCAGGTTGCATGGAGTTTCTTACTTCATTGTATCTGATCATGATCACAGGATTACTTCTAACTTTTTTAAAGGCCTTTATATGTCATTGGGTTCTGAATTAAATTTTAGTATATCTTTTCATCCACAATCAGATGGGTAGTCAGAATGAACAATTCAGACCTTAGAGGATATGCTACATTCTTGAACAATGGATTAACAGGGAAGTTAGTGCCAATATCATTCATTGGTTGAATTTTCTTATAATAACAGTTTTCATTCTAGTATACAGATGGCTCCTTTTGAGGCATTATATAGAAAACCTGTCAAACTCTAGATTTTTGGGATAAAGTAGTTTAAAGGAAGTTGATGGGACCAAAATTGGAAGAAGATATGGTAGAAAATTATTAGGTTATTCTGAAGAATATGAGAATAGCTTAGAGCAGGCAGAAAAGTTTTTTGGATAATAGAAGGAAGGATATTTCTTTAAAGGTAGGTAACCATGTCTTTCTTAATGTTTCTCCATGGAAAAGTGTGATGCATTTTGGTAGGAAGGGAAAGTTCATTTCGAGGTTTATTAGACCTTATTAAATCCTAGAGAATGTTGGATCAGTTACATACAAGGTGTATTTAATTCCTAGTTTATCCCAAGTACACAATGTTTTTCATGTTTCAATGTTATGAATGTATATTCCAGATCCATCTCATGTTTTGAGTCCAGAGGTAGTTCACTTGGAAGAAAATATCTCTTATGAGGAACAACCAGTCCATATTCTTTACTGTTGAGAGAAAGTGTTGTGGAATAAGGTAATTAATCAGGTAAAGGTTTTGTGGGAAAACCATATGGTTGAAGAGGCAATGTGGGAATCTGAAAATGCTATGAGGGATAAATACCCCCACATATTTGATAAGTGAATAGAATTGCGGGGAGGAAATTACCAAAATGGGGAAGGAAGTAACATCCCAAGTAAATAAACTATATGAAATTTTCATATTTGTGATTTAAATATTAATTTTAATTTAAAGGGAATGATATGTTCGATAAAGTACTCGATACACAACAACAGGTTTCTTTGAAATCTTAAGTTGCACACAACGTTGAGTTATACTGAAAAATGATAATATAATATTATTTTAAATGGTAGTTAACGCCTAGCTTTTGTATTAAAGAGAATGAACAAAAATAACTACAATATGAATATGCATGTTTTTTAAATGGTTTTACATTTATCCAATAAAATTTAAGAGGCTTAAAATGTGAATGAATCCAATTTTAAACATAAATACTCTAATATTCTTTAGAAGGATGATTTGCCACCTTTTGATGGAGAACCCTTTTTAAATATAGTTTTTGTCACTTTTATATATTCTATTTGACAAAATAAAATTATTATTTAGAATCTGTGCATCAAAATTTACATTGGATGAATTTTTTGTATTTTTCTGATGATGTTCATTTTTTAATGAATAGTGAAAAATATTGTATTTTAATTCAAAATTGTCTTTTAATATAATTTATTTATATGGTTAGATTAACTTTTTAATTGGTTTTAAAGTGTAATTATATTTTATTTTTACCATTTAATCCAATGTTGGTCATTATAAGTAATTTCACTTTGAAATTGGACATAAAAATGTGTCAATATTTTGATAGTTATTTTTTCTTACAAACACGCTTTTTTGTTTTGACAACGGAAATTAATTTTAAATTAATTAATGAAACTTATATGTTTTTAATTTCATAAAATATAAATCATTTTTTAATTCTGAATATCAAATATATCTTAGGCTGAATTTTTGGTATTTTTCTGAAAACCTTCAATTTTTATGAATAGTAAAAAATACTGCTTAATAGTTAAAAACCAACTTCTTTATTTAAATGAAATTTTACCGCTTCTGTGAATTAAATTTCAAAAATATGACATACATAGTTGTCATCAGTAAATAAACCGTGGTTCAATAATATAAAAATATTTTTTGGTGAATAGTAACATTTGATTTTTATTTACCGCGATTAAAGGTAAATAGGGTAATTCAAAGTAAATATAATATTATAATAATATAAAATTGTCTTTACAAATTTCCTAACCTTATTTTATGAGTCATGGACGACCAATACAATCCTTGGGTGAGATTTTTTTCCTTTGAAAGCCATTTGGGTAAGATAATGACATTAATAATTTTTTATTTAAAGTAAAAATAAAAATATCATAAACATGTATATTTTTTCTAAAAGAATTTTAATGTGGGGTTATATAATTTATAAATTTGATTATGAATATTAATTAGAAAGATAAAAATATTTACCACATAATGGTATTTTATTTATAGTTTTTAGACATCAAATAAATAAATTTATTTATGAAAAAATTATGATGTAATGTTTACCTCATTAATGAATGTTTTAAATAAATGATATTATAAATATTAAAGTAAATTTATTTTGAAAATTTTAACACCATACACAAATTTTATAGATTTTTATGACTTTTTATCCTTTAATTAATGAATGTTTTTTGAAATAATCAAGTTGTTTTAGATTTTTAAAAAATTCATTACATGAATATTATTAAAATTTACATAAATTAGTTCTTAAAACAAATATTATTTTATTAAATGATATAATAATTATAAAAATCTAGGATTTGGAAAAATGACTTAGATAAGGTTTAAAATTCAATTAATGAACCACTTTTGGTTCAATTGCAATTTTATAGTAACTATATTAACCTTATAGAGTGAATTCACAAGAAGATAGGGTAAGAGTCAAATTAGTTAACTAAGGGTTAATGCTAAATGATATGGTTAAATTTGAATCCAAAACATTTATAAAACCTATTGGTTGATATAATTTAGAATAATATTCATCTTATCTTCTAAATTAATAAGTTTTGGACATTTTGAAACTGAAATGTAGTTTATAATAAAATAATATTTTCAAACATTCCTAAAAAGCCCCTCCTCCCCCTTATAAAAAGTTATCACCTCTAACACATTACTCACACCTCTGAAGAACCATGGATCATCCAAAATCTACCCAAATAATCTCCCAGTATCCCTATCTTCCATCTAGAAGTCTTACCTTAGGCAGAAGGCACTTCAAGAAATCTGTTTGTTTCAAACCAATGGGAGTTAACCGATTTAAAGGTAACATCTTCTCTTAAGTTCTTTTCTTTTATTTTACTTCTCCAACCCCCTAAAATATTCTTATAAATTTATCTTATAATAGCACATGTATCCTCAATATATCAGGTTTTTTTTGTGAGAAATATTTGAACTAAACTTACACACACCTCCATCTAATGGATAAGAACATATTGTTTTTCTGGACAGCGAACTACTTCCTCACAAAACGATTATTGTTCAATTATCTCCTACAACCTCTCATGTGGGCCATTATGATGGAACTATAATTATATATGATATTTATTTTATCTCTATTCTTCTATAATTCTCTTTTATAACATACCTTTATTCTTTTCATGTTGTATATATACGATAATTTCATTTGAGGAAGTGCGGACAACCGCCCCCTCAAGTGATATGACTCATTCATATCATACATGGAATTTATAAAGGATGTTGTTAATGAGCTTATGTAAAGTATATAAAATATTATATTATAGTGATATTATAATATACCTATGTATCATTTGTTTTTCATTTATGTAAAATTGAAAAAAATGAAAGGAAAGTAGCGTTCATGCGTACATACAACTTACCGTCTCCCTGAATGGTGCATTTAATTTTTATATATCCAAATGATATGGAATATTATAAATAAATATATACTGGATATATATGATATATATGATTTTAAAATTTTGAATATCATTCTGTATATAATGTAATTTTTACCACATGGACAACTTGTAATTATAAGTACCAAATATCAACAAAAGGATCGTTATTAACTTAAATGATTATGTAACGTTTATAACATGGTTATAAGGGATTTAAAAGGAATAATAAACTTGAAAAAGGTTATTATGAAATTATAAATTATCTTTAGTTTATTATTCATGAAATTTAAAGAACGAACGAGTTAACTTAGACACAAGGTAAGGGACTTCATCTCAATCACCTTTCATTAAGGCATATTTTTATTTATACACGGCTTTCTTTGATAATGTGTATAAACACTTTTGAATTTTCATTTCATTCAAAGGGAATATTTTTCTACAAATCGTTTTCCTAAATGACAAAAGGAATGTTTCTTTTTAACGTAAACAGTGACAATGACCTTTTTTCCACCACAAGTATTATTTGATCTTTGGCTTCATTAATTAGTCTTAATGTTTTTCTAAAGGAAAATAAACACCATATACTATTTTTATGTATTTTCATATTGAAATGGTTTTGATAATGGGTTGTTTATGTCACTATATTTAAATGATATATTGTGATTGAAATGTGGAAATTTTATCATTCATTTATGTTTATTTTATATATTATGAATATGTTATAGATCTTTGGAATTGTTTACATATACGGGTGGTTTTGTGCTAAACCTAGGGTAGGTGAGCCTGAGATAGCTCTCCAATGAATTGGGTAACATGACAGATATAAAAATTAATGTTTCACCTAAGATATTTAGGGAATATACAGTGATGGTTCTTCCAAATGTAACTCCCTACGTAGCTGTGAATGCTACAACGTAAGTATGTTATGGATGCCACAAGTTACCATTAAGATTTATGTTTTCTATGTGTTATTCATAAACCTTATTATTTCATGATGTATGTTAAAAATATTATTTTTTTTATGGACTAATGTTTTATTTCATTATTTTATAACCCTTACTAATCTTTTTATTTCCATCCCATGTTTTGAAAAAATTTCACTGGACTTAAAGATGAATAGGGTCAAGGATTGGATCAAGGAAAATTAATGATATCTAAAACATGGAACTAGAAATGAAACTTTTTTTCAAGAGTTTTTTTATGAAAATTAATGTAAAATGAGTATAATTTTCTACTTTGTAATTTTTGAGATGTAATGTAATAGTTATGGCCTAATTCTCTAAAACTCTTAACCTAAAAATATCCTCAATGTGATTTATTCATTTAATTAGAGATTATTTAATGTTTTAAGGCTAGGGCCTTATAAATACATTGAATAACACAATAAATCATGTATAGGTACAACTAGGTGAATAAACATGAGTGTAAATGCGGATGGGTATTCACAACACAAATGTTTTTCATGGAAAACATAGGGTAATTTTGGCATCATAATGAGTGTACATAAATGTTTATAGAAGGTGTGAATGAGATTGAAATATGTTTTCTCATTACATGATAATAATGACATAAATATATGTGTAAAAAATTACAACAAGGATAATTGGAATTCAAAAAATGGATTATTATAATGAAAGTACTTGAAATAATAAATAGGAGGGGAAAGTCTCTCACCACGAGAGGGTGGTTCTAAAAGCTTGGGAGGAGATTATTAAGAGCATGGGGAACCCTCAGTGGTGTCTATAGAGGTAAATTCAAAGTAAATTTGTAATCTATGGGTTTTCAGTGAATATGAATAGGATTATGGGTGGGTTTTATATAAAA
The DNA here is from genome assembly GCA_963277665.1 of Viscum album. Classification (NCBI taxonomy): domain Eukaryota; kingdom Viridiplantae; phylum Streptophyta; class Magnoliopsida; order Santalales; family Viscaceae; genus Viscum; species Viscum album. The sequence goes on along the minus strand of OY728161.1, from coordinate 1,531,665,239 downwards.
ATATAAGGGAATTCATTATTAATTTCTAAAATTATGTTTTGGACTCTATAATAAAATTATCAAAACAAAAAACCTTACAATTGTTTTTTCCAATTATTTTAACTAAATTTGGGTATTTTTAAATATTTTATAATAATAATAACTACTTTTATTAAATAATACCCTTAGTTATGTGGAAGTGAGTCATATTGAAAAATAATTAGTTTTAAAACATTAAAATATAATATAGGTTTTGGAAAATTTATTAATGGCATAAAAAAGTAATCTAATAACTTTAAAAACACACTATTTTAAAAGGATAGAATAATTTTGGTTTTGTATACTCATTATAGTATTTTGAACATCATTTTTGGGATTTCATGATTTCATAATACAAATTGTATATTTATACCATATTTAATTTTTACCAAAATATTTGACTATCTCAGAAGATTATGAAAAAATCACTGTCAGCTAATTTTAACATGCTGATATCAAAAAATAATATTCATTTTATCTGAATTGTTCACTACCTTTTAAATTTTATACTTTTATATAAAAAATCACTTTTTATTGAAAAATATGTTTTTTACAATGATAATAGTTTCTAATCCTTATAAAAAGTACATTTGAAATCAAAAAATTATATTATCATTTATGTTTAATTAAATATTTTTAAATAATAATATTTTATTAAATTAAAATTTATTTCAAAAATTATTGAATTCATCCAAAACTAGTGTCTTAATTAAATATAAACATATTTCAAAAATATGATTTGTGTTTCATCGTATCAAAATATAATTTTCATCAAACTCATTAATTAACAATTTATTAAGAAACAATAAAAAGCATAAATATAAACATTATTTAATTAAATAATATAAAAATTTACACTATTAGGTTCTGCTAATATAAACCCTTATTACACAAGTTTAATTTGTAAGGTTATGGCATGTGATGGTGATACTTTCTTGGGGTGGTTCGGTGAACATGGTTTTCTTTATGATCTCGATAATATTGAAATTAAACTATAAATGTTTTTCTTGAGCTTTAGTAATTTAATATTGTCTTGGTATTAGTCAAGGGAAAACTCCAATGGTTAAATATTCCATGGATTCAATGGATGGGAATCATAGGGTACAATCCTACTACTCAGGTACATCGCTTCTTCCATCTATGTCATATGTAATTTATCATAACCCTTAATATAAAATATTCATAATGGTCACTATAAAATGTCTGTATCTGGAATGGAAAAGATGACTAACCATCTATAAAACCAGAATTTCTATATCAATCCAAAGTAGCTAAAATATAGAATTTATTTTATATAAAAACAATTATGTAGTAAGGAATTTATTCATTAGAAAATAACATTTCATTTTTAAAAGCATAGTTCATTATATATTCTTGATAGTCACCTAATTCAGGTGATTTTAATCCACACACAAATCAAGATCCCATATGCCTTCTTATTGAACAAAATTAGGTCATCCCAAGGGGAAACACTGCGTATAAAAAAACCCTTCATCTCGAACTCCTCCAACTACGGATTCATCTCATGAAGCTCTATATGAGACATCCAATATGTCGGAATAGATATTGGGATAGTCACTATGTGTATAACTACGTATAATTTGGTTTGTCGGTGGGAATTTAATAATGACACATCCACAGGAAAGACATATTCTTGATCCTCAACCACTATAAGAAGTTGAAAGGATATAGAATCTAGTACTACAAAGGATATAATAACTACTTGATGATTAATTGGTTATATCCTCCTATGTATGATTACATATTGATCTACATGGGTTTCTTTCTCACATAAAAATGAAAAAATAGTCCCATCATCACAGATACACCACATCATCTTCTTGAAACAGCCCTTATGTGCATATACTATTGATATCTAGTCCATGCCTAATAAGATGTCATAAGGCCTCATCACTACTATGAAAAGATCTCATAAGAAACTATATCCTCCATGAATCAGGTCACATTTTTAAAATAATCCTATTGTTACATAATCCCTCCATTAGAAGATTCTAAGAACAAGTTTTAAGTCAAAGGTTCAACTAGAATCTATAGATCTCAAATAAGGGATGTGGGAAGGAAACTGTATCTCATTCTTATGTCTATAATTACTCAATCTAAAATAAATAAGACATTTATCATACCTCTAATCATCTTTGTAACCTTGGGGTCCTAGGAATTCACTTCTGGTAGTTTTACTCATCCCTTAATACAAGGTCTCAAAGATTAGTGTGGACCACCTAGGGATGGTGGTGTAAATATATAAAATAATCATCCACCTCCTACAACTATCCCATATACAACATCAGCCTAGGTGTCACATCAACTATCTATCATTTATCTTCATGGAGGGTCAAACAATAATGATTGAGATGTCCTCATCCATTGAACGAGTAACACAACTTTTCCCTTGGATGACTAGAACCGTCATAATATACCTGAACTAAAGACCCTTTATCTAAACACTATCTCTAAAAATACATATCTTTCTTGGATATATGTGTCTTACATTGGATACCAGCTACTAAATTCTTAATATTTATGGTGTTCACAAACTGCATCAAATATTAGTGAATACACCACCAATAATCCATTCACTATAGAATCCCTCTCAATTACTCGAACATAAGTAGAAATTCAAAGAGAAATCAGAGTATCCTAGTTTTATCTACATAGGCTAGGTTCAATGTTTTATGGTCGAAATAATGCATCATGAACCATATTAAATGAGTGTCATGAGAGGTTAGTAAACCTTAAAAATTACTCTTCTTCCATCTTCCTACCCTTCTGAAGAACCATAAGCTCTTCGATTGTACTACTTTTGTAATAACTTGATATAACACCTCTCTGAAGAGATTACCAAACTCTATCCAACAAATAGTCACCTCATTATAAATCTATGTCAGCAGACTCCATAATCACACTGTGGATACATGAAAAAGGCTCATTGTTTGGACCATTGTCTGATCTGGAGGGGTCCTCACAAAGCAAAAAAATCATGTAACTACCTCACATATTTCCTTAGATATATGTGGGTATAGCATACCCTGAAACCTGAGAGGTCACTATCTTTGAAAATCATGAAATGTGATCAGTCTTTTCCCACTATCGATATTATTGATGAAACCTACCACTCAATGGGTGGTGATGAGATTGGAAGACCCCTCAAAAGTGCTAAATCCTATACAGGACCCTATACTGAATCCTCATCACTAGGAAAATCATTATAATGGTCTTACTGTGGAATCCTAGTAATTAGTCATCATCGAGAAATCCTAAAGTAGACAAGATTTACCACATTCAAGAGTATGTCTTGAAAGATTCCTCAAGAAGTACATGGAAACCACAACCTATTCATATATAGTTCATGTACCAATGTTTTCCCTATGGATGGTTCTTATATGTACCGAGACAACATGTAGGTTATCAGAGTCTCGGTGATTGGATACATTGATCATCGCACCGAAACTATATTCCCTGGCCTGAGTGTTGAACTTGAAACACTTTATTATTTGTTCACAAGTTCCAAAACCAAATATCATTACTAGAAAATCTCAAAAATCAAATCCTATGTTGACCAACTTTGATACCACTCTGTCATGACCCATCCCACTGGGGACCACCTAACACGTGTCAAGCTGAATGTGACACCCCAATCCCATCACTCATTGGCCAAGTGTAGGAGTCTAGTGTTATGTAGTAATATCACACACATGGGAGGCCTTAGCCTAAGGTACCTATACACACACACACATATCCAAATCCCACATAATGTTGAAAGGTAAAATATAAATGAAAACAACAATGAATGCATACATTAATATCCTACATCATAGTATGACACAAGTTCTGGGAAGTATAAAGGACCAAATATAAGAACAAAAAAACTATAAAATGATTCCACCCTCCTAAGATTAAAGGGATTGTTTTCAAATAAATTACCTATTATGAACCATGGTCTGCCTAGATTAACTATTAAAAAAATTCTTACCTTGATTTTGGATCATCTTAGAATTTCAAAATTGTTCCAAATATTTGGTCATTTTCAAGATACATGAACTCATTTGGTACACCAATTGTCACCCTTTGACCCATTTTCATTTTTATAATAACTCTCCTCCAACAGATCCTCTAAAATACCTATGGTTATGCAGATAACTCTAGGGATCTTCTATAAAAGGGTTTAAATAGTTGAGATTGGGTCTACAATATATAATAAAAAATAAATAATTTTATTTATTTATTAAATTACTAATCTACCTGGGACTTCACATTACCCAAACACCCGATGCATGAAAAGATTATTCCATACCTATGGTAAACCCCATATTCTATATTTACATTAAGTATCACATTTCTTATATGAGAATCCACTCAGGATTTATTATATTATTTCTAGAAAACTATGACCACATGATATAATATATTTAATGTTTCTATTTTATAAATATCAAGCCTCTTTGGGCCTTGTAATCCCACATTGACTCAATGCCTAGCCTAAAAAATGTTCACTAAAATATTCAAAACCTTTTGTTAAAAAAATAATTACATAACAATAAAACAAACCTCGTATTTATATTAAAAAATACGGCTATCTGGAAAGAGTAAATATGACATATATTATCTCTAAATCTATCTTCCACCTAGTATGAAGTGGCACTTAGTAGTTCGATCGATAATATCATATACTACTCTTACCTAATCTGGATGTCAATGTTTGTAATGTATATAATCTCCCAAATTATGTATGATTCTATACCCTAAAATATGTAACTTGGAATCCCATAAAACAAATCATAGTACAAGTTTAGGTCTGAATAATGTAGTAGAGGATCTGGGTAAGTACGAACCACAGGCTACATATATATCACCATTTATAAAAACAAAAAATTTATAGATAATTTCATTTGATTATATATCATTTGATTCGTCTTTTTTATCCCACCTTTCAAGGAATCTATTTTTACTATGAAGTTTACCTCCTTCTTTGTCTTACTAGGTTTTCCAAAAAAAATTCTAATACCAAAATCCACCTCATATCCTCCTATGTGGACTAGGTATGCTTGTTTTCCTAAAACAAATTCTAGAATTTCTATCTTATCCTCATGGATAATGTTCCCACAAATCACTTTCTCCTGAATGAAGTCATAAAATATAGTTATAAATGTAATATTAGTGTGATTAATTGAAAAAATACTTATATTTATTGAAAATACTAATAAATTTATTATAATCTTATCAACTACTTGTTTTTATAGATCCATAAGAAACTTACCTTTATTCCATTATACCCATTTTCATTATTTTATAGTGAGTGGGTAAAGAAAATGATCTAAATTAAACCTCTTTAAATCCACTACTAGATTTATCCTTTAATTCATCTAAATTTTCATTAATCATTTTCTCCTACTTTTAAGTAGAGCCTCCACATGATAAAGTATAAAGGTATAAATTTTGAGATTGGTTCTCTTGGTGATCTATCGTATAGGACTGTTATATAAGAAGAAATGAATACTTCATCATCTAATTAACTAATAAATTTTTAAATTGATTTTATACACAATAATTAGCATCCCAGAAAGGATTCCTCTTTTTAGATTGTAAAAAACTACTCTCATATATATGAATCTAAAACATATATTGGATGTGTGGGTTTTCATTCTATTCTTCCCTACAAATATAAACTGGGGTCAATTTTGATTAAAAATATCTCCATATAATTGCAGGAAAAGATAGAAGCCTCTTCTTAATTATTATTGTATCGTGAAATATAAATTTCATTTATAATTGAATAGAAAAAATAATAGTCATGTGAAATATAAAATATTTTAATAATTACAAAAAACTAAATCATATGATAATTTTAACATTATAGAATCTGATAGATAATAATTCATCATCTGGTCAATACACCTCGAATTTTGATATAAAATTACAATATTACAATGGATGTTAATGAAAATATAACTCCTAAACTAATTTTCCTAAAAGTGAACTAGGTTATTATTATAATAAAATTCAATTCACAATATGTTATCCCAATGAGAAAGTGAACGTTTTAATGGATTTGTGATCTAATGTCTACCAACTATATGTATCCTCTTCTCTAGAGAAGAAGAAAAATCCGTAGGGGTTGGTTCACTAATAGTGCTTTAAATAACATAGAAAAAAAATTAATTTCATTAAATATTTTAATTAATATAGGAATATTAATATGAAAAAACATACAAATGCCTTGGTAAATGTTCCCTTGGCTTAGTGTCCACCATTTAAATTGATTAATGTAATGAAATTATGTGTACCAAAATTTGATTAGAATTAAATGTTTATTATGAATAAAAAATTTGTTTTTAAATAATATAAATCAAATTAAATCTATTAATTTAACTAATACAACAGAATACGAGTAATGATTTTAGGATTATTCAATCAAAAAATATGTAACTAGAATTTATGAATATAAAAAATAATTCAAAAATGGAATAAATGATCAATATATATATTTATTTATTTAAATATCCAAGTTGAAAAATATTTTTTTTACATGTGTATGATTAATAAAGAAATAATTATGTCATGTTTCTTCAACCAAAAAACCTTTATTTGGAATTAATGAATATAGAAATTAAAAAAAAATATGGAAGTTGTGAAAATATCTATATATTTATATATCCAAGTTAAAAAATTGTGTTTTATATGGTAAGATTCACAAAAAAAATGATGATGTTAGATTTCTTCAACCAGAAAATGTTCTACTGAAATCAATTAATGTATAATTTAATACAAAAATGGTATAAATAATCAACATATATATATTTAAATATCAAACTTAAAAAATTTAATTATTTCGTGTGGAAGTTTCATAAGAAAATGATATTTTCCTAATTAATTAGGATAGTAACATATTGTTTTCTCATATCTCATCTGTGTGGTCATTTCATATAGAACGGACTATGACTACATAATAGTTATTATTATCATTAAGTAGTTATGTAATAGATGATGTATCCCCACAAAATTCCACACCATCATCAACATCCTCACCACCCTAAGGAATTTTTTCCCTTCCAAAATGAAGGACCATTGATCATTTGATGGGTTAATGACATAAAATATATTCTTCTTACGAATCACCATGATTAATGGTTCCATTTTCAAGTATATAATTATATATCAATATGTATAAATCCTTAATTATCATGTTTCAACCCACTATTACCTTCAACCCAGTTATATATAAACATTGGTACTCAAAATTTAGTATAATCAATTTCTGATATATCCTCAATAACTCCAAAATAAAGTTTATCATATATAAATTGGGTTTTTATCTTCTTCACAGAAAAAATGTAGTACTTCAGTGGAAACCATTACTCAATATTTTTTAAATGTTACTCTTTTTATCCTGATTTTTTCCTGCGTAATATGAAACCATTAATGTCAAAACTAGACCATGTGATTACATCAATTCATGGTCCCATAAATACCAATTTCTAGGTTTTTGATATTGATGAATAAGTTTTAACTTTATCCTTAAACCATGAAACAATTTTTTTCATTCTTATTCATTAAAAAATTTCATTTGTTTTCAGATATCATATATTTAATCAAATAATATATGATGATATATATATATAAAAATATATATTTTAACCTCACTTGTGTTTTTTAAAATGTATAAATGTTCCTATAGCACTATATCATATGTAATTAACATTACTTTCAATCCACAGATTCCCCCACCTTCACTATTGACTGTGAGATATTGATATATATCGACAACAACATGCTCCACTTTATATAAGTAGTCAAGACAGTACTCAACCACCTCCTTCGATATATATTTTTGATTAATTGAGGCATATGGAAAATGTATATTCATGATGTATCCCATCAAAAGTTTCCTATATAATTTAGAAGGATATATCAAACATAAATATACAGGCACATATATCATTATGTCTCACATCGTATAAATCCTATGATGGACAATTATATCAAAAAAATATGGTTGAAAATACATTAATAGTTAACAATGTGTGAGAATATCTTAATTCTCTAATGCATTTAACAAATTTGGATCCATGAATTTAAATAAAAGTGAATTTAAAAAGTATCACAACTTGATTATATGTTTTCTGAAAGGCATCCATAATGTGAAATTTAGTGAAACTGATAGAGGTTGTTTCATCAATACATGAAAATCATGATATTTCATGCTTATTAACATCAAATCCTTTAAAGACACCAAATTTTTCACATTTTAAGAAAACACACTAGGTGGATTAATACCATGTAGAAATTGAAAAAAATCACTATTTTACTCTTAATTATCATGAGAAAATTTAAAGGAAAATGTATTCATTTTCCTTTCATAATGGGAGATCACTTCAAATGTATTCCCATAAATATAAAGTTCAATTTTTCATACAATCCATCTTTTGTTTTTCCTTTTATGTTTATCAATTTTTTTATCAAAAGTATTAAATATGTTTTTCTTGACATGTATAATATCAATTTTATGTTATAACTCAAAAAAACGTCAATATGGTAGATAGAATAAGATATATTTTTTATGTTTTTTTTACAACCCTAACATTTCATCTTCCAAAATGTTCCATTGATTTTTACACATTTTTTAATATTATTTGATTTAAAAATGTTGTAAATGAAATCATAATCTTCTAAACCATTAGATACCTTTTTTAATCTTTGATAAGGTTCTTCTATTAATAAAAATCTCTAATGTCCTATTTATATTATGTTTCTACCATTCTTAAATTGGTGATATGAATTCTCCTTTCACAAACTATACATGATATATTTCCTATATCACTATATCCACATATGTTTTCATATATAATAAATTCAATTATATATCTAGTTACCATATAATGATAAATAAAATGATTTCTCTTCAAACACTTTAACACCTACCTTCCATAAAAAATTTCAAATAATAAATAAATAGTGATATATAAGCATCAATACCATTTTCATGCTATTTTGGACATGAAATCATCAATCTCATCAAACGATGTTTTTTATAAATATATGTAGGTATAGTTATGGACTTCTAATATAAGATTCCCTAAACTATATTGGATATTAAGGCTCTGATATGGAATTCATTTCATTTTTTCACAATCATATTCTAATATTTGTAAAATTATATTCAAAATTAGAAAATTATTAATCAAATATATTCTATTGTGGTGAATAAATAGGGTGACATAGGATTCCATCATAGATTCACTCATCTGCATGCAATCTCAATATCTTTCTATCATTTTCATTTTCAAATAAACTCTTCAAACGAGGAACCATTGGAAGATACAATATTTCCTTAGTATGATATTTGGTAATTGTACTTAATAATGAGTCAAAATTGGATCTCCCACCCATTTTATATTATAATATCCCAAATTAAGAATATTTTGATAAACATTCATGTTATTTCCTATACAGAATATAGTTATTTGTAAAATAAAGTATTTTCATATATCCTAGTCCTATGAGATATAATATTTTTTGGCACATAATTAGAATCTCGAATCCCATTGTGTTTTGGAAGTAACTCTTTCATAATTTCAGGAAATTCAATGAAACATTTGTCACTCCAATAATTTATTTCTTTTTTAAGTTAACAAATCTTAGTATTATTGATAACACTACAAATTTAGTGCAACTTTGGAAGGAATTTTTTTTAGAATATCAATATAAACATTCAATAGGTGTTGTTTTTTCAAGGGTTTCAAAACATGTATCATGAATTAATTCACCAAGAAAATCCTTTGTCTCATACTGATTATCATCATCAATGTCAGATCTTGAATTTTATAATATTTCACCATGCCAAATACAGTGTGAATAACTATGGTTAAAATAATAGAAAATCATATGGTCTTTGATTTCTATGGACCTTATCTTTATCATATTCAAACACATCATGTATGGACAGAAAACCTATCAATGTTTCCAAGATTCCATTTAGAAAATTCCAAAAAATAATTAAATTCTTTCTCATGTTAATCATTGGTTGTTCATGGATTTATCTAATTATGATCTATAAGGCCCCAGCCTTAAAAATTACTTAATATTGATTTATTTCAAGAATACACGTTGAGAATCTTTTCAGGTTTAGAGTTTTAGAGAATTAAATCATGAATCATGCATTAAATTCCACATTTAAACAAAGTGGTTCCATAAAAGATAGTATTCATTTTTTTCCATAAACGGATACATATTTAAAACAAAACATGGATTCTTTCATGAAACTTCCTTGACACTATCATCACATAATCTACCTTTCCCTTGTCCTGTGAAAAACATTTCAAAAACATTGATGAGCATAAAAATCTCAGTAAGGGATATGAAAATATGGAAAGAAAACATTAGTACATGTATACATAAGAATCAATGAAATCATACATTACTCATAAAACATAAGCATGTTAACATATCTCATGAAATCATAAGATTTATGAATAAATCATAGAAATCATAAGACATAAAGGTAACTTGAGGCATTCATAACATTCTTACGTAGGGAGTAACCATCATGGTTACGTTTGAAATACCCATCAAAGTATATTCCCTAAATCTCTTCGGAGAAACCTTAACGTTTAACCCCTTCACATTACCCAGTGCATTGGAGAGCTATATCGGGCTCACCCGCCCTTAGTTTATCACGGAACCACCCATCTTTATAACAATGCCCAAGAACCATAACATAATCATATCACATAAAACATGCATAAAGGAAACATAACATTTCCACATTTCAATCACAAGATATCAATACAACACATTGATATAATAAAAACATTATGAAAACCATTTTCAATACCAAAATATATGAAAATTAAAACATGGTATTTATTTGTCATTTTAAAAAAAAGTTATGTCTTGTAGAGGATGTCGAAACTCAAATAATGGTCACGGCGGCGGAGAAGTCGTTTCCATCGCATACGTACGACACAAAAAAAATTCTTTTTGTCATTTAGTAAAATGATTTGTATGAAAAATATTCCTTTTTAGTAAACATAAAATTCAAAGGGGTTTATACACCGTATAAAAGAAAGTTGTGTATAAAACAAAATAAGCCTCAATGAAAGGAGATTGAGACGAAGTCCCTTACCTCAGGTCCGACTTGACTCGATCATTCTTTAATGTCCTGAATAATAAACTTGAGTTAATTTATACTTTCTTAAGAACCTTTTTCAAGTTCATTATTTCTTTTATATCACTTATTACCATGTTATGAACACTGTGTAATTATTTAAGTTAATAATGGTCATTTTGTCGATCATTGGTACTTGAGTCAAAAATAAACTCTTTAATATTACAAGTTGTTCATGTGGTAAAATATCCATTATATCCAGAATTATATTCATGATTTAGATATCATATATATCATATATATCCAGTATATAAATGTATTTATAATATTACATAACATTTAGAGGTAATAAATGAAATGCACCACTCATGGAGACGGTCAGTCGTACGTACGCATGAATGCTACTTTCATTTCTATTTCGTATTTTATGTAATGGAATAATAATGATGTAACGGTATATTATAATTCCATAATAATATCATATATAATATCATTCACTCCATCCTTTATACATACCACATATGGCATTAACGAATCAAATCACTTTGAGGGGGTGGTAGTCCGCACTTCCTAAAATGAAGATATCTCGTTTACCCATAATGGAAACCATAAAGGTATTCCATAAATGAAAAATACAGAAGATTAAGGAAAACATAAACATATTATATATCATATATAAATATAGTGACATCTTAATGGCCACCTTTTAAGTTGTTATAAGAATATTGAACAATCATCGTTTTGTGAGGCAGAAATTCACCATCCACAGAAACAGTGTGTTCTTTAACCATTAGATGTAGGTGTGTGTAAGTGTAGCTCGAATAATTCTTATAAAAAAATCCTAGTATATTTAAGATACTGGTGTTTTTACAAAAATTAATGAATAAAAGGAGTTTAGGGGGTTGGAGAAGTAAAATAAAACAAAAGAACATTCGAGAAGTCTTTAACATTAAATCGGGTAACTCCTCTTGGTTTGAACCAAATAGGTTTCTTGAAGAGATTTTTGCATAAGTTAAGGCTTATAGGATGAAGAGAGGGATTTTTAGAGATAAAATGAGCAGATATTGGCTGAGCCAATGGCTTGAGAGGTGTGTGTAAAGAGGTAGAGGTGGGGGCCTTTTATAAGAGGAGAAGAGGGGCACTCTTGAAAAGTTATAAATTTTTACTTTATATTAAAATGAGTTTCAGATTTTAATGGTCCCACATTGATATATTGCAAGGATAAGGTGATAAGTATTTTAAATATACTCATACAAAGGTCTTTGACATGTTTAAGGCTTATTTTTTACATTCTATTTTCATTTTATTTAAATCGTTCATTAATGAGGTAATCGCTGCATCATCATGATGTCATAAATAATTTAATTTATTTAATGTCTAAAAAATTATAAAAAAAATACTATGATGTAGGAAATATTTTTATCTTTAAAATTACTATTTATAGTCTAATATATCATCTATGTGGAAAAAAGTAAAAATGTTTTAATCGGGTGATACATTCCCTAGTGATATTCTCCTTTCTTTAAAAATTTAATGATAAATTGTCACTTTCACCCAAAAGTGATTCCATGGGGTCCCTAAGTTTGGCACAAGGCATCCCATGGTCGGCCATGACCCAAAAAGTATCATTATGACACATTTTGGGGTCATTTTTTATTATTATGATATTATTTTATTATCCTTCACTACCCGATTACTAATTAATCATGATAATTAAAGATAATTACCGTCATTACTATTCATAATGTCCAAAAACAAAAGAGTCTTAATTAAATAATTTGTAACTTCTGATTAAAAATATGGAATCCATTTTACCAAATTACAAATATAGAAACTTCAGTAATTAATTTATAAATAATTCTCGTTGTCAAAACAAATAGCAGGTTTTTTTAAACAATATCTATGAAAAGTTTGGCACTTGTTTATGCTCAATTCCAAAGTGAAATTAATCCCAATGACCACCATTGGATTAAATGGTGAAAATATATTCTAGTTACACTTTAAAACCAATTAAAAAGATAATCTAACCATTTAATTAAATTAGATGAAAAGGCTGTTTTGATGTAAAATGCAGTATTTTTCACTATTCATTAAAAAATGAACATTGTCGGATAAATACCAAAAATTAATCCAAAGTAAATTTCAATTTATCAATCATGAAGAATATGTTTATTTTGACAAATAGAGATTATAAAATTGTCAAAATTTTGATTTAAAAATGCTTTTCCATCAAAAGGCAGTAAAACAATCTTTTAAAAATATTAGTGTATTCCATGCTTAAGATTGGATTTATTCTCATTTTAAGTCTCTAAAACACTATCTAATTCTTAAATAGACATATATAATAATATATATTAATCATTATTTACTTGTTATGTTACATCCTTCCCCACTTTAGAAAATTACGTCCCCACAATTTATTTACATATCGAATAAGTGGGGGTATTTATCCCTCATTGCATTTTCAGATTCCCATGTTGCCTCTTCAATCATGTGGTTTTTACACAAAACCTTTACTTGATGAATCACCTTATTCTGTAACACTTGCTCCCTATGGTCAAGAATCTGGACCGGTTTTTCCTCATAAGATAGATTCCCTTCCAGCTGAACTACCTCTGGACTCAAAACATGAGATGGATTTGGCATGTACTTCCTTATCATTGAAACATGAAAAACATTATGTACCTGAGATAAAATCGGAGGTAAATCCAATCAGTATGCAACTGATCCCACTCCCTCCGGAATTTCATATGGTCCAATGAACCTTGGACTCAGATTTCCTTTCTTACTAAATCACATCACACTTTTCCATGGTGATACTTTGAGAAAAACATGATCACCTACCTCAAAAGAGAGATCCTTCCTCCTATTGTCCGCATAAATTTTCTGCCTTCTCTGAGCTGTTCTCATGTGTTTCTATATCAACTGAACTTTTTCTACCAACTCTTCTACCAATTCTGGTCCCATTAACTTCCTTTCACCCACTTCATCCCAAAAATCTGGAGTTTGACACTGCTTCCCATATAGTGCCTCAAATGGTGCCATCTGTATACTGGAATGAAAACTGTTATTGTAAGAAAACTCAACCAAAGAAAGATGTTGGTCCCAACTTCCCTGATAATCCATCGAACAAGCACGTAGCATATCTTCCAAATTCTGAATTGTTCATTCTAACTGCCCATCTAATTGAGGATGAAAAGTTGTACTAAAATTTAATTCAGTATCCAATGACTTCTGAAGGCCTTTCCAAATGTTATAAGTGAACCTGGGATCACGGTTAGATACAATGGATAGAGGAACTCCATGTGGCCTGACTCTCTCTTTAAGATACAAATGGGAAAGTTGATCTAGGGAAAATTATCTCGTATAGCAAGGAAATGAGCAGATTTAGCCATGCAATCAATAATAACCCAGATTTCATTATTACCTCGAGGTGTCTTCGACAATCCCACAATTAAGTCCACAGATTTATTCTCTCATTTCCACTCTGGCACGCGTAAAGGCTGAAGCATCCCTTTTAGTAACTACTTCTCTTATTTAACCGGTTTACAAGTCAAACACTTCATAGTAAAATCAGCAATATCTCTTTTCATTTTGTCCCACCAGTAATACTCCCATTGATCTCTATACATCTTAGTACTGCCTGGATGAACTGAAAACGGAGAACTATGAGCTTCACATAACAACACTCTCTTCAACTGTGAATCACAAGGCACACACAATCTCTTCCCAAATCTCAAAAAATAATCATTATCAATGTTGAATTCAGGCAACTTACCTTTCTGAACCAAATCTACCTTTTCTGCAACTCACTTCCTTTCATCTGTGCTTTCTTAATTCTTTCTAATAGAGAGGATTTCACTAATACCTGAAACAAAACAGAAGGACATCCATCACCAAAATCTTCTATGCCATAGTTCAACAAATCCTTAACCAAAGAATCACGTTCCAAACGCAACATTGTTAATGAAGCATTACTTTTTAGACTCAAAGCATCATCCACTTTATTTTCTTTTCTCAGATGGTAATGAATTGTACAATCATAATCCTTGATTAATTCTAGCCATTTCCTCTGTCTCATGTTAAATTATTTATGAGTGAATATATACATTATACTTTTGTGATCAGTATATATTTCACACTTTACACCATACAAATGATGCCTCCTAATTTTCAAAGTGAAAACAACAACAGCTAATTCCAAATCATGTGTAGGGTAATTTACCTCATGAGTTTTCAACTGAGGTGAAGCATGAGAAATTACCTGATCATTTTGCATTAGGACGCAACCAAGTCCTTTTAATGAAGCATCACTATAGATAACAAACTCCCCATTCTTGGAAGGTAGTGCTAAAACTGGAGCATTCACCAATCTTCTTTTCAGTTCCTAAAAAAAATCATCACATTCGTTTGTCCAGATAAACTTAACACCATTCCGAGTTATCTTAGTCATTGGACTAGATAACCAGGAAAAATTTCCATCAAACCTTTGGTAATAGCCTGCTAACCCAAGAAAACTACAAATCTCGGTTACATTTGTGGGTCTTGTCCATTCTTCAACAACCTTTGTTTTTGCAGGATCAACAGTTATTCCATCTTTAGAAACAATGTGACCAAGGAAATAATTTTGTTGCAACCAAAACTCACACTTTCTGAATTTCCCTTACAATATCTTTTCTTTTAAGGTTTGAAAAATAACCCTTAAATGTCTTTCATGCTCCTCTTTACTTTTATAAAACACCAAAATATCATCAATGAAAAAAACCATAAACTTATCCAAGAACTCATGGAAAATTCTATTCTTAAGCTCCATGAATATAGCAGGTGCATTGGTTAGCCCAAAAGGCATAACTACAAATTCATAATGGCCATATCTTGTACAAAACGAGGTCTTCGGAATATCTTCTTCCTTTACCTTAAACTTATGGTACCCTGATCTCAGGTCAATATTTGAAAAATACTGAGCTCCCTGGAGCTGATCAAACAAATCATCGATATGAGGCAAATGATATTTTTTCTTACTAGTGATGTTATTCAAGGATCTATAATCAATGCAAATTCTCATTGAACCATCTTTCTTTTTAACAAATAAAACAGTATCACCCCATGGTGATGTTCTAGGTCGAATTAAACCTTTCTCTAATAAATCTTGCAATTTCTCCTTCAACTCTAAAAGTTAAATTTGAGCCATTCGATAAGGGGGTTTTGAAATTGTCTTAGCATCGGGAACTAAGTCAATAGTAAATTAAACTTCCCAATCTGGTTTTATTCCAGGAAAATCATCATGAAAAACATCAGGATACTCATTTACCACTGGCACATCATTAATCTGAACAGTACATTTGTTTTTCAACAATATGTGCAAGGCAACATTCATTTCCATATTTTACAAGTTTCTCAGCCTCTTGATATATTATCAACAGTAAGGGTTCATTATTGTATACAAACTGAAATTATTTCTAAAAAGAAACTTCTTTAGCTCTAAAGTAAATATAAGCTTGGTAAATAGAGAGCCAGTCCATACCCAGGATAACATCAAACTCTACTAGAGGTAAAACAATAACATTTTCAAGTAGGTTCTTTCCACGGATAAGGATAGGAAGATTCTTATAAATTTTTTTTGCCTTAACATTTTCCCCAGGTGTTTTTACCACATGTTCAGGAGTCATTTCTTGAGATGGAATTCCCAATTTACTAGAAAATTTTTCAGAGATGAAAGAATGTGTAGACCCTGAATCAAACAACACACTGGCATAATCTGCAAAAACAAACAAATTACCTGATACCACTTCATTTGATGGCCCAACATCTACTGAAGTTGTTGCAAATGATTTCACCACCCCTTTCTGCTTTTAGTCTAACTAATTCCCATCACATGAGATCTTTGTCGGACACTCGTTTTCATAGTGACCTATCTCATTGTACTTAAAACATTTCACTAACTGTAAATCAAATTTGGTCTTACCATCACCCTGATCTTTTTCAGTGCAATCATGAGCCTTATGTACCATCTTACCACATCAGTAGAACTTTCCATAATTCATAAGACATTCCCCAGCATGCCTTTTACCACATTTATCACAAACTAGAAACTTAGTTTTCTTACGATCAGACCTTTTTGAAGAATTCTTCCCTTTCTCTGGCCACCTCGGTCTCTTCTTCTATTGGTTGTTATAGAACACTTGATTATCGGAAAACTCCATTTCCACCTTCTCAGCACAGCGAACAAGCTTTTCATAACATTTGAACTCACGAGAATCCAATGCCCTTCGATATTTTGGATTTAATCCTGAGTAAAAACAATTGATTTTACTATCAAGGTCTCGGATAAAATTTGGAGCATACCTTGCCAATCGAGTAAACCTTTCTTCATAAAAAGCCACTGACTCTTCCTCTTGCCTCAATTCCAAGAATTGTTTTTCCATCATAAGTCGAATAGCCTTAGGAGAATACTTCTCAAGAAACATACCTTTGAATTAATCTCAGTCGAGAGCATCAATCTCATCAGCGTCCCTGATATTTTTAACCATCGACCACCACTGATCCGCTTCACCCTCCAAATGGTAAATTGAAAGACTAGCCTTTTGATTGTCTGAACACCCCATGACATCTAATATCTTCTCCAATGGTTTAATCCATCCTTCAGCTAGCACAGGGTCAGATGATCCTTTGAATGATGGGGGATGTTGCCTCATGAAATGTTCCACCACTGACATGTTCTTCTGCGGTTGATCTGGCTGATCTTTTGCATGGATACCACCACCATTTATCACTTGAGTCAACTGTGCCATTACTGCAACAAACTGTTCAGTTCTAATTCCAACTATCTCAGAATGCGGATTCAGAAGGTCATTTCCTTCTATATGCCTCCCTAGCACTGATTCACTATTTCCTCTATGGAAAACCATTCTGAATAAACATGTCTTATATTAAGCAACATGGTAATATTTAAATGCTATATCATTTCAATTTGACCATAAAAAAATATTTTTGGATAATCATTTATTATAATTCAAACTCCTAAAGTTATCTAAACCGAACTCTGATACCCACTACAAGGCCCCAGCCTTAAACATTACTTAATCTTGAGTTATTTCAAGAATACACGTTGCGGATCTTTTCAGGTTTAGAGTTTTAGAGAATTACATCATAGATCATGCATTACATTCCACATTTAAACAAAGTGGTTACATAAAAGATAGTATTCATTTTTTTCATCAAAGGATACATATTTAAAACAAAATAAGGATTCTTTCGTGAAACTTCCTTGACACTATCATCACATCATGTACCTTTCCCTTGACCTATGAAAAACATTTCAAAAACTAGGGATGAGCCTAAAAAGTTCAGTAAGGGATATAAAAATACGGAAAGGAAATATTAGTACATGTATACATAAGAATAAATGAAATAATACATTACTCATAAAACATAAGCACGTTAACATACCTTATCAAATCCTATGATTTATGAATAACTCATAGAAATCATAAGACATAAAGGTAACTTGAGACATTCATAATATTCTTACGTAGGGAGTAACCCTCATAGTTATGTTTGGAATACCCATCACAGTATATTCCCTAAATCGCTTCAAAGAAACCTTAATGTTTATCCCCTTCGCATTACCCAATGCATTGGAGATCTATATAGGGCTCACCCGTCCTTAGTTTATCATGGAACCACCCGTCTTCATAACAATGCCCAAGAACCATAACATAATTGTATCACATAAAACATGCATAAAAGAAACAGAACATTTCCACATTTCAATCACAAGATATCAATACAACACATTGATATAATAAAAACATTATGAAAACCATTTTCAATACCAAAATAAATTAAAAGTAAAACATGGTATTTATTTTTCATTTTAAAAAAATTTTATGGCTCTGAAACTCAAATAATGGTCACGGCGGCAGAGAAGTCGTTGTCGCCGCATACGTACGACACAAAAAAAAACATTCATTTTGTCCTTTAGTAAAAAAATTCGTATAAAAAAGATTTGTTTTGATTAAATTTGAAATTCAAAGGGGTTTATACACCGTATAAAAGAATGTTTTGTGTAAAACAAAATAATCCTCAATGAATGGATATTGAGACGAAGTCCCTTACCTCGGGTCCAACTTGACTCGGTCGTTCTTTAATGTCCTGAATAATAAACTTGAGTTAATTTCTACTTGCTTAAGAACCTTTTTTAAGTTCATTATTTCTTTTATATCACTTATTACCATGTTATGAACACTATTTAATTATTTATGTCAATAATGGTCGTTTTGTCGATCATTGGTACTTGAGTAAAAAATAAACTCTTTTTAATTACAAGTTGTTCATGTGGTAAAATATCCATTATATCCAGAATAATATTCAAGATTTAGATATCATATATATCATATATATCCAGTATATACATGCATCTAAAATATTATATAACATTTAGAGGTAAGAAATGAAATGCACCGTTCATCGAGACGGTAAGCCGTACGTATGCATGAATGCTACTTTCATTTATATTTCATATTTTATGGAATGAAATCATAATGATATAAAGGTATATTATAATTCCAGTATAATATCATTATAATATTATTAACTCCATCCTTTATACATCTCACATATGGAATTAACGAATCATGTCACTTTGAGGGGCCGGTAGTCCGCACTTCCTAAAATGATCATATCGCGTTTACCCATAATTGAAACCATAAAGGTATTCCATAAATGAAAAATACAGAAGCTTAAGGAAAACATAAAAATATTATATATCATATATAAATATAGTGACATCTTAATGGCCACCTTTGAAGGTGTTATAAGAATATTGAACAATCATCGTTTCGTGAGGCAGAAATTTGCCATCCACGGAAACAGTATGTTCTTTAACCATTAGATGTAGGTGTGTGTAAGTGTAGCTCGAATAATTCTTATAACAAAATAATATTATATTGAAGATACCGGTGTTGTTACAAAAGGAATGAATTAAAAGTATTTAGGGTGTTGGAGAAGCAAAATAAAACAAAAAAACATTAGAGAAGTCTTTAACTTTAAATCGGGTAACCCCTCTTGGTTTGAACAAAATGGGTTTCTTGAAGAGATTTCTGACTAAGGTAAGGATTCTAGGATGAATAGAGGGATTTTGAGAGATAAAATGAGTAGATATTGGCCGAGAAAATTGCTTGAGAGGTGTGTGTAAATAGGTAGAGGTGGAGGGCTTTTATAAGAGGAGAGGAGGGGCACTCTTGCAAAGTTATAAAATGTTACATTATATAAAATGAGTTTCGGATTTTAAAGGTCCCTCATTGATATATTTTGAGGATAAGCTGATAAGGGTTCTAAATATACTCATCCAATAGGTCTTTTACAAGTTTAAGTCTTAGATTTCACATTATCTTTATATTTTATTTAAATCGTTCATTAATGGGGTAATTGCTGCATCATCATGATGTCATAAATAATTTAATTTATTTATTGTCTAAAAAATTATAAAAAAAATACTATGATGTATGAAATATTTTTATCTTTAAAATGACTATTTACATTCCAATAGATAATCTATGTAGACAAAATTAAAAATGTTTTACTCAGGTGATGTATTCTTTAGTGATATTCTCTTTTCTTTAAAAATAAAATGATAAAGTGTCACTTTCACCCAAAAGTGATTCCATGGGGTCCCTAAGTGTGGCACAAGGAATACCATGTTCGGACATGACACAACCAGTAGCATTAGGATACATTTTGGGGTTATTTTTTATTATTATGATATTATTTTATTATCCTTAACTACCCGATTACTAATTAATCAAGATAATTAAAGATAATTATCGTCGTTACTATTCATAATGTCCAAAAACAAAAGAGTATTAATTAAATAATTTGTACCATATGATTCCAAATATTGAATCCATTTTACCAAATTCCAAACATAGAAATTGCAATAATTAATTTAAAAATAATTCTCGTTGTCAAAACAAATAGCGGGTTTTTTTTGAAAAAAAAATCTATGAAACGTTTGGCACTTGTTTATGCCAAATTACAAAGTGAAATTAATCCCAATTACCACAATTGGATTAAATGGTAAAAATATATTTTATTTAAACTTTAAAACCAATAAAAAATATAATATAACTATATAATTAAATTAGATGAAAAAGCAGTTTTGATGTAAAATTCAGTATTTTTCATTATTCATGAAAAAATTAACATTGTCTAAAAAATACCAAAAAATTAATCCAAAGTAAATTTCAATGTCCCAATCATATAGAATAAGTCTATTTTGACAAATATATCTTATAAAATTGTCAAAAGTTTGATTTAAAAATGGTTTTCCATTAAAAGGCAGTAAAACCATCTTTTAAAAATATTAGTGTATTCTAGGCTTAAGATTGGATTTATTCTCATTTTATGCCTCTAAAACACTATCTAATTTATAAATAGACATATATAAGAATATTTATTATTCATTATATACTTGGGATGTTACATGATCTATTAATTATATAAAATAAAAATAAAAATTATAAATATATTAAATCATTTAAATATTTAATAATATAGATAAATAGAATTATTTTAAACATATAACCATATATAAATATAAACTTGATATATTAAAATAACATATACACATATAAAAATAAAATATATAAAGTTATAAATTTATTAATATAATATGTATAAATTAATAAAAAACATATCCAAAAAAGTAAAAATAGAAAAACAAAAAATAGTAAAGCACATAGTAAAGAAGAATAATATATAAAAAAGTAAAAAAACTTAAAAAACGTTTTTATAAACATATAATAAAAAATAATTATCAATTAAACATTTATTTAAAAACATTTGTATAAAAACCATCAAAAATCAACAAATCCAAAATTGAATATAATAAATACATATAAACCTTTATATAAACATCTAATAATGTAAACTTACAATAATTTTTAAATATTAAAAAAATTTAAACATTTAGATGAGAATTTAATCGTTTATTAATATCTACAAATGAATAAAATATAAAATTATAATCATTTAATCAAAACAAAAAATTATAAAATATAACAATTAATACATTAAATAAATGAAAATAATATAGAATATGAGAACATCATTTATATTAATAATAAATAGATGAATAAAAATTTAAAATTCACAAACATGTAATAAATCATCTAAATAAAGAAAATAAAAAAATTAACTTATAAAAAATATAGATATATGTGGTATATCGGTGACTAATAGAGAAAAAAAGTGAAGTAGTAATACCTCATATTGCATGCAATTGAGGAGGATCATGGTTGAAGAATAATATTGGTGGTTGATGATGTTGGAACTTGGAGGATAGATGTGAAACATGTTTTAGGATAATAGAATGAGGTAAAGGGAAGTGAAATATAAATTTGATAAGTGTAAAGTGGATGTGGAAATAAATACTTCAAAATAAAGAGGAATGTTGATGATTGAAAAAGAGGGAGGGAGTTTGCAACTTACGAAGAAATAGGGTTCTATAATAATAGGTATCTATGAAATGATGAGAGTAGAATGTTTCAGGTGTTTTAATTTTTAAAAAGGGTATTCATATAAGTTATATGATAATCAGTGTTAAAAGTGGAATTTATTATGATTTATTAATATACCCAATGTTAAAACCCTAAACATAGAGTTTTTAGAATATGTTATATTAATAACCATTGTTAAAACCCTATTTTTCAATCTTTTTATGTTCTTTATACTAATAAATGATGTAAATATATCCACTGATTCTCTTTTTAAATTTATTTTTTGTATATCTGATGTTGAAATCCCATCAGTTAGGGTTTTCATGTCAATTATTAATAACCAATGTTAAATCCTTGATTAGAAATCTACTTTTTCTATTATAGGTAAATTGGAAATTATCAAACCCTAAATATCAATGGAGATGGTAAAATCAAGCTGAATATACATGATTTCATGTTACAAACCATACAAGGAGTATTCCATGTAAATAAAATAAAGATAAACATATTTAATTTGGAATAATTTGAAAACATTGGGCACAATATTCACATAGAGAATGTTTTGATGATGATTTTGAAGGGAATGTATGTGGTGATGAAGGAAAAGAACATCTCAAGAATGTTGTATGTGATCCTTGGGTAAATATGTAAGGATACATGGATAGTTATCACAAAAATACCTGAATGGATGTAGTGATGAGTCCTAGAATTAGAAAATTGGTCATATGTTTGAATAAGGATTGAATATTCATTCTTATCAAACGTTTTTTTTTTGAATACAAAGGTATCATGCCATTTTTAATGCATTTTATCTTAATAAAATTACATAAGTTGAAGTTTACAATGTCATAGAAAACGATCAAGGAGATTTTATAATTGATCTACTTTGATATTTATAAATAAATTTATATATATTCAGGAGGATTAAGGTACTTTGTATCATTCATTTAATTTTATTCCTACAACATCCCAGACCCGGATTCCACCCAATAGTCTTGTGATCCCAGTTGGCCACATGGACTCAAGTGAATCTCCCTAAATTCTAAAATCTTCCAACTAGAAGTGATGGCCTATGTATTTCCTAGGGGAGGCTATTCCCTCATCACCAAAGTGTAGCATAGTGGAATATTAATAACATATATAGAGAGGAATCAATAAATCATATAGGAAAATAGATCAACAACATGAATAAAAAAAATATGAAAATTAAGATCATATATAATGATGATAATACATGTCATATGTCCCCAAAATAGCTAAAATAGGTACATAAAATAATAATACAATACGTGTGTCAAATTTATAAAAGGAAAAAAAGTATCCCAGCTAGCATTGTGTGCCTCATATTGGTCGCAATATCCCATACTCTAAACCAACAATCATAAACATGTAGTATGGTTCTTTCCCATGTCCATAATTCTAATAATATAGTATTTTTGGGTACACAAGGGTGGCCCAAACAGGGTGTGAGACTAAATCCCAGTAGGCAACCACCCAAGGTCATGTTCCATCCATTTAGTGAGTATATAATAGTCACGGTGTACATGCAGTAATAACTTATGTAAACTAAGTACTAAAAGTAAACATCCTATAAAGTATAGGTTCTCATTTATAATCAAGTAAATTTAATTATTCAATTCAATTTAATTAATATGTCTTAATACCTGGCATAAATCCTACTGTCCCATGTGATAACAAGATCAAAGGTTGCCAAACAGACCATCCATAAAGTATAAACAAATACCAAATCCAAGCTTGTTATATGGATTGGAAGATGAATCATATAACTTATTTAAATCTTTATTTAATTTAGAACCTAATCCCATCCATGTAATTCCTAAGTTGGAATCTAGGTATCGCTCAAGGTATATCATAAACCAAACACCTAAAAAGCCTTTCGATGGAGATCCTCACAAGAACCTAGGTATCTCTCTAGGTGTGGTATAATGTCACTAACATACGAGTCTTTCCATGGATATCCACTAAGGGAGCCCAAGTATCACCCCTGTAATAATGATTGATTTCTCTCTAAGTTCATCTTTAGCTTTCCTAATATGGAATCCAAGTATTACTCCACATATAATAGTCATTCTCCATGAGTCTGTCCTTGGTAGTCTATGTAAGGAGTCCTAGTGTCACTCATGCCTAATAAAGGTAGAATGAAAATGAGTATATCCCTAAAATTCATCATTTGAAACCATGTGTCACTCAAGGAATATAACCATTTAATAAATTCAATGTCATTTAATCATTATCACTCAACTATGTCAATGTCAATACCAAGAACATTTCAATTCAATCTCACCTCATAAGGTGACTCAAGTAATAGGCTAAGCTTAGAAGGATTACCACTCCATTACTCATGTGGGAAATTCAATATAAGGAAAACTAAAGCTTAAAAAAGATATTACTTGGTCCAAGATAAGGTCATGGTCACCCATACCTTCCTATTAATCAATTAAATGAAAATTTACAATTAATTCAATTTAAACATGTTAATTCAATATTAAAAACCTGTGATAAGGGGAAAATAGGAACACCTCAAAGGTTTCCAAGTGATATGAAATCAAATGGTCCATTTAATTAAACAACGCACCCAAATGAGTGGTTTTTATTTCATGGTTTTCAACCTATAAATATCAATTGAAAGTCCTATTTAATTGAATAGGTCATTATTATCAATTTAATTTATGGATCTAAGATAATTTTAGGGTGTCTCTCTCAGAATTGGGTGTGCAGAACGATTCCATATATATAAACACTTAAAATTTTAATGAAATTCGTGATATCACCTACATCATACTATTACTATTCTTCTCATCCAGTTTCATCCTTTATTTTGTCTTAGATGAGAAGAAATATGAATAGCGTGTCAATACCCTAAAATTAGGGCATTTGATTCTACATCTAAATAGCATCGTCGATGAGATGAAGAATGATTAAAGGTTAAATAGGAAATAAGTACATAGTGATGTGGTTCCAACATGATGGAAAGATCTAAAATTAGAGTCTGGGTTATAAAGAAACAATGAATCCTAGGTCTAGTCATGGAAGGGAACTCCTGTGAAAGTGGGAGGGGAGGTGAGGGATTCTGTTCAAAAAAATTAGTAGGCCCTTCATCTTTTTTTTTTTAATATTGAAATTACATAAAATTTAAATTCCTTACACATCATGTAAATATCGATAACTTTCCCCCTTTGGAAAACCCTTTACATAGAGTGACAAGTTCTTACGAGAACATTATACATCGTGTAATTAAATACGCATCATGTAATTGGACTATGACTTACCAACAACACTCTTACCCTTTATTTTTTAAAATAAATGAACTAGACCATGACCCGACTTAGGGTCTAATCCAAAAGAAACATAAAAAAGATCTTAAAGTATAAATAAATAAGGATTCATACCTAAAGGATAAAAATTGAGTTCATACAAACTTCCCTCCCTAAAGTAATTGGTCCCTGAATTTCCCTTCCAACGGTGGTGAATCATGTTCTAAGAATAACTCTATCCAATGTGATTTTACATCGACCTCCCACTCCTATGTCTCATCCGATACATGGTCATGATACCATATAAATTGTACTAGATTAATAGACCATCCTTAAATAACATTTGTTCTATGATCCATAGTACATATAAGATGCTCCTCAAAGGATGCATCTATCGGTAACTCAAGCTCCTTGGGATAAAAGGAATAAGACTGTTCTAAATAGTAACATCACAGATGAGATACATAGAAGATTTCATGCATGGCATAGTACCTCTAAGGTAACTACAACCTATAAGCACATGGAACACCTCTCTCTATATTCTTGAATGGCCTGACGTATCTCGGAGAATGATTATTGTGTATCATAACCCTCTTATGTCCCAACCTCAGTGAGACATGTAAGAATACCAAATTCCCGACCTCTAGAGGTCATATATGGTGATCAACATAAGATTTATGTCGATACTGTGTAGTATTCTTCCACTTCTGAATCAACTGCACCTTATTTTTGGTCTCTGGAACAAGACGAGGTCCAAGTATAGCTTCCTCTTCTACCTCTATCCAACATAGGGGTGATCGGCATGTCCTACCATGGAAAGCCTCATTAGGATCCATCTGTATAGTAGCATAAAATATATTGTTATATGTGAATTCATATATGGTTTTATTCCTCTTCAAAGATCCCCCAAAATTTAGGCCACATTCTCAAAACATATACACAAGAACCTGTACTGTGCGCTCTGACTGGCCATCTTTCTAGGGGTGGTATACTTTGCGTAGAAGTACCTATGTACCTAACACACTCTATAGTCCATGCCAGAACCGTGAAGTGAACCAAGATTCCCTAAATAGTATACATAACCCCATCAATTCACATTTTCACATGGATATATAACCTCCTAAGCTCATTCATGATGAATATTTTCTTAATAATTAAGAAATGCGAAACCATCATGATTCTATAAACAATAACTCATATAACATAATTACGTTGAGATGATCTTGGTATCCTATCATGAAATCAATCACTATAAAATTCCATTTACACTTAGGAATGAGTATATACTATAAAAGTATGGCTGGTCACTGGGGTCTTGTCTTCACCCACTGACTGGTGGAACATCTCTTGAAAAAAACAGCTACATCTCTTTTAATACCTAACCACCAGTTTTGGTGATATAAATCCAGATAAATCTTAGTGATCACAAGATGTACTACCCAAGATGAAGCATGAAATTCATGCATAATCTTCATAAGAATGTATGTTGAAACCCATACTCATCCATGAACATACAGATCTCATCCTTACCTACAGTCCAACCAGGAGGAGGGTCCTCACCTGCCATACTCTCTCGTAAAAATATGTATTCTGATTATGATATCTTCCTCATACTAAATCTATCTAGAGGGGTAGAGTTAATAGAAAAGGATGATATAAAAATATTCCACAAACCATCAGCCGACTTTAATTTCATCTCACAGAACAAGGACATGAGCTTATGCTCGTTATTGGCCTACTGATCTACCTATATCTGAGTCCTCCTTCTTAGTGTATCAACAACTACATTACCTTTCCTAGGATTATAGGAAAGATCAATTTTGAAATACTATAAGTACTATACCCACCTTCAATACCTCAGGATCAGATCACACTGTGTAAATATGTACTTGAGGACTTTCAGTTCCGTCTACCCCCACAAAATGACCTCCTTGTAAGTATTGTCTCCAATAGTAAAATTTATGAACAACTGCAGAAAAATCGAGATCATGTGAGGGGTAATTTTTCTGATGTGGCATCAACATCTATGAACCATACACCATGACTCCATCACCATACAAAATAACTACTCCATGATAGATATATAATGTGTCCTTGTAAATATTATAACTCTGGCATGGATCTAGAAGAATTAGTATTAGTTATGAAGTCAATCTCCCTTTCATCTCCTGATAGGTCATCTCGTAGGAATCTGACCATAAAAACTTCACACCCTTCTTAGTCAAACCTGTATGTGGTCCTACTAAGTGTGATAAGTACTGTGTTAAATTTTTGTAGTAACCAACTAGCCCCAAGAAACTCTATACCTCAAATAAGATCTTGGGATGATCCAATGAAAGTACATGTCTCATGTTCTCAGGTTCAACAAATACTCTTGTATCTGAGATAATGTGACCCATGAAGTGAATCTGATCCATCCATAAGTGGCACCTTTTGATCATAATATATATCTGATACTCCCATAGTGTATTCACAATGATATCAAATTTTTTAGCATGGTCGTGTCGATTTTTAGATTATACCAATATATAATCCATGAAAATAACCAAAAACAAATCATGATAAGGATGGAAAACTCATTTCTTAAATTCCATGATGGTTGCAGGAACATTCTTGAGACCAAACAGCATAACAAAATACTCATATAGACCATACATGCTATGAAAGTCTATGACAGGTATGTATGAATATCTAAAATGAACCTGATAATAACTAGATATAAAATCCATATTTGAGAATACCCAAGCTCCTCATAGATGGTCAGACATATCATTTATCTGTATAAAATGATATCAGTTATTAACTGTCAGTTAGTTAAATTTCATGTAATCTGCACGAAGCCAAAGAGTTCCTTCACCATTTTTGAAAAAATGTCTGATGAACCCCATAGAGAAGTACTGAGTTAGATAAAACCCTTCATCTCTAAATCTTCTAGCTTCCACTTGAGATATTAAATCTCATAAGTAATCAACCTATAAGTATAAATAGATACTGGTGTAGCTCATGGAACTAGAATTATAGAAAACTTTACCTGAAACACCCGAGACATTTATATACATCATCAAAAAAATGTTTCACTACACACAACACTAGCTTGTCTTGATTTACACGCAATCACGACCTTCTTCGATAGCTTGCATCGTACGCAATACCGAGTTTCACTAAAAAACGATATGCTATTAAAATATTATTAAAACTAGCCGTTATGAATAGTAATATCCACTTTTTGAAATTTTTTAAATTTCATTTTTTCAAAATGGACTTCATTTTCGGATTCGGAATATCGAAATTAGCCTAGGGTGAAATTTTGGTATTTTTCTGAAAACTTTCAATTTTTGATGAATAGTGAAAACACTCGGTTACTATTTAAAAACCAACTTTTTATTTAAATAATTATTTATTTTAATTATATTTATTTTAGGTCAAAATTTATACATAATACCTATATAAGTTAAATTCAATTCATTGGAGTCATTTTATAATAATTTTAGATATATAAAAATTTTATTGAACTTTTCACCGTCTTTTACCAACCTCCTAGGAGAATTTCCAAATTCACATAAAACTTAATTTTACCGCTTCTTTGAGTGGAATTTAGAAAATCTGAGAGACACGGTTAATATCAAGGAATAAAATTTGGTTCAATGAGATGAAAATAATTTTTTGTGAATAGTAACTTTTTACTTTTTTTCCCACGGTTAAAAGTAAATAGGGTAATTAAGGGTACAAATGATATTATTATTACCCTAACACATGTCCTAATTCTATTGGATAAGTTTAATTCGACCAAAAACAACCTTAGGAATAAAATATGACCATTTAGGCCCACTTGGATTATATTAGGACATTTAATATTAATTTATTTAAAGAAGGGTTAAAATAGTTAAAATCAAAGATTAATAAGTAAATCATTTTTAATAGAGGGTAATACATAATATAAATTCGACTATAAATATTCATTATAATGATAAAAATATTTCCTACATAATGGTATTTTATTTTAAATTTTTAGTCTTTAAATAATTTAATTTATTTATGACACAATGATGATGCGGTAATTATCTTATTAATGAAATATTGACATAATTGATGTTATAAATACCAAAATAAATGTAATTTGAGACTTTTTTATGAATTAAAATAATTTTTATGTTAATATTACATGATAGTATTGATTTAATTAACTTTTTTTGAACTAATCATTCTGTTATAATTTTCACAAAAATCAATTACCAAATAGTGTCATAATTGACCTAAAATAGTTTTTAAAACAAATATTATATTATTATTTGTTATTTTATTCTTAAAAATCTAAGGTTCTCTAAATGACTTAGATAAGGTTATATATATTAATAATAAACAACTTGGGGTTCTTTTATCTTTTTATAGTAATTTTATTAACCTTATAGTGTAAGAAAACAAGAAGACGCGGTAAAAGTAAAATTATTTAACTTAAAGTTAAATCTAAATGATAAGGTTAAAATAGACACCTAAAAGTGTCTAAATTCAATTGGATGAGAGGAGGTCGACCCATCCCCACATTAGTTTCGAAATAAATCAATTTGGATCTATTAAAAACTGAATATTACTTTATAATAAAATAATATTTTTAGTTTTTCCAAAGGTGCCCCTCTCCTCCCTTATAAAAGGGAACCTCCTCCCTCTACTCCTCACACCACTTTGAGCCTTAAAGCTCGGACAAACCCTGCCAAATTCTCCTCTCCACTTCGCTAGAAACATCCTAGAGGTCCTGGTCTTCTTCAAAGACCAATTTTAGTTCCCTAAGTGGAGGTCTCAAAGAGGTGCTTCAAAGAAGAGGTAATGTCTGTTACCGATTCTTTCAACTTTATTTCTTCTTCCAATTATTCTTCTTTAGTTGTTTCATTATGAAGTAATAACATCAGTATCAGTCATATACTGATATGTTATTATAAGTATGAAACAACCCTATTTCACCATCTATCCATCCAACGGAAAATGAAATCACCGCTCGTGCGTACGTACGGAATACCGTCTCCACGCCGTGGTGTAACCAATTTTCCAACACCACCTTACTTGGATGGGTATAATGTTGTACATAATAACTATATATGATTATTGTAAAGTGATATTGATTCTGAAATAGTATACATACACTCCAATACAATTCCATGATCATGGGAACGATATCATCGCACGTGCGTACGTACGGAATACCGTCTCCACGATGTGATGCGACTCGTTCTACATGATTTTCATTGAATAATGATTAAAAAAATGAATTGAGTGAATAAATATGATATATATTACACTAATACAATTTTTTAAATGAGGTATCTATAACCTAAAAATAAGAATAAGAATTTATTCGACAAAACACGCATAAGAACAAAAAGTAATAAACACCAGAATAACAAATAGCAATGAAATATTACTAATAAGAAACTAAGAATATGACCATATATGATATCATAACAATGAGTATGATTATGGAATAATTTAATGACATTATTTAAATCATTATACAGGAGGTTTGGACACTTACGAAGCAAATCGGACCTAAAGTAATGGAAAATCTTGAAATCTCATTTTTATCCGAGATTGTTTATACTTCAGAATTTACTGGGGAATATTTATCATACACATCCATGTTTCCTCAATATGTAATATTTATATACATCTACAATTTTTTAAATCCAATTTTACCCTTTGGTGAGTTTTTAGTAAAATATATGAAAGGAATCTTTTGTCGTTTTTCGTACGAGGTACTTTTTGACTTTTCCGACATAATTACGAGAAAAATGTTTTTTTACAGCATGAATGGATTTTTAAAACATTATTTCAAAGTATCTTCCTTTACAAGTTTTCAAGTTTATTTTTAATCAACTTCTTTTATTTTAGATTTGTATGACATGTTAAGAAAGGAAAAAAAATTGAAGTAGAAAGGATATTTTCCTCAAGAATGGAGTTCAAGTGTTTTATCAAAATTATTTTCCATCTAAGATAATATAGGTTTATGTTTCTATCCATATTATTAAATTTATTTGATTATGTTGTGATGGAACTATTTTTATGAATTCCTTTATCTTATATGAATTGTTTTATGATGTCACGATGTTTAAGAATCCCATTTTTATTACATGGGTTATGCAATGATATATGATTTTTGATTTTGTGGAACACGTAAT
Organism: Viscum album; assembly: GCA_963277665.1. Lineage (NCBI taxonomy): Eukaryota > Viridiplantae > Streptophyta > Magnoliopsida > Santalales > Viscaceae > Viscum > Viscum album. The sequence goes on along the minus strand of OY728161.1, from coordinate 1,531,633,159 downwards.
AATGGTATCATTATGAGATGGGTGGGACCTATATCTCCCTCCAATGAATTGGGTAAAGAATTATATCTCATGATATAGACATGGCTGGAACGGTAGGTTAAACCGGTTCAGTGAAACAGGACTGAAACGAGGAGTGAACTCGGTTCATAAATGGACATTGTCCTCTAAGATAGTCTTGGAAATGATTATTGACTACTAAGAAATGATTTTATATGATTATGTGTGTATGCCACCAAGTTTTATGTTTTATGTTATGATTATTGGGATTACATTTCACTACAATGTTTATCCCATGATTATGAAATTATGATCTCTTTTGCAGGTTAAGATTTCCAAAATGTTATGTTCTTATGAATATGATGTGATTGATATTTCTTTTATTTACCCTTACTAAGAATTTGATCACACCCTTTTGTATGTTTTCTTTCCCCAGGTCAGGAAGAAGGTTATTAAGTAGGATATTCCAAAAGGGACTCTAGATATGATGAAATAAATGGGAGACAATGTTGATGCTTTATGAACCAGTTGTTTATGTTTACCAGTTTCTAAAGACACTATACCTATATAGTCCTTTAATGGTTTTGTTATATGTTGTAATAAGTGTACTTCAATTTTGAAGTAACAAAGATGTATGTAAAATACGGGTCGTTATAGTTGGTATCAGAGGAAAGTTATAGTCAACCTTTGGAAACTAGGATGTGAAAAACTTAGTAAGAACCCTAAGGATAAGTCTAAGCATAGAACACGATCTTAGTGTTTTAAAAATGGCCATGAACAACCTATGATAAGACCTTAAGTGTAAAATTTTATTCTTTATTATGTGTTTTTTCTATTATAATTATTGTTGCTCACACTATTCTTCTTCATTTTAGTCAATGGTTGGAACCCGAAGGAACCGTGTTAATGCGGAATGCGATGGGCAATGCAATGATTGTCCCCCTGAGCAACCAAATGTTATGGGAGATGGAATTAAAAATCTTGTAGCCATGCTCTCACAACTTTGTCAAGCTATGAATCATGTAGGACTTCTAAATGAGCAATGGAGGGAGAAACATTCTGTTGAATCCTTTATGAGGCATCGTCCACCTTCATTCAGTGGGTCTTCTGATCCATTAGTGGCTGAACAATGGATCAGTACCACTGAAAAGATATTTTCAGTTCTTCAATGTTCTGAACATGATAAAATAATCTTATCAGTATATCGTTTGGAAGGTGGTACTGATCAATGGTGGAATATTATTAATAATACGAGGAAAAGGGATGAAATTGAGTCCATGGAATGGGATGAGTTCAAGAACTTATTTTTCAATAAGTACTTCCCTCGTATTCTTCGAACAAAGATATAGAAGGAGTTTCTTGAACTAAAGCAAAAGGATAATGAATCTGTTGGTACCTATGAAGAAAATTTTACAAGACTTACAAGGTACGCTTCTGGTATTATTATCCAACTTGAGAGTAAGATCGATCGATTCTTTAGTGGCTTAAAACCAAGTCTTTGAAGGGCATTAGCCATAAAATTCTTCAATAGATACGAGGAAATCGTTTGATGTTCTCTCAGAGTTGAGATGGAGATTGGAGTAACTCATCAGTCATATGGGTTTGATAAGAAGAGGAGAATGGAATTCAAAGGAAAATATAAATAGCACACTGAAAAGAAGATGAGTTTTCCCTTATGCTCAAAGTGTGGAAAGAAACATGGTGGGAGTTGTCTTAAAGGGACAAGTAAATGTTTCAAATGTGGAATGGAAGGTCATAGGGCATTTGCATGTCGCAATTATGGGAAGAAGATGTCTAGTGATACGAACAAAGAAAAGGCTACACCGAGTTCACATCCTACACTTCAATGTTACAAGTGCAAGGAAATGGGGCATTATGCCAATCAATGCCCTAATCCAAGGTTTGTTGATGATGATCGACGCCAACAAAATCTTAAGGCTAAAGAAAAAGGAAAGTCACATGCAATTTCTATCAGTGATGTGGAGTATGATAACGAAGTGGTGAAAGGTACACTTACCATCATCCACTCTAAAGTATAAAATGTTTTATTTGATTCTGGATCCACCAACTCTTTTATTTCTGAATATTTTTCTAATTTTATCATCGTATTACCTCAACAATTAGATGTTGAGTTAGCTGTGACAACCCCTAATGGCACAACAGTCGCATCAAAAGTTTATAATTCTTCTCCGATTGAAGTTTGTGGGAAAGTGCCTCCTGAAAATCTTGTGATCCTTCCTATAGTAGAATTTGATGTGATTCTTGGCATGGATTGTCTTTCTTTATATGGATCTCATATCAATTTCCAAAGAAGGGAAGTCACATTTCATATTCCAGATCAATTTATGATCGTCTATCGATGCAAGGATGAACATAACCATCCAGTGGAAATTTCATCCATCTTATGGGTCTTGATTCCACTAAATGAAGGTTATTTATCTCAAATGGTTGGTGAGAAACTCACGATTAAGAATATTCCCATTTTACGGGAGTTTGACGATGTCTTTCCGAAGGAATTGCCGGGTCTTCCACCAAATCATGAAGTTGAGTTTTCAATAAAACTCGTACTGGGTGCTTTTCCTATTTCAAAGACACCTTATAGAATGGCCCCAATTGAGTTGCAGGAATTGAAGAAGCAACTCCAAGAGAATCTTGATAAGGGATTCATACACCCTAGTGTGTCACCTTGGGGAGAACCTGTTCTGTTTGTTAATAAGAAAGTTGGATCAATGAGGATCTGCATTGATTATCAAGAACTTAACAAGATCATTATCAAGAACAAATATCAAATCCTGCGCATTGATGACTTATTTGACCAACTACGCGGAGCTCAATACTTTTCAAAGATTGATCTTCGTTTAGGGTATCATCAATTAAATGGTCAAAAGGGAGGATATACTAAAGATGGCTTTCCGTACAAGGTATGGACACTATGAATTTATATTGATGCCATTTGGTCTTACTAATTCCCATGCTATCTTCATGGATCTGATGAATAGTGTCTTTAGAGACTATCTTGATCAGTTTGTGGTAGTCTTTATAGATGATATTCTTGTCTATTCAATGAGCAAGGAAGAACATGAAGATCACTTGAGAATTATATTGAAGATCCTGAGAAAGGAGAAGCTTTATTCCAAATTTACCAAGTGTGAATTTTGGCTTCAAAAAGTTGCATTTTTGGGTCACATAATCTCAAAATTGGGGATATCTGTGGATCCAGAAAAAATGGTGGTTATCGAATGATAGTCGAGACCAAAAACAGTAACCGAGATCCAATGTTTTCTTGGTTTGGCAGGTTATTATCGACGTTTTGTGAAATATTTTTCATGATTATCTAATCCACTCACCAGGATGACTCGAAAAGGAGTTAAGTTCGTATGGATGGAAGAATGTGAAGAGAATTTCATGGAGTTGAAAAAAAGGTTATCCAGTGCACCTATGCTCACACTACCTTATAGTGGAGAAAGTCTTGTGATCTACAGTGATGCATCCAAGAAGGGGGAGGGGTGTGTACTTATGCAAAATGATATGGTGATAGCTTATGCCTCATGACAGTTGAAAATACATGAGCAAAATTACCCAACTCATGATTTGGAGTTAGCTGTGGTAATATTTGCATTAAATATTTGGAGGCATTATCTTTATGGAGAAAGGTGTGATATTTATACTGATCATAAAAGTTTAAAGTATATTTTCACACAAAAGGAGCTGAATATGCACCAAATAATATGGTTGGAGATGATTAAGGATTACGACTGCTCAATTCATTACCACCTTGGGAAAGAAAACAAGGTGGCAGATGCATTAAGTCAACAAGACCATTCCAGTTTATCCATGATGAGGATCACAAAAGATCCAATATTTATGGATTTACAGAGGATGGATCTTAGAATTATAATGGAAGGGGAAAATCATATCTTTCTCAAATGAATGTTCAACCGTATATACATGTGAAGATTAAAGAGGCACAGAAAGAAGATGTAGAGTTACAAAAGAAGGTGAGAAATGTTCTTGAATTCAACCTTGATTCTGATGGGATAATAATGTTCAGGAATCGGGTTTGTGTTCCTCCCATCCCAGAATTAAAGAAGGAGCTTCTAGATGCGGCTCATAGTTCTTCATTCTCTATTCATACTGGAAGCACGAAGATGTATAAGGACCTGAAAGAGTACTTCTGGTGGGATGGCATGAAAAGAGATGTTGCTGAATATGTCTCTCGATGCTTGTTTTGTCAGCAAGTTAAAGCTGAGAGACAGAAGTATAAGGGGATGTTACAACCATTACCCATACCTGAATGGAAATGGGAAAACATCACTATGGACTTTGTCACTGGACTTCCTAAAACATCCAAAGGCAATAATGCTATCTGGTTTATAGTTGATCATCTTACAAAGTCTGCACACATCATTGCTATTAGAGAAGATTTCTCTCTGGATCAGCTTGCCAGGATATATGTAAAGGAAGTGGTAAGATTTCATGGAGTACCACTTTCCATTATATCTGATCGGGATCTGAGGTTTACATCAAAGTTCTGGCGAAGTCTTCAACATACTCTGGATACAGAGTAGAGTTTTATCACAGCTTATCATCCTCAGATAGACGGTCAGTCTGAGAGAACAATTCAAACTCTAGAAGATATGTTGAGATCTTGCTCTATGGATTTCAATGGTGGTTGGGATCAACACCTACCATTGGTGGAATTATATTATAATAATAGCTTTCACTCCAGTATTCATATGGATCCTTATGAAGCTCTCTATGGAAAGAAATGCAGGACTCCAACTTGCTGGGATGAAGTTGGGTAAAGAATGATATTAGGACCTGATCTTGTTGATGAGATGGCAGAAAAGTTCAGATCTATTCAAAAACACATAAGAGAAGCTCAGAGTCGAAAAAAAAGTTATGCCGATAACCAAAGAAAATACCTAGAGTTTAAAGTGGGTGGTAAAGTGTTCTTAGGAATATCTCCCTGGAAGAGGGTCATGAGATTTGGAAAGAAGGGAATGTTGAGCCCTAGATATATCGGTCCTTTTGAAATTCTAGATCATGTTGGGAAGATAGCTTACCGATTGGCACTTCCACTGAATCTATCTCAAGTTCACGATATGTTCTATGTATCTCTCCTGAGAAAGTACATACCTGGTCTTTCACATCTACTCAGCTCAGAAGTTGTACAGCTCGAACAAGATCTTTCTTATGAAGAACAGCCGATAGAGATTCTGGATAGTAGCGAAAATGTCCTACGGAACAAGACCACTCGCTTGGTGAATGTTTTATGGAGGAACCACCAATTAGAAGAAGCTACATGGGAGCTTGAGGATATTATGAGGGGGAGGTATCTTCATCTGTTTGTTACAAAGTGATGAATTTCGAGGGAGAAAATCATTTTAAGGGGGGTAGAATGTGACACCCGAGACTTTTATATAAATCATCAAAGGAATATTTCACTACACACAACACTAGCTTGGCTTTCTTTACACGCAATCACGACCTTCCTCGATAGCTTTCTTCGTACGCAAAACCGAGTTTCACTAAAAAATGATATGCTATTAAAATATTATGAAAACTAGCCGTTATGAATAGTAATACACACTTTTTGAAATTTTGTAAATTTTATTTTTCATAATGGACTTCATTTTTGGATTCGTAATATCGAAATTATACTAGGGTGAAATTTTGGTATTTTTCTGAAAACTTTCAATTTTTGATTAATAGTGAAAACACTGGGTTACTATTTAAAACCCGATTTTTTATTTAAATAATTATTTATTTTAATTAAATTTATTTTAGGTCAAAATTGATACATAATACCTATATAAGTTCAATGCAATTCATTGGAGTCATTTTATAATAATTTTAGATATATAAAAATTTTATTGAACTTTTCACCGTCTTTTACCCCCCTCCTAAGAGAATTTCCAAATTCACATAAAACTTAATTTTACCGCTTTTGTGAGTGGAATTTTAAAAATCCGAGAGACACGGTTAATATCAAGGACTAAAATTTGGTTTTATGAGATGAAAATAATTTTTGGTGAATAGTAACTTTTTACTTTTTTTACCACAGTTAAAAGTAAATAGGGTAATTAAGGGTAAAAATGATATTATTATTACCCTAACACATGTCCTAATTATAGTGGATAAGATTAATTCTACCGAAAACAACCTTATGAATAAAATATGACCATTTAGGCCCACTTTTATTAGATTAGGACATTTAATATTAATTTATTTAAAGAAGGGTTAAAATAGTTAAAATCAATGTTTAATAAGTAAATCATTTTTAATATAAGGTTATACATAAGATAAATTCGACTATAAATATTCATTAGAACGCTAAAAATAGTTCCCACATAATGATATTTTATTTTTAATTTTTAGACTTTAAATAATTTAATTTATTTCTGACACAATGATGATGCAGTAATTATCTTATTAATGAAATATTGACATAATTGATGTTATAAATACCCAAATAAAAGTAATTTGAGACTTTTTATGAATTCCAATAATTTTCAATGTTAATATGACATGTTATTATTGATTTAAATAACTTTTTGCGAAATAATCATCCTGTTATGACTTTCACAAAAATCAATTACCAAATAGTGTCAAATTGACATAAAATAGTCTTTAAAACAAAAATTATATTATTAATTGTTATTTTTTTTCTAAAAATCTAAGGTTCGGACAAATGACTTAGATAAGGTTATATATATTAATAATAAACAACTTTGGGTTCGTTTGGCTTGTTATATTAAGTTTATTAACCTTATAGTGTAAAAAACAAGAAGACACGATAATAGTAAAATTATTTAACTTAAAGTTAAATCTAAATGATAAGGTTAAAATAGATACCTAAACTTTTCTAAATTCTATTAGATGAGAGGATTTAGACTCATACCCACCTTATATTAGGAATAAATAAATTTGGAGCTATTAAAAACCGAATATGACTTTATAATAAAATAATATTTTTAGTTTTTCCAAAGGTGCCCCTCTCCTCCCTTATAAAAGGAAACCTCCTCCCTCTCCTCCTCACACCACTTTGAGCCTTCAAGATCGGCCAAAACCTGAAACATTATCTTATCCACTTCCCTAGAAACATCATAGAGGTCTTGGTCTTCTTCAAAGACCAATTTTAGTTCCCTAAGAGGAGGTCTCAAAGAGGCACATCAAAGAAGAGGTAATGTCTGTTACCGATTCATTCAACTTTATTTCTTCTTCCACTTTTTCTTCTTTAGTTGTTTAATTATGAAGTAATAACATCAGTATCAATAATATACTGATATGTTATTATAAGTATGAAACAACCCTATTTCACCATTTATCCATCCTAAGGAAAACGAAATCACCGCGCGTGCGTACGTACGGAATACTGTCTCCACGCCATGGTGTAATCTATTTTCCACCACCACCTTACTTGGTTGGGTATAATGGTGTAAATAGTAACTATATATGATTATTTTAAAGTGATATTGATTCTGAAATAGTATACATACACTCGAATATAATTCCACGATCATGGGAACGATATCATCGCTCGTGCTTACGTACGGAATACCGTCTCCACGATGTGATGCGACTCATTCTACATGATTTTCATTGCATAATGATAACATAAAGGAATTTAGTGAATAAATATGATATATATTACACTAATACCATTCTGTAAATGAGGTATCTATAACCTAAAAAGAAGAATAATAATTGTTTCGACAAAACACGCATAAGAACAAAAAGTAATAAACACCCGAATAACATATAGCAATGAAATATTACTAATAAGAAGCTAAAACTATGACCATATATGATATCATAATGATGATTATGATTCTGGAATAAGTCAATGACATTTTTTAATTCATTATACAGGAGGTTCGGACACTTACGAAGCAAATCGGACCTAAGGTAAGGGAAAATCTTGTAATCTCATTTTTATCCGAGATTGTTGAGACTTCAGAATTTATTGGGGAATATTTATCATCCACATCCATGTTTCCTCAATATGTAATATTTATATCCTTATAAAATATGTTAAATCCAATTTTACCCTTCGGTGAGTTTTTAGTAAAAGCTGTGAAAGGAAGCTTTTGTCGTTTTTCGTACGAGGTCCTTTTTGACTTTTCTAACATTAGTACGAGAAAAATGTTTTTTTACGGCATGAATGGATTTTTAAAACATTATTTCAAAGAAGCTTCCTTTATAAGTTTTCAAGTTTATTTTTAATCAAATTATTTTAGTATAAAATTTTATGACATGTTAAGAAAGGAAAAATGTTTTTGAAGTATAAAGGATATTTTCCTCAAGAATGGAGTTCAAGTGTTTTATCAAAATTATTTTCCATCTAATATAATATAGGGTTCTGTTTCTATCCCTATTATTAAATTAATTTGATTATGTTTTCATGGAATTATTTTTATGAATTCCTTTATCTTATAGGAATTGTTTTATGATGTCACGATATTTAAAATCCCATTTTTATTACATGGGTTATGCAATGATGTATGATTTTTGATTTTGTGGCACACATAAGAATGGTATCATTATGAGATGGGTGGGACCTATATATCCCTCCAATGCATTGGGTAAATATTTATATCTCATGAGATAGACATGGTTAGAACGGCAGGTTAAACAGGTTCAGTGAAACAGGACTGAAACGAGGAGTGAACTCGGTTCAGAAATGGAATTTTTCCACTAAGATAGTCATGGAAATGAGCCTTGAATACTAAGAAATGATTTTCTATGTTTATGTGTGTATGCCACAAAGTTTCATGTTTTAAGTTATGATTATTGGGATTACATTTCACTACTATGTTTATCCCATGATTATGAAATTATGATCTCTTTTGCAGGTTAAGATTTCCAAAATGTTATGTTCTTATGAATATGATGTGATTGATATTTCTTTTGTTTACCCTTACTGAGTATTTGAGCTCACCCTTTTGTATGTTTTCTTTTCCCAGGTCAGGAAGAAGGTTATTACGTAGGATATTCCAAAAGGGACTCTAGATATGATGAAATAAATGGGAGACAATGTAGATGCTTTATGAACCAGTTGTTTATGTTTCCCAGTTTCTAAAGACACTATACCTATACGGTCCTTTCATGGTTTTGTTATATGTTGTAATAATTGTACTTAAATTTTGAAGTAATAACCATGTATGTAAAGTATGATTCATTATATTACCTTTTTCACTCGAGGTAATCCTGAATAGTAATACAATAAATCATACATAAAATAATCAACTACTGGAAGTAAATCATCTCGATGTGTTCTCTAATCATCTAGATACAAACTCAAAATTTGGGTAATCATCCTACCCAGCCCATGGTGCTCAGGTCTAGATCATATTTCCTATACATCCTATTCACCCTTGTCAATGAACTCACCACCCTATGGTGATTTAAAGGCTACCCTATGACTATATAAATTAACTAAATAAAAATATGGAATCAACTATTCTATCCCAATAATTATGTAAAACCCTTTCATATCTAAGAAATAGAGGTCCCATATGAAGTGACACCCATCAATATCAAGAGGATCTCCCGGCAGTAATGTGAAACCTCTTTTTTAATTCCCAACTAATTTTTTATAATTATAACACCATAAAAAATTTGAAAATTGGGCCCAAGGCTCTCTATAATTGGCATAGATATAAATCTATGATAATTCCCTTTATCAAAAAGTGTAGAACCTAATGTATATGCTACTAGAATAGTACCTATTACAGTAGAAGTTCTGGGATCCTACTCCTCAAGGGTATGTTGCACTGTGTATATATGGCATAAACCATGACCCTATGATACTGCCTAGATACCCTGAGTAGATCCACTCTATTGTCACTATAAAAATATGGTTTAACTACCTCACCCACAATGACCACATCGCCTAGCTGTACTATAGATCCCTGCCTAATGAGAATTGGATTACCCTACTCTTAATTGTGGAGTTAGTTGAGACCCTCTCTTAGTTTATCCTAGAGGAAATTTTCTATAGAAGCATTGTAGATGGCTCGTCTTACCGCAAGATCGGCATTGAACATGGTCCCTTGTAAATGGAGGCCTCATATTTCCTTGTATACTACTCTGGTAGCACCTCACGTGGATACCTAATCATGTACTCTAACAGCTAATATCGCCACATGGAAGATTCAGACGATGCTTCCTACTACTAGACAATGAAGTAGTAGATCGAGGTGATGAACTACCCTAGCACAAACACTTAACCTCTCTCAGGTTATGCTCTTTGATAAGCACCTGATTCACTATTCTAGAAATAGTAGTCATCTGAAAGACATTCACATGCGATCAGATATCATACCTGATGCCATCCTAGAATTACCTAGATTTTGATAACTCATCACCCATCAGAATAGGTTTAAAGCATTGTATCTCAGTAAAACAGGTCGATTAATACATAATAAATAGAATTCCCTTCTCCAGGTGAAAGAACTCCCAATATCTATTGTCCCTCAATGTCTAGGAATATATGTTTTCATATAAAGTCATATGAAAATCCCCTAAATACATTTCTGATGAAAATATGTCTAAGTAATTACATCCCACTATCTCTTTGTGGAATCATACAATCTATATGTAATAAGATTTACCATCCTATCGAAAGGCATCTCAAGATTATCGATAATAGATAGAATAGCCTCTAGACATGACTCTACAGACTATGTTCTGTCATCCCCCAAAAACATGGGGGGATGTTGATGTTGGAACTCACACATAAACTCTACCATTGTTGGGGTAGGTCATAGTGATCCCTAAATAGTCTATATAAAGCACAAGAACCCATCATGGAAATATGCCCCATCACTTATCTTCGGTACTATCACTAGTGCCACATATGACACTAATACATGATAAACTAGTATCCCATATCCCAATACCTCTAGAGAGTGGTGTTTTCCACCCTCTTAGCATATGATTGGAAGAAATCATGGTTTAATTTCTCTAAAATTCCAATAACATGCCTCAGATCTTGGTTTTTTATCAAATTTTTCATCTCAAAAGTGGAGATACATAAATAGTGTAGGTACTAGCCTTCCTATATAAGATCAAATCCCTCTGTCTACTCCATGATTCTTGTCTGAGTGTCATACATGTCATATAAAAGCAAGATATGATGCCTAATATCCACTACTATGGTTGGGTCAGGTTCAAGTTCTCTACTATTGTAAGTTTTATTTTCCATCGATTTAAATTGAATTTATATATTCATTTGAATTAGAATTTATACTCATTTCACATTTATATCACATTCACATTAAATACATTACACCAAATGGTTTTCTAAAATATGATCCATGAGGGAGAATATGCATCAATAACCAATGTATATAATGCACCTAACTCGCAGCATAACAAATTCCAGAATACCTATCACCACAACATGTATATCTAACACGAAACCTACCATAACATCATGCAACAAGTAATGTATCCTAAATGGTATGGAATAATTCATGGAATGTGATTCCTGTATGTTCCTAATTTGATTAATGAGATGGAATACCCTCATATAAATCAGTTTCAACATAATAGAACCCCAAATCATATCTGTAAAAACATCACATCTCAAAGGTGTCACCCAATGATGGAATAAAATCAATAGTAATAGTCAAAATCCAAAATACAGCAATTTCATTTGAGGCCATTTGGATTTTTCCTATATGCAGGGTAGCTACGCATGAGAAAAACTCATTATCAACCCCTATATCCTTATTATTCCTTTCTGTTATCTCAAAATAGTTAATAAAAACATAAAATAATGAATCTGATACCACTTTGTAACGTCCCAAACCCAGATGCCTCTCAATAGTTCCCAGATCCCGATTGGCCATATGGACTCAAGCGCATCTCCCCAAAATCTAGAGGTTGTTTCCTAGGATCATAGTCCTAGGTGTGTTTATGGGAAGACTATTCCCACATCACCATAGTGTAGTATAGCGGAATATAAATAACATATAAATAGCAGAAGCATTAAATCAAACTGACAAATAAATTAATAGAAGGAATGGATAACAATATTGAAAGGAAGTTCAAATAAAATTATTATGTTACATGTCATAGGTATCTACAAAAAAACCAAAATAGTAACACTTTAGTACAATACAATACATGATTAAAATTAAAAAACATGACCAAAAAGTATCCCAGATAGCATCACAATCCTTAAAATATTTCCATCCTCCCCTGCCCTTATGAAGTAGTCATGAACCTATAGTAGGTAACTTTCTGTAATACATACCTTTGACCATATTGTCTTTTTAGGTACCCAAGGGTGGCCCGAATAGTGTGTGAGACTAAATCCCAGTAGGAAACCACCCATGGTCAAGTTCCATCCAGTCATTGAGTATATAATCATCACAGTGTGCAGGTGGTAATATAATATGTAAAGGAGGTACTGAAATTAAATAATCTATAAAGTCTATGCTCTCATTTATAATTAAGTCTAGTTATTTATTCAATTACATTTAATTAAAAAGTCTGGGGACCTGGAATAATTCATAGTGTCCCCCATGATAACATGATCGTAGGATGCCTAATAGACAACCCATAAATTATAACCAATGAAAAAATCCAAGTTTGTTATTTGTCTTAGAAGATGCACCATATATCTCATTTAATTATTTATTCAATTTAGAACATGATCCCATCCATGGAATTCCTAAGTTGGAATCCTATTATCACTCTAGGTATATGGTAAAACAAGAACCTTACAAGCCTGTCCATAGTGATACTCACAAGAACCCGGGTATCGCTCTAGGTGTGGTATAATGTAAACTCAATATGAGTCTGTCCTTTCAGGTCCACTAAAGAATCCCAAGTATCACCCATGGAATAATGATTAAATTACCTATGAGTCCTTCCTTGCCATTCCAAATGTGGATTCCAAGTATCACTCATCATATAATATCCATCCCTGCTGATTCTGTCATTAGTAGTATATGTATGGAGTCCAAGTGTCACTCAGGCATAAGAAATGTAGAATTCAAATGAGACCATACATTGAAATCATCAATTTAATCCATGTGTCACATAAGGCATGTAATCATTTCGTAAATTCAATATCGTTTAATCATTATAATTCAAATATATCATGGTCAATACCACGAACATTTCAATTCAATCTCACCTTAGAAGGTGACTCAATCCATGGGCTCAGCTTAGAAACCTTACCTCCCAATTACTCATAATGGGAAAATCAGTATAAGGGAAACTCAAGCTTCAAAATTCTATTACATATCCAAGGCCAAGGGAACGGTATTCCATCCCTTCCTATTAATCATTTCAATTACAATTTACAATTCATATTGCAATTCAATTTTCACATGTCAATTCAATATTAAACATCCCATGAAAATGGGTAAATAGGAACACCTCAAAGGTATCTAACCTATATGACATCAAATGGTCCATTTAATTAAACAACACATCCAAAGGGGTTGTTTTGGTTTCGAATTATTCAACCTAAATATATCTATTTATGAGCTTCTTTAATTGAATAGGCCATGCCTATCAAATTAATTTAAGGATCTACTTCATTTCAAGGAATCTCTTTGAGAATGGTTCGTGAGGCACAATGACATATATATAAACACTTAAATTTTTAACAAAAGGTGTGAGATCACCTACCTCATACTCATATAACTCTCCTCATCCAGTTTCATCCTTTATTTTTTCATGGATTAGATGAAATATTAGGAATATATCTATTCCCTAAAAATAGGTCATATGATCCTACATTTAAATATTTTTATATATGAGAGGAATAATGATGAAAGATTAAAAAGGAATAAATTAATTCCCGGTGTAGTTCTAATGTGATGAATGAATCTGAAATTAGAGTCTGGATCATGAAGAAATGCCATAGCCTAGTTCTAGTTAGGGAAGGGAACTATTGTATAAGAGAGAGGGGAGGTGAGGGATTCTATATGAAAATATTATGAGGCACTTCCTATTTAAAAAACATGTTTATTTACATGATGTATAAATTCCATACATGTTGTGTAAATCTTCGGATATTTCCCCTTGGAAAAACCCTTTACACTATGTGAATGGTTATGTATAGACCATTAAACATTGTGTAATTAAATACATGTCCTGTATTCCAATTAAACTTCATGTAATTGGCCTATAACCAACCTACATACCTATGCCCCTTCTTTTCCAAAAACAACCCAACTGGCCCACAGCCAGACTTAGGTTCTAATCCAAAATGAACATAAACAAGATCATAAAGAATAAAAAATAAAAGGATCCATACTATAAGGAAAAATTGGGTTCTTATGATTCCATGTTATATTGGGGGTGCCTAATCGAGAGGATGGTGGTTGTTTTTGAAGTTTTCAAAACATTCAACTCACTAAAGGAACTTGAATCTATAAATAATATCGAGTGTTTGGGGATTTAAAATAGTGTATAAATACATGAAAGGAGTTTGAAACTTTATGTCAATGAGAATGAATAATGATATAACATATAGTGGCATACACTCATAAATATAATAGAGTGAAATTATAGATGAAAAAAAACTATGTTAAGTGGGAAAAGGGAAATGTTGAAGACTGTAATATATACAAAGGCATTTTGAGAAGTAGTGAAAACCACCCATTATGTGATTAATAAATCTTCTTCTATGGAAATTGATTTCAAAACACCGATGGAGATTGATAATGGTAAACTTACTATCTATTCTCAGTTACGTACATGTGGAAGTCCTATATATGTACTATTTAATGACCATGAAATATTGAAGTTTGGAATTGATATCCATAAAAGTGTCTTTTTGGGATACATTTATTTTTTAAATGGAAATCAATTTCTTGACACACACTTCCCATAATATCATCATTAGTAGACACATAGTTTTTATAGAATACAAGTTGTAAACAATTATTAATAGATATATAGATAAATAGAATATAAAATAATTACTATCAAGGTGGAGGAAAATTCTAAGGAAAACATTATTTCCTCTAAATAATTTTCATATAACAGTGATCAAATACTAGTTGAGTCAATAACACTATCTTCAACATGGGATAAGGGCACCAATATGGCACTTATACTATGTCACAAAAAATTAATTTTATATAATTATTATTAAGGAATGATACCGAACCATCCTATTTCATGGAGGTGACCCAGATTCAAGAAATATCCTCATAGATGGTGGTGATTCTGTAGGTTTTTGAATCCCAACATATGAACAATACCTATGAACATGTTCAATTATCTATCAAAAGGAAGGATATTAGAAACCAATTAGTCTTCAACATAAACTATAATAGAAAAGACCAGGTGGAAAGATATCATGTGAGACTAGTGATAAAAGGATATTATAAGAAGGAATTTATTTATTTTAATGAAACATTTTATCTTTTTATTAACCTCTTGACTATTTTGGTAGTTTGGTTTATGTGTTCTATTTGCAGTTTACGTTTGAGTAGTTCTATGTGAAGATATCTTTTATTTAAGGTGATCTTGATGAAGAAATCTATAAGAACCATATATAATGTTTTTTAGAGGAAGGAAATGAAAAAAAAATTGATATTTTGTTAATATTTATATGATATATAACAGAAACCAATATGTTATTACTAGAGATATGATTCATATATCATGATCCATTAATACACGAGACTTCATTTAGATGAATGTAAATATTTAAGTTATTAAATTGAAAATTATTTTATCATTCTAATATTATATATGGATGAAATATTTCTTATGAGCCCCACCAATGATATAATTTATAAGTTATTGACAAATTTTTTTAGGGATTTTGACATTGAATTGGGACTAGAAAACAATAATCTAGGGATATGGACTTACTGAGACAATAATAATGGGAAGATTTATCTATCTTAGAAAAATTACTTAAGTAAATTATTGAAATGACTCAATATAAAATACTATAAGCTAATAAATATCCTTATTCTAATTAATTTCATGTTCTCCTATACAATGAGTCCTAATAGTGAATCATAAAGGGTGGATATTTCATGAGAAATGTATAAATCATCAGTAGAGAGTGTTATATCCACTATGGATTCAACATGAATAGACATTAAATATACAGTGGGACTAGTTATTTGGTAAATGGAGAATCTAGAATTAAAGAATTAGAAAATGGTTAATCTGATCCTAAGATACATTATTGAGACTTCGGATACTTTATTATGTTTTATAGGATCAATGTTCACAATAAGAGTTTATGTTTATTCATGTTTTTTAGGAAACTCTCATAGAAGTAAATCTATTACGTGTTATTTTTTTACACCAATTGGAGGAGTTATGAGTTAGTTTTCAAGGATATAGTTAGTTTTGTCTTTATCCATGGATGAAGTAGGATACATGGTAGTTTCATAAGCATACAAGAGTCAATTTAGATAAATAGATTACCAAAGGATCTTGGGAATAAGAAGGAGTATATTTCTTTATTTTATGTTAGTCAGAGATCTTTTTCTATTATAAGAAATTTATATTTTTATTATAAGAAAAATAAAATTATATTATAGCATTACATTATTTGGGATGTGGTGAAAGAAGGAAGTGTGGACATGGAGAAATGTTACACTAATTAAAACCTAACATATTTTCTAATGAAGACTATTGGCTCTTTTAATTTCATATAGTGATGATCCATGAGCGTCCTTGTAGATACATGAATAATATATTTGTCAGAGTGAAAGGATTTATAGAGATATTATTAGTTCTCAATAAATTATTAATGTGGATGATATGTCCTCAGCCCCTATTTTTTTTAATGGGCTCCCCACATCCCACACCCATACACTTATATTTACCTTCTTTCAATGAAGATATGGTCATCTCCCCATCATTTATCATGTGTGAGGGTGATGGTGATAGTATATGGGTAGGTGACCAACCCTACAATGTATATAGTAAATAGAAAATATATTATGTAGGACTGGTACATATGAATTTCCTATAAAACGAGGTATCTTTCCTTATTCATGTCATCAACAATAATTCATCTTCTTCCTTCAGTTTTAGTGTCAATAGTATTATATAATGCATGTTTCCCTACTTTTTGAGGAAAACAATTATGAGGTATTCTCTCTATGATAATTAGAGTGTGTGTATGCATGTTTTATCCATGTTTGTCAATTTATTTTTCAATGGTTTTTTGCCCCACTTCATTTGAAAGTGTTTTCCATGTTACATCGTGTGTTATTTTTTTCTCCTTTTTTCACATTATTTTTAAATCTCAATTACTTGTACACATTGTAATAATTATTTCAACCTCATAATATAAATGTATTAATTAAAAATATATTTTTTATATAAAAAAATTTTAAGAATCATTATAAAATTTTATGTTATTTATAATGGTCTATTTATGATGGATTTCTATCTCTAATAGTATATTTCTGAAAAAAGTGTCATAAATAATATTATTTTTGATGGGTCATTTCTATTAATCAATACAGTTATATTATTTGCGAAAAAAATTAATACATTATAAAAAATTATTTTTTATGGAGGAATAATTCGTCATAAATAATTTCAATTCAAACTATTTATGATGTAAATATCCATCCATCTCATTTACTATTTGTGATGGATTTCCAACTTTGTGAAAAATAAATCTAAATATGTAAATTAAATGAAAATTTAATAAAAAAATTATTCATAATAAAATTATTAAATTATTAATGAAAAATAGGTTTCTAGAAAATAAATTATTTATAAAATCACTTAGGGGGAAGTTTGTCAGTTATATATAGACCTTCAAGCAGAGAGAACATCAACCCTACATTGATTATAGGTTATCACATGTACTCCATTAAGTTCTCATATTTATAGTACTACAAGAAATGTTGTTATTCATAATCTTTGATCAAATTTATGTATAGTCTACTCTTGATCTATTGGTCTCTCCTCATACTCTGTTGTAGGAAAGGAAAATGATCTTGTGTGATCTCCCTTAAAGTTAAATGATGGGTTCATAATAGTGTAATAGTAATTGGTTGGAAAAAACTATGAACCAATACCGATCACCTGACCTTTCTCAATATTTTGTGTAGTCACATATATCCAACCCTCCATGTCAAAACAGGACTCACATGAGGCCTCACCGTCACCACCAACCATCTCATATTGACTCTACAACATGTGATAAGTCTTTATCTCGTAAGTCTCATTCAAATTTATAAATAGAGTTTAAAAATGAAAAAATAAAATATTATTCTAATTTTAAATACTAAAAAGAATATTAATTGTGATATGTGTGGTTGTTTATATATGGTATGTCATAGGGCCACTTGAAAATTAATTTTCAACCTTGGTTTTAAATTTAGTTATAGTGGACTTCAGTTGTATCTATATATGAGAGTGTTATAAATTTATTTTTTTCTAGTTTGATGGGTTCAAGCTGTGATTGAAAATAGTGGTCTAATTTAGTTGGTTCTAAATTAAATATTAAAAATATCATACTAGCCTTGGATTACCCTCCTCACATACCCATGAATAATTATTCAATTTTACTTCTATTTTATTCTCTGATCAGAATAAATCTCTCTAATTATCCTATATTTTAAATTTTGATTTTAATAGAGAGATATAATAATCACTACATTCCATGTCCTTACCTGGCCTACTGATTGGATATCACCAATCACTCTGGAGTCATCTCATGGGTAAATTATCCTAATTCATGGAAGAATTACCAAGTAGATAGTATGTGAGGCCATTCAAAAAAGAAATAATAATTTAAATGAAAAAGATAAATTTAAATATCCTATCATCTAAGAAAAAAAATACTTGTAGAAAAATAATAATAGAATAATTATTATTAAAAAAAGAGTCCATCATAGGTGTGGAAGACTTATCCTAGGCTCAACCACTAATGGATTAGTGTTCCATCAATTCAGAAATACAACCAAAATAAATAAATGAAATCATAAAGAATAAATATATCCCAATCAATAATATATAAGAATCCTTTTCCACAATTGAAAAATGTTTCCTGTTATAAAAACTAATGGGGATTTTCAATCCTTCATTTCCCATCACAATATCGAAATAAGATTTAATAATAATAGGCCAATCCATTTTGAATTATTCTATAAATTCTAAACCCATCTGCCTTTCTTTAGAAGGTTTCCATGTACAATGTTTGATGGATGAGATTTGTTCATGTGAGTTTCATTTTAATTTCGTTTAAATCATTACCCTCGCATGATCTAGTTCTTTACTCATTCTAGAATTATCGTAGGGAAAATTTATTTGATGTGTAGCAACCATAGTGGAATCCATTTCTACTCAACATAGTCATGTGATGAGGATCCTAATTGGTATACGTGTTACTAGTATTTATACTTCGTTCTTGACAGATCGGGCCTATGAATTTCAGCATAAAAATTGGTCCAAATCATCACTAAATTTGGGTTTGGGTTTTCCTATATTAGAAACTATGATCTATATTTTTTTAGTCTTGTTCAATTCTCAAATTTTTTCCCTTATTTGAAATTATCCATGACATTGGTTCCATTTAATTATACTTGGAATATCATCTCTTTTAACTAGGTAACAATTTACAAATTCTATTTAATCTATCTCTAGCCTAAACTATTAAGTTAAAATGGATGGATTAACCTTGATACTACATCTTGACCTATTCATCAATTTAGTTTAATTATAATACTCACTCAGGAAAATCAATGAGCATATCAGAGTGTTGGATTAGTTTTTATTTTGTTACTATATTATCTCAATCTATATAAAACATCCCAAGATCAAATAACGTTTTTCATAACATCTCGACCATAAAACTTCGATTCTAATATTTTATTAACATTATCTATATTATTCAGTCATAGTTTCTTAAGATCAACTTCGCAGCTCAAAAAATTTTCATTATCCTTGATCATATATTTATTCCATTTATCAACAAAATTAGATTTTGGGACTAGATCCAATCCAGTTTCACCCATAATTGATTAGGAGGAAATCCTTTGAGGAATTTTTTCATGTAAAAAATTTATACATGTTTCAGATTGAACAACCACAACATTGGAGGAACGAATTCCCTATTGTCTTCTTTGATAAAACACATTCACATGGAATGAAAAAAGTTAGTAGTGAAAACATTTACTCACATTTAACATGATCTTTTGAATCCATATTTTCTTCATCCATTCATATATAGTGTTGAGATAAGACTTATGGTATAGTGACCAATATCCTTCATCAAGATTAGTTTAAGGCTTCATCGAACTCCATTCTTCAAAAACCTATACTTGTTCGATTGTCATCAACCTTTGTCAAAATCATCCAATCATCAAATGAACTATTAAATTCAATATAAATAATATTTGATCCCAAAATATTAATTGGATAATTCAATTTTACTTATTAGACCTCCTTAGTCTAATGGATTTGATGGTTTTCAACTGTGGAACTACCATCTTCAATTTGGATTCAGATCAGTGATGCAAACATAATAATGGGATCCTAATAGAAGCATTACTCCTCACGATCATTTGAATAGATTTTATTAGCATAAAATAATTCATATTCTCATGTAAGTTTTAGATCACATGTGAATTGGCTTCTCACAGAATCGTGGACATAGTGGCTTTCCCATGAATGAAGTAGCACCAAAGTATGGATCATGTCCGTGAATGATAGACATAGTGATGCATGGATTAATTCCATTGAATCATAGTTTTGAGGAAATCATGAAATCTTAGCCAATGTATGGAATAGTTAATACCATAATAAAGAATGTTTCATGAAATATTGAAATGATAGCAAGAGATTTCATGATCAACCTTGAAAATAGTGGGTACTAGTGTTGTCAACGGCCTCTCAGAGAAGTTGGGAATGATCAAAGAACAATTGTTATTTTTGAATAGGAAGATGAGTGATGCATAGAAGAATAGTGTTTTATTATCTTGAAAGAAGGGAACAGATGAAAATTGTCCTGGAATTAAACCTTTTTTAACATTCATTATTCATGTAATTATTTGGACAACTTCATCAAAGAATACCCACACAAGTATAGATTTTTCATTTCTCCATCTTTGAAACTGAAATAGTAAAAATTGATTTTCAATACAGGATTTGTCTGAATGTGGATTGAAATGGTTTAAATAATTAAAAAATAAAAAAAATTTCCAATTCAAACAAATTTAATAATTTGTAACAATAATTTTAACAACAACTATTAATTACCAGATCTTCACTTAAATACACCCTTCAATTCTAAATTGATGTGTCACTTTTAAAATTCATATTTTCAAACAAATTCAAATTATATCCTCAAAAATTGAAATTAGAATGTGATATTTTCCATGAATAATGTCAAAATTGAATAAAATAATGATGTTTAAATGTCTTTAAACAACTAAATTCAAGACCCAAAAAATTAATGTATAGAATATAAATAGATTCAAGATGAATAAATAAAATTAAAAATTCTAATTTGATTCATTTTAAAAAATTAAATAATTATCCAACGCAACACAAATAAATGAATTAAACTTGACTAAATTACATTAGTATATTATTAAAAATGAAAAGGATTTTAAAATTTGGATATTTTGGGCTCTCATAACTCCCCTTCACTTGAACAAATCCACTTATATGAAATACATTGAATTCCATTTTTTCAAAAATGTTCAACAAAAATATGGTTCTTCCTAGATATATTACACAAACTATAGAAAAATAAAATCATATATCCCTCTATTATTTGAATCATAATGCCTCTAATATTCTTTAATTTAAATACCTCACTTTAATTCAAGAAAATTTATAGTTTATGGAGTGAAACAAATTTGATTTTAGGTGAATCAAAATTCTAATAAGTGGTGCCTCCATTTATACCTCTCTCCTAGGTTTCTAATACCATAGTGTCAATTTCCTATTTATTCATACAAATCAACTAAATTTTTAATAATTCAGTTACCCCTTCTTCATCATAATTCAATATTCTTCTTACTTAAATGAATTCATTATTGACTATTATACATATTTTTTTTGAATTTTTTCCTACCATTTATATGAAACAAGATTTTTAAATGAAATTATCAAACATTCAAAAATTGATTTAATTTACACAAAAAAATAGTTCATAATGTCTCATAGATTCATCGTGGGATCAGAATTACCCATTTTATTCTTGTATAAAAGAACATATATGAAATTTTTATTAGAGTTTTCTCCTTCATATGTTCTTTTTCAAACACATAGCGTAACCAAAGATTAAATTCAAAAAAATAACCCCATGTTATAATTATAATTCCAATATAGTTCAATTCAATCACATTCATTTTCTTATTTCTAAGACCAAATATTAATGAATGTAGTGAAAAATACTATCATCAATCATTTAACTTTCCCAACTTTAGAACCAACGAATTCCCTCCACTATATCATTGTATTTAATTTAGTAAATATAGTATTTAACTTAAAGAATATTTGAAAATCCACACCAAAAACATTTAAAAAAATTTTACAACATTTGTAAAAAGATCAATTTATTTTGTTTTTTTAATATTTTATTTTTCATTTTTTCATTTTTTCATTTTTTCATTTTTTCATTTTTTCATTTTTTTCATTTTTTTATTTATATTATAAAAATTAAAGAATAAAATAATAATAAAAAAATTTGACATCCTAAAATAATATTGGGAATATATTTTTAAGAATTTTTTTTATTTAAGGCTAAAAACAATGAAGAAAACATAAAAATGTGCTTATATTTTAAGTTACATATCCTCTCTTCCCCATATGTTTTCTAGACATACTTCTATTTATTTCTATTATTTATTTACAAAAAATTTTGATTAAAAATAAATAAAATCTAAACTACTGTGAAGAAAATAGGTAAATTACTAATTCTATATTCAATGGAAAAAAGGACAACTAAGTACTCCTCTATAGGTTATTTCTAAAATTTATCATGTTAATGCTTCACTTATTAGTAATTCACCTTGAATGGATGATTTGATTCAACTACCTCAATATTAACTCCAGTTTAAAGAGTCTTAGTTACAATGTATGGTCCAGTCAATTTGGAATGATTTTTAATTGGCAAGAGTTTCAAGGATAATAGAAACACATTATCTGTAACTTTAAAATCTTTTTTGTGAATGAATCTATTGTCTAAAGATTTTTATTTAAACTTGTATAATAGGTAATTCTCATAAGAATCTATTCTTAGTTCCTCAATCTCTATAATATAGAACATCTTATATTTTCTATATTTTCCGAATTCCATGTTTAACTTTTTCATACCCTAGTGAGATTTGTGTTACAAATCAATAGGGATGTGACTATGATTTCCATGAAAAGAATTGTATTTTTAAATAACTAAGGAGACTTTTAGGTAATTATATAAGACCAAAATGTATTTTATGCTTCTTACTCCAACATTTACAATTGGATTGTACTGCCTACTCCAAAATATTATTTATCTCTTTGTTGGAATCCTTGGACATCCCATTTGTTTTTGGTTGGTTGGTAGTGGATGTCTTTTGGTTCATTCGATATTTCCTAATCATAGATTCTATGTTATTCTTATAAAATCTCATACCTTGTTTACTAATTATTTCTTAGGAAATTCCAAACCTTCAAAAAATATGTTATTTTATAAATTCAATTACAAGTTTTAAATCATCAGTTCAGGTATATTTTTCTACAATTCCCTAATAAACTTAATATGCTAATAATAAGAAATTTGAAAAACTATACTGAATAATAAATGTTAGCATAAAATCCAATCCACATACAACAAATATTTCACAAAAAAATCATTGGTATTTAGCGTTTTTCATGTTGTTTGAAAATTCCATAAGAAAATAGATAGTTTAAACACATTGAAAAATTAATGTGAATATTTTATAGTTTAGGGACTAAATAAAATAGCTCTAAAACATTCGGGGATATTTTTTGAGTTCCAAATTGTCTCTACATGCCATTGTATGAAAAAATGTAAGCACATACTTAACCTATTATTCAAGGATAAAGCTCCTTATTACATGATAATTACAGGTAATCCATAAATAGGGATCTTCCTAAATATAATTTTTTAACACATGTTTCAATTTATAAGTTTGATGTTAGGTAAAAAAGGGTGGTACCTTTGGTGTGACTAGAAAATTCATGAAAGCATCATACCAAGGTACATGAGTGGAATTATACAACTTCTCACCAATAAGGGATTCATCTAATTTTGCTTCAATAGGTGGGTATACCTCGTTTGTGTGAGGAATTATACTCATGTGGTCTACAACAATATTTTTAGTTACTTTTTTATCATTTATCTCTAACTTGAATTATTATAGAAGTAAAATATATCTCACCCGTATTGGATTTGATTCACCTTTATTGATCAAATAATTGAGGGTTGTATGATCAGAATAGATAGTAAAATTACTAATTAATAGGTAAGATCAAAATTTCTCTAAAGAAACAAAAATAGACACAAAATAATTATCTATTATTGTATAATTTATTTCGGTTTCATTCAGGTTTTGAGAAGTATAAGATATCACATAGGAGTTCCCATAATTCTTTTAAGAAATTATAATCCCTTTAGATTTTTTAAGGCTTCCCATATAATCTAATTGGGGTGTTATCAGTTCAGTTGGTTGATTAAGGGGATTGTGGTAAATATTTCTTTATGATTATCAAAAGCTTCATTATATAATTCATCAAAGAAAAAATCAGATTCCTTCCCAGTTATCATAATTAGGGGAAAATCAATTTTTCTAAAGACCCTAATAAACCATCTATAAAATCCAACAAGGAGTAAAAATGATATAATGTGTCTGATAGTGGTGGGATAAGGTATATAGAGATAACATCAATTTTGGACCTATACAATTCCATCCCACATATAGAAATTATGTATCCTAAAAATTTTCCATTTTTTCACATGAAATTTCACTTTTAAAATTTTGACATAATTTTTTTCTCATTGAATCTCTTTAAAAAATTTTATACATTCAAGTAATATCTAAAAAAACTTCCATAAATAATAAAATAATTAAGAAATACCTCCAAAAATATCTCAATCGAGTCTCCGAAAATACATAACATGTAGGATTAAAATGCATACGGGGAATTCCAAATAACAAAAGGAATCCTTCAATTGGTAAACATAACCAAGGGATATATAACTCTTGGCTTGATCCTTAATAGTAGTTTGAGCTATAAAGTACCAAGAAATCCCTTCAAGGAAATAATAGTGACCCTTCCCTATTATCCCCTCTAACATTTAGTCTATAAAGATAAGTCTTAAGTTTTATTTTCTTGTTACATGATTTAATTTCCTATAATTAATGATAAATACCCAACTATTCTAAATTATTATTGGAACTAATTCATTATTCTCATTTTATGTGATGGTGTATCTAGTTTTATTTAAATGAATTTGAGTAGAAGTCTTTTATTTAGAGTTTTAGATGGGTTAAATTATTATGTGTCCTAATTTTCTTTCTACTTCCTCTTTTACAACATCCAAAAGGGTTTTTTTGAGGCCTCATTGGGGTTGTCTGACTGGTTTATAGTCATTTTCAAGAAATATATAAAGCATAAAAGTGGTAGTTATAATCATCATAATGTCTCATAGTGTCCAACCTAAGGCACACGAATTTTGTTTCAGAATATCCAGTAAGTTATACTCTTGTTTTGGATTTATATTATTTGATATTATGAATTGAAGTTTCTTATTCTTCTTAAAAAAACATATTTCATGTTTAAGGAAGTAGTTTCAGTTCCAGTCAAGTGGGATCCAAAGATGATTTTATCATGGTATTACCCATGATGGGAACCTACACATGTAAGGTAGAAGTATTAGTGGTATTTTTTGGTATATCATAAATGTAAATTTCATAAATTTCTATAAACTATCCAACACACAACACTTTTTCTAGATTAATCTCATTTTCGTAAAAATATATCAATTAATAAGATCAAGTGTTTCTAAATATTCTATTAATCAAATTATCTTATTAATCATTTTAATTTATTTTATATTTTAAAAATTAAATTCAAATTAGTTAAAAGTAAAAAACATATTTGTCTTCTTGGAGAATTTAATTGAATCAATAATGTTAATATTTTTTTTTCACAAAAATTTACTTAAATAGTTCATTAATTAACATTTAGTATCATCTTGGTAGTTTTAAAGAGTGGAATTCCTAAAATGATGGGGGAGTGATTTTTACCTCTTCATTTATCCATTTTTAGAATGTAAGAGTCATTAGGGAATGTAAATCCATATACACTATGTTGATTATGTTCAAGAACACCTACTAAGTGGAATTGGATTGGTTGAAAATTTGTAGAACTACTCCAGTGGGTTTGTGATCTCCAATACATATGGAACTGAGTAAGGAAATTAAATATTTTATTATCTTAAATCACATAATGCATTGGAAAATTTATGCTCCCCACTAGATAAAGGGGTAGTGAAGGTACTTCCTCCAATGGCCCGAAGGCCTTCTTTTTTTTATTCATTTTTTATAATCCACCTTTCAAGGGGTCAGGTGAATCCATTACATGGCCCGTAGGCGTATGTATTACATGGCCCATAGGCCTTAGAGTAATTCATTGCCCATAAGCTTCAAACATTACATACAACCTAGACTAACTACTTTGAACTACTCCTCCCCAGCATCTTCCTCATGAAACCAGCTATCCACCTTCACATGGCTGTTCGACTAGGCTTTCCATTGCATGTACAGGCTTGTCCCGATGGCAGGTGGCATACCCTCTCATTCTTGCAATTCATTTAGCTTCTGCTATGGTGAAATCTCCTTGATCCTCCTCCTTCTGAAGCTTTTTCCTTGTAGGTAATCTGGTTTGCATCTGCACTTAAGATGGTCCGAAGGCCTTGAGGTGGCCCGAATGCCTTACTGACCCGATGGCCTAGGTGGCCCGAAGGCCTTAAAGGACTCAAGGACTAAATCGGTGGCCCGAAGGCCCAAACGGGGGTATATTCCCGGCTGCTACAGTGCCAAACAGTGCCTGCTACAGTTCCCGCTACAGTTCTGCACAATTCCTACTACAGTGCCTTCTATAGTGCCTGCTATAGTGTTGCTACTGTACCGGAAATTATCCCTCGCCTGGATTTGATCCTGGGTCTCTTGGATGCACTTAAGGAGTCCTCACCAACTGTGTTGAGGCTCATGTGCATAGTGAAGGTACTTGGATCTTGAAATTTATAAGCTATTTTCATGGTTATATGTGAGGAAACATTTTTACCTAAACTTACCTTTTTATTACCATGAAATATTATCTTCCCATTTCACATATCCTTGATAAATTTTTCATACCTTGTATTTTTGAGAGTTTCTTCTAATAAAGGGATGTTAATCTTCACATTTTTAAATATCTCTACAATCTCTTATTATAGTGTATATTTATTTATTCTCTTAGATAGTTTTACTCTACATGGAAAGAGTATTGGGGTTAATTTGATTCATTCCCCTTGGATTTTTCTATTTTCTATATTAAATGGGAATATATACAAAAGTTATTTAGATTCAATTTCCCAGGTATATTCTTCAGGTACATGTGGTTTTACACATAAATATCCTTCTCAATATGGTGATTCTCCACTGCTTACCAACTCTCTACCACTCTTTAATGAAATGGAACTGAATTTTCCCTTGGGGTTAATAATTGACAGAGCTATAAGATTACCTGATCCATTATTTTTCAATTCATCGATGGAAGTAATATCTGGTTTTAATTCCCTTACATATCCTTCATTGTTGATTCGTGAGTGTTGAGAGTAGTCTTCAGAGTGGTGTGAGATTCTTAACATTCTTTCAAAAATTCCATCAGGGTGGGTTATTGAGATTTACCCGCTTGGTTGATTTTTTTGGGATTAAAAACAATCCTTTCAAAGGGTGAAGGATGGAAAGTTTTTTTAGGTCAATTGGAAGGGTGTCCTTTGATTATTTTTGTTCCCAAATCTAGACTATGTATTGTAATACTCCCTATATACCTAGTTACTTGTTGATTTCCACAAGTGAGACCTTTAAAAACTTGAATCGCAAGTTTTTTTCACCTATGTGAATTCATTGGTGTAGAGGTTCATGGATTAGTATATTTATAAGACTCTTGAAGGTGTGGGAGATGATGTTTCATGTGCCTTATATAATGAAAAATTTATAACAAGAGATTTTAGATCTTTAATTTTATTTTCAAGTAAAGGGCATTAGAAATTTTTATCTCATCTACACTTCTAGTTGTGGATATTATACCAAATTTGTAAGAATTTTGTATGATCCTAAGGATTAGATCTCTATCTTCAATAGGTGAATTTACGATTAGTACACTTCTAGATGAATCATATAACATGTTCTGATCATTTTATATCAATCCCTAAAAAATAATACAAATAAATAAAGATATTCATGGGGATAGTGTTGGAAATAAGTTATAAAATTCTTTAAGATCTCCCAAAAATCATAAAGAGTTTCTCTATTAGCTTGTTTGGTCCCATAAATATCATTTCTCAATTGGGTACTCCTTGATAAAGAGAATAATTTTTAGAGGAAATTTATCTGATGTTCTTCCCATGTGGTAACATCTCTAGGTTTCCAGATATATAACCATTTAATTATTGATCCCTCTATGGAGAATTGGAAGGATTTCTAAGTGATCTAATCCCCAAAAACATTTATAGGATTGAATATGTTGAAAAAATCCCTATTTTATTCTAGATGATTTTTGGGATCTTCTCCTGGAAAACTATGTAACATGGGTAATAGTTGGATCATTCTAGTTTCTAGTTCACATTCTTATTGGTTTTTTACTTTTTTTACCCAATTTGTATTATTTAAGTTTCTTTCATAAATATCTATCAAATTCCTATTCAAGTGATCCATTTTATCTTCCATGATTTCAATCCCTATTGTGACTTTTGGTATAATAAATAGAATAGGATGGGGATTAAATCAATATGACATTGGAAGACTCCCTTTTCAATTATTTTATGATTCTCATGTTAAAAACTCATACCAGAATAATTCATTCAACCTCTAGATCCAAAAAAAGGTGAGATGAACTGGATCTAGTCATTTTTTAAAATCATTTTAAAATAAAATTAAAACCCTAACATTGTCATTGATAAAAACGGAGCTAGTTTTATGCACAACCTATCTAGAAAACTAATTTGAACCCTAGTTATAAATACAGTTATAATGTACTAGTTTTGTATCCATATATGAGAGTGTTATGTGTGTGTTATTCTCTTTTTTTGGGTTTGGAGTGTGAGTTAAAATAATGTTCAAATTCAATTATTTTTAAAATAAATATTAAAAATATTGGTCTTGCCTTGGATTATAGACCTTATATACCAATGAATCATTAATAAATTTTACTCTTTATTTATTGACTAATATAAATAAATATCTCTAATTATCCTAAACTAAAAATTTTGGTTTTAATAGAGAGATACAAAAACAAATGTATTCCTTATCCCTACCTGGCCTAGTGATTGGATACCACAAATCACTCTTGATTCATCCTATTTATAAATATCATATGTAGTGATGGAATTAATAAGTGATATGTGTGTGTAACTAATGAAAATTTATAGAATAATTTAAAAATGAATAAAAATGGAAAATGTATATCATCAAAGAATCCAAAAAAAACCAAGAAATAATAATCATTAAAAATAATAATTCATTGAAAATGTGGGAGAGATATCCTAGGATTGACCACTAATGTCTTAGTGTGACATAACTAGAGAAATAGAGTATAAATAAATGACTGAAAATAATAAGATTAAACATCTCTCAATCGATGCTATCTCTGAGGCCTCCTCCTCTATTGAACAGTGGTTGTTCTAATTAAAATTCTTGGGCTTTTCAATACATCATTCCATTACACATGATTAGTACAATATTAAACTCCAAAAAATAATAAAATTATGAATTATTCCTCAAATTCTGAGCCCAGTTCCCTTTCATCGGATTTTTTCAGCATTGAATGTTTAATGCTCAATATTTTTTCAAATGATAATAATTCAAATCATTTTATTAAATCATTCCTCTCCCATTATTGAGATATATAATACATAAATTATTATTAGAGGTTTAAATGTTTTTTTGTGGATGATATAGTGGAATTAATTCTCTAGTAAGTATTCTTACTTGATGAGGAGCCTTTGTGATACACGTTCTTCTGGTATTCAGACCCGATTTGGATATCTTGGTCCTTGGATGTTAGGCCACAAATTTTGGATGAGTCATTACTAAATTTGGGTTTGGGTTGGCTTATACTAGAAACCATGATCTGTAATTCTATTTTAGACTTGGTAAATTCTCTTCAATTCACATTTTTTTTATTATTTAAAATGATCCATTAATTTGGTTCCATTTAATTCTACTTTGAATCTTATCTCCTTTAATATGGTAACACTTCATAAATTCCCTTTAATTTTTTTCCAGCCTTAATTATCAAGATCCCATGGTTGGATTTACCATAATTCTGCATATTTTTTTTTCATAAATTTGGTTTGATTCCTAGATTCACTCATTAAAATCATAGATAAAATAGGTTCATTGGACCGGGTGTATTTTTCTATTACTACATCAGCTCACTCCATACATCAATCATCTCAAGATCATGACCCTTTAGTTTTACATTCTAATTGGTCATAAATTCTAATTAAAATATTGTATTAACATCATAATTGTTCTTCAATCATATGTCATCATGAACAGTTTTATAACTCATAGAAATTTCTCTTGGACTCGATCATATATTTATCACTTTGATCAGCTACATTTGATTGTGTGTGAATCTCTAATCTGCTATCAACCATCATTGACTGGGAGAAAATATTATGAGGAATTTTATCAAGTACTTATTTTCCAACTATTCTAGGTTGATAAATCTAATCATTGGGTGCATTGAGATCATGTAAACATATTTGATCAAAAACCTTGGAAAGGAACAAAATAATGCATCAGTGAATCCATGTCCCCACCTTAAAATCGATCTTCAATATTCATCTTCAAAACATCAATACATTCACAGTTCTTATTTCAGAATTATATGGGTGATACCTTCACCTTTATTTGATCTCAGCATGAGGATTATTTAAAATATATTCTTCAAAACACTAGCCTCATTTTATTTTTATCAACCTCTGAAGGAATCATCCAATTATTCAACGAATAGGCACATTCGATGTCCATAATTTAGGATTCAAGCATATTCAATAAAGAGTTTGGATTTACTTTGTGGGATTCCTTAGTTGAATTTATTTGGTGGTATTCAATAGGGGATCTCACCTATTCAATTTGAATTTGAATCAATGATTCTATAGATAATAATGGGAGCCTCATAAAAGCTTCACTCCTCAAAGTCAATTATGTAGAGATGATTGGCATGGATTAATGGATCTTCCCATGGTAGGTTGAGATCATAGGAAAATTGGATTCTAAATGAATCAAAGATACGTTGATATATATATGGAATAATTTTTATGGATTTAGGGGAATAGATGTATAACATAGAAACGTTTATTCACAGAATAATTCCATAGAATCATGGTTGGGGGATGACATGGATGCTTGGACATTGCATGTCAAATGGTATGACGCATGGAAGAAGTCCTCATCAAAGATTGGAATAATATAAAGAGATATCACGGTCAATAGTGAAATTTTTGTGCAATAGTGTAGTCAAATACTAACCAAAGAAGTTGGGAACTATCATTGAAGAGTGGGTTGTTCTATGTGGTAAGATGATTAACGCACAAAATAATGGTGGTTTGTTCTCAAGAAAGTAGGACAGAGAATAAGATTTTCATGGAAGAAAGCCTTTACTAAATTCGATTATTCATGGAAGTATATGGTTCTCTTCATGGAAGTAAACCACAGAAGTATGGAATTTTCATTTCTCTATCTTGGAACCTAAAAAAGATAAAATATATTTTCAATGTAGTATTTTTCTGATTGGGGATTGAAATTGATTAAAATTTAAAAAATCCAATTCAACAAAATTCTATAATTTGTGTCCATGATTTTCAAAGAAGAATTAATTTATGTTTTAGCACCTTAAAACACCATTAAATTCCAAATTGATGCTTCACAATTAAACTCTATTCCTGAAACAATTTAAATTTATAGTCATCAAAAAAGGAAATTTAAATGTCATCTTTTTGAGTGAATTTTCAAAATTAAATAAAAAATAAATTTTAAATACCTTTTAGAATCAAATTTGAAGTTCCAAAAACTTAATTTATGTATATTAATTATATCCATAGTTAATTAAAAAGTTAAGAAAATATATTTTATCCATTTAAAAAATAAATTCTAGATTTATCCAATGTAATAAAATAATTGTATTAACAGGGTTTCTAAATAAATTATGGGTTATAATTAGTTAATGTAGTTTAAAATTTTGTTTATTTTGGGATCTCATCAGCTATATCTAAATAGAAATCTACCTAGATGTTTTATAGGTATACATCCTCTTATAGATGTCAAAATCCATAACATCAGGATCAACTAAATAATATATAATTTTTGTATTAAATTAGAAATTAAAGTGTCTATAAATTAATGAATAATTTTAACTACCATATGTTTGTGATGTAAAATAAGACTATGTCTCATGACTCTGTGTGTGAAATCCCACCTCTCCCAGTTCAATCGACCAGAAGATAATATCCTCCTAAAAATCTCCCCTATATAGTAGGTAGGAAATATATCAAAACCCAAGGAAGTTAAGTATTCAGATTCATGACACACTCAAGTCATAATAAATATAGTTAGATATTCTTATCTATAGCTCTCTTATGAATTTTGAAAAAAAATAATGGAGAAAATCATGCATAAAATCCTCATCTTCCTCCAAAATGAAGGGTCTCATGTTATCATCAACAGGACACCATAAACTTTAAAATCATATATTAATATAGTAAATTATAAAATATATATTAATTTAAAATATAATATTTTGGTTATTTTCATACTATCTAGTACTCAAATATACAATGATGAATATCTCTAGGAACTATATTCCATGATACCCATGCCATGGAAAAAAAGTTCCATACAATAGAACCGGCCTAAAAATTTATTGGATTTAAAATACTATAAAAATGAAGACAATCAGTAAAAATATTAATAAATTAAATTTAAATTATATAAAACTCATATTTTAACTTACTTAAATGAGGATAAAAATAAATTGAATGATATATCTAAAGAAAATTAACAGTAATCATAAATCACACACGACCACAATGCCTCCCAGTAGTTAGGGAAATGATTGAATTCCCTCAAATGAAGGAACAATAGGATCATCTCTAAATATCTCATCCATAGATAAGATATGAATCAACTCATTATACTCCACTCAAGACATTAAAAATGAATTATTAATATTAATGCTGAAAACTAATACTCGAAACTAAAAAATAGTTATTGAAAATATTTAATATATATTCATTATAATTGTAAGGTAAATGTAACACCTCATTCTTCATCTTCATCTTCATATTCATTAGTATCATATTCTTAATCTTCCTCCTTAATATCACTAACTTCTATATAATATTCAATTTTATCATCTCACTTTATTTCAGATTCAATGATAGTTACATCATTTGTAGTATCAACACTGCTAACCCTTAATAGATAATGATCAACATCAATATCTATATGTCCTAGATTAATAAATGTATTTAGTAATTTCTATTGACATATTTTAATATTTTTAAATATACGATAGTCATTTTTATTTTCAATAAAATGATTATAATAAGATGTTATTTTTATCATGCTCTACCATTCGTTTAAATCTCTCATTGAAGCATCAAAGATTTTGTAATAAATGAGACGTGATAGATATAAAATCAAAAATAGTTCATTTTCTAAAATATTAATTTTATACTTAATGTAGATTACTCCATTACATGGATTAATGTGAGACCCTCAATCAAAATAAAACAAATAAAATTTAAACAATGATGCATATTATATTTCTATATAGGATAAGTCAATTATTTTATCCAACATATCATAAAAGTCCTAAAAACTATGTAATGGATTCCTCTTAAAAAACACCATCTTTCATTGTTTTTTGACTCTCTGTGTGTTTTTTTAGGAAATCTAAATCCATTTACCATTTAAGAATTACTAGACATTACCAATTTGGATGGTGATATAATCAGTGACCATAATTAGTTATCAATTCTATTTTCTTATTATGTTACCTAAAAACACATATTTTATTTGTTATTATACTAAATAAATTATTAGTTTCATATTTATGGTCATAAACAAATTTCACTCACCAATCATTGAAACCAAAGCTCAAAATTGCATTGGTGATGTTCTTCAAAAGTTGTTGGGGTAATTTTTGAGAATTGTTTTTTATATGATCATCACATAATCTATATAATAAATAATAAAAATGACTATTTCAACAACTTAATGAAAAAAATAAGTAAAATTAGAACTTACTGTACATATTTTGACATTTCTTCACAATTGAGTAGAACATAAATATGATCTTTTAATTGTTTATCATATGAAATCCATCATTCGCGTTCACCACCAGAACATAAATGAAGTTAACTAAATTATAATTATCTATTTTCAATGTCATTGTTAGTATTTACCTCATTGTTACCCATTCAATTATGCTTTGATGAATATTATAATTTAAAATAATTAGAAAAAAAATTAGATATTTCATCCTACAAATACACTTTTTCAAAAACCCTTCAACTGGTGTTTTATTATATACCTATTTCTTCAATATATACATACATATGATAAATGGGTACACCCATTTGAGTTATATTAACCCTCCATATTTTTCATTATACGGAAAGTGTAACATTAAATGTTCCATTAAATCAAAAATGGTTGGTGGAAATATTTTTTCTGATTTACATAAACCAACTACAATATCTTCTAGCAACTCATTCAATGTATCATAGTGTAGTGTTTTATTAAATATGTCTTAAAAAATATGATATTTTGTCAAAATATCCAAAATTTACAAATTTAGTAACCCTTTAAGATAAATATGTAGTATTCTTTCCATTATGACATTGTAAGCATGACTTTTGGCCCATAAATATGACCATCTTTTGATAAAAATATATAAATTAGAGGCATATCTATCTGGTAACCTTGGTTACATAATATATTAATATAATAATAATAAATTTTATTTAGAAAGTGTGTAATCTCCTTTTGGATTCAATAAATTTTTTAATTTTTCATTTTCAAATAACTCAAGTACATGATGCCAAAAAAATTAGGGAATGTTCTGTAACATTCGTGACCTATATAGAGATTCTATACTAGGATCAATCATTAAAAACCAAAATAACACCTCATAGTCTTCAAAGGTTGGGTTAAATGAAGTTGATATATTGATACCCAAGTGGGAGTCAATTTTAGTTAAGTCATTTACTAAATGACTTCTTATAAATCCTTATTTACGAAAATCAAAAGACAATTCATTTTTTATTTTAGTTAACATGGAATTTTTTAAAAAATTTATATATATTAATTTAACTTCTGAACTACCTAGTTCCTTTCAGTTTATTCTTAACTTTTTACATTCCAAAAATTTGTAAAATCAATTAAACTAGATCAATAGTACATCGAGTTTATGCTTTTAATGTTTGTTATAAGTCCTCAAAAACTATGATTTTATGATTGGGGAGTTTATTACACCCAGTCTTATAAATAAATATTGATCCTTCAAGAAACAAATTATATTTATGTGCTTAAAATTATATTACATTTGATTTATATTTTATCGCAATGATTTTGAGATATACCATTTATAATTATTTTCATAATGTTCTTTAGAGCTTGTGTTTGTGAGGAATGATTGTAAAAATCAATGTTTTCTTTTTTATAATTGTTTGTATTCGATCTTATGTGATCGATAACATTATAAGGAGAGGAATCTATGTGTTTCCAAATATGTAGTTTACTAAAGTCTAGGGAAAAAACTTAATACTAGTTAGGGTGATCAAAGAGTAGTTCAATGATAGATATTGTTATTACTGAAATCTATTAAATAAGTCAAGGTTTACACTTGCATATTCTGATCAATTTAATCAATGAAGATACAAGGTATTAAAATATGTATCCCTTGGTTCTGGGTATAGATCCTCTTACCACTATAGATTAAAAGTGAATACTTCATTTCATTGTAACTGTTAATATAGTTTATATTATATTTTAAAGTATTTTACAAATTGTTATTTGAATATATTTCTATTGTGTTCATCCATAATATTCATATTCTTTTTCGTTTTATATACCTTAGTTAGGTGTTAACATCTGATCTGTTTAATTTTCATTTCATTTATTATTTTTTGTTACTTTGGTTAGTTTAAAAATTATAACTTATAGACTACAGAATATCTTTATTAGGATAAAAATTATAATATTCTTAGATCTTCAATTTACACCCCTCTTGAAGCTTCCATATCTGGACCAAATTGTTTTATCAAATCTTATCACAATATTTTTCTAATACATTCAGTGTAAAATAATTACTCTAAATTATTTTCCCTTACACTAACATATAGTAGAAAAAGGGAATTTTTTATGCTAGGTTTACCATTCAAAACACTGGAAAAAATAAATTCAAATCGATCATTTATTTTGAGGGTGCATATTATAAGTATTAGAGAGTCCATATGAAGATATATGTTTTAAATAATAGAGTTTGTAACATTCTTATATTAACCATGTATTATAATATTCTGGATAAAATATTTTAAACTTTAGTTTGGAGGAAAAGTCTATGTTTTAGTTAAATTTAAGAGTCTAAAATGATATTTTACATTATATATGATGGAACATATACAATCATGTTTATTCATGTAGAACTACATAAAGAATATTTAAGAATCTTTAGGTTACTCATTTAAAAATGTTGAATCTTCTTAAGACTAAGAGAGTGATATTAAGGGAAAATTAATAGTATTCTTATTTTATTATAGATGATTTAGTTACTTAGATACAATAGAGATTTATAACAATTATGAATAACAATTAGCCTCTTGGTGACAAGGATATTATGGATGAACAGCTTATGGAGAATATTATAGATATACTTCTACTGGAGTAAGACTCTACATGGATACCATTTTATGATACAAAGAAAATTACTAACTATAGTCTTTATGATCTTATCATAATTTCAATATATTATTAGAGTAGATCAATGAGAGGTATAAAGAAAAATAAGTGGATGAATTCTGGAGTAGCATTTTCTTATTATATTTCTAAAGTTACTAACTCTATGTTGGGTACTTTTAAGAGAAATTAAAAGTGTTTTTCTGATGGATGTAGTTCAAATATTGAAGATGGTATGTTTTATTAGATATAATGATGGATGTTTTTAATGAATAACTTTCATAACTAAAACATTCAAAATGATTAGAAATATTGGGTAAAAAAATTTTGAAAAAAATAATTCTTCAGATGTTACATGTTATGAATGAAAAAAAATTCAGGGTATATTAGATCAAATTATCCAAGGATTAAGAATAATTATAAGGATTCCAAAGATACTTCTAAATAAAAAGGGAATAAAATTTAGAAAGATTTTCCTCACACTTAGAGTTCTTGTGGGGATCCACTAATCGATAAAAGTGATATGGATTGTGTTAAAATCTAATAAAATTAATAGATTTTAGGTAAAAGTCCCTTTTAATGAAGAATTCAAAATGTATAAGGTGAATTTTCATTCCTTTTTGATTTTTTTTATTCAATTTATCCTTTTTCCTGTGATGATGAGGATGAATTTCATCCATTGTATATCGAAATGAATATCTATGTATCAAAATTTGAGGATACTTATCGATGAATTTTCAAGAAGTATATTAAATTCATGTCCAAGTATACCAAGGCTAAGAATGAGATTTATAGACTTACTTATAAGCTAGAACTTAATTCAACTTATGCTTATTATTTAAAAGATAATGATTAATTAGTGAAACTGAAGTTTGAATTTTATAGATTGAATAAATTTATCTTTAATTTTACGTTCTTAAGGAAGATTTCGATAAGATTTTTAGATAGTAAAATTAAAATAGAATATATTTTATGGTTGGCTATATCTCCTCTATAAAATAAAATTTTTTGTTTAAATTATTTATACTAAATAGTTCACCTATTTTTATTAAGTGTCAAAGAGGACAACATAAGAAGAAGCATTTCCCTTTAAATAATTTCTAGTCATTAAAAACTTGTAGAGCTTTTGTTTTTAATTATTTATTAGTTTTTCAAAATCATATAATAGGATAGATCTAGGTTCCAAAATTATTTTTTATTAACATTACAATAACCAAGAAGGTTTGTTTTCCAAATTCTTAAGTTTTATATGTGAAAGAGAAGTTGAGTACTAATAGCTAGAAAATGGGGATTACCCTTATGTATAAATTTAACACCCAAATGTATCAATTCCTAAACATTATATATTAATTTTTAACTATTAGATATGAAACCTTGCATGCGTACGATTCTATTTACTTATGTATTATTACTATGAAATAATTTTTTCATACTTTATTATACTCCTTAATAAAGAGGAATTTTATTTTATTTTTTATAATTTTTACTCATAATGTTTTAATATTATGGAAGTTTCTATAGAATATAAGAGAAGTGTTTCAAATTCATATTATAGAACCATATTATTTGGAAGAAGATAGACTGTATGCATCAAAAGATAACTTCTAGAAGGGTATTTATTTGATACTTATCATGAAAATTTATAAAAGGATAGTGATTTATTTTACCTTTGGTATTTGTTTATTTTTTATTATTAAAGGTAACTAATTTATTTTTATGAAATTCAGAATTTATTATTTAATGAGATTAGATGATACCATTTTTGTGAGAAGTGAGTATGATTTTATGATGGATTTGAGGTCAACAGGTTTGGTACATCGGTATATAATGTCTTATTTACACCTGGTTACTTTGTCATTATTTTTTATTATATGCTTCTACTTTTGAATCATAATATTGAAATCTATGTATATATTTTCATAATTTTCATTAAATTTTATGATGAGACTGTAATGAGATAAATATACCATGGAATACTGATTTATTATTATTATTATTATTAAAATAAATATATATAGAATAATGTAATTTGGTTTTAAGGTTGGGTGATAATTACTCTACCTAAATTAAAATTTCAGTAGTTTTATTTATTTATTATTCAATAGTTTTACACTTTTTTTATTTTCTGTTGTGTTGGATACCGATATGGTAAATAATATTATTTAATATATAGAATTTATTATTTATTTGGATAAATTTTTAAAAAAATATGAGACTTATATTGGAAGGTGATTTTTAATTTATTTTTTACAAGACTCAATATATTTCTAAAACATTTAATAAATTTGTTGCTACGGATATCTAGTTTTGGGTGAAATTTAATGTCCATAATATAACACATCCAGATCTAGAATCAATAACAACTTTTCAATGGGTTTATTTATTTTTTTCTATCAATAAAGGTAGAAAAATATTCATGGAATATTCCAAATGATTATGTTTTTGATTTCCTTTACAGAATAAGGAAGTTCAACATAATTAAATTCATAGGGATTATATTGTGCCTATTATCACAAGTTTGGTTAAGTTTATGATACTTCTATATTCTTAAATATTAAACTAAATTTTGTTGAAGACCTTGGAGATGGATGATATGGAAGATTTTGGAACTCTTTAAACGAAAAATAATCTCTGATTAATGATGAAAATATTGTGATAACAAATCTTCTTTATAATTCTAAAGAGAAAATATTTTTTGAAAAG
Organism: Viscum album; assembly: GCA_963277665.1. Lineage (NCBI taxonomy): Eukaryota > Viridiplantae > Streptophyta > Magnoliopsida > Santalales > Viscaceae > Viscum > Viscum album. The sequence goes on along the minus strand of OY728161.1, from coordinate 1,531,593,302 downwards.
TGAATAGATATTAAGATTTTGATAGTAGAGAATAAATATATAAAGTGTAAAAAAGTTTATAAATGGATGGTTTCATAGGAATTTATAGTTACTTTATAATAACCCAAGTAAAATAATGATCATGTTTCTGAAACTATTAATGAAAATATAAGATATTAGCTGAGAAACATGATAATGAGATGAATAAAAAGATGTATGAAGTTAGAAGAAAGGTTAATGATAAAATATTTTGTAAATAGTATTTTGGTTTAATAAAATAATATGGTAAGGCTCATAAAAAATATGAATTAATCAGATTCCTGTATAAAAATAAAGAAATATTTCCTTAAAGTTAAAGAAATCTAGATTTATTTCACCATTGATTACAATCAGTGAATATGGTTAAGAAGTTCAAAAGACATTGAGGAATAGGTTGAGTTTTTCAAATGATCAAGCTAGAAAAGGGAAAATTAATGTAACATAATTTGATGTTCAACCTTAATTTGGATCCCTTTCACCTAATCCTCTAGAAACATGTGAAAAAGAAAGTATGTCTGTAGGAACTATATTAGAATTAATCTCAAAGAAATGTATACTATAAGAAGTTTTAGTATAACCGTTATTAAAAAAAATATTTATAATACATCTTAATATTAATTTTCAATAGATAATGTTACCCAGATTAAAAGGTAAACTTCTAATAATGTAGATAAATTAAAAAATCTACATTGTAAATAAGATCTTGAGTTATTAAATACGTTTGAGATATTATGTTTCATAAAAGAAAACTTTCTAAAATGAAAAGTCAATAATAAAGGATAAGACGATAATGAATAACTAAAATATGATAATCTCATTGATATTTTGGATATTATATCATAGGGAAAGAGTTTTATTAATGGTAAAGTGTAAGATATGGGTTTTTAAGATAAATAAGAAAAAATATCTAAGTAAAATTCAAATTCAGAAGCAAGTTCATGGATGGAATGGATTAAAGATCAAAGTTCTTTGTTTTTTGTACATATTCTTAAATTTTTTATTCTTGTATCTATTTGGACTGAGATAATTTCTAAACTAACTATTTCAAGGTAGGGGTGTATTTTTATATCTCAACGTTGAAAAAACATATATTGAATTAGTAATTATAGTTGATGTCTATTATTTTTACCTTTAAATTTGAATGTGAAAAATAGTTATGGAATTTAATAAGGATGGTAAAGTACATAATGGTAAATGATATTAATATCAAATAAATTCATGATCAAAATGATTCCATGTAGAATTAGTTTAGTTAATTTAAGAATATTTTTTAATAAAATAAATCATAGATAGGATAATATAAATATAAGATAGATGATTGGGAGGAAAGAATAAAAAATATTGAATATGAGGTTGTAAAATATCACATTAGAGAATAAATTTCAATTAAATTTTTATATTCCAAATATTTTTATTATATATATTCAACTCTTATTCATTTAAGGTTCAAATTTAATGATTACTATTATTACCTGACTCTTTATGTTTCATCTTTTGTTTTTCTTTTTTTATGAACCACAATAAGAGAGATATGAGAGAAATGGGGGCATGATAAGTCCCTCTTAATAAGGGGATAAATTATTATGAAAATTTTTGTTCTTATATAAATTTTAATATTGTTTTTTTTCTAGTTTATATACCCAATCATAGTTAAATGGAAGTTACAGAGGGTTCATTTTTTGAATTTTAGTTAATCTTACCATATATATGATTTCTTGGGATTATCAAAAAGGCGGATATTTTTTACTCATTTCATAAAATAATTCTTCGTTTTCCTTGGTTTTGAAAATAATAATACACTTCGTTTTGTATTGGAGTTAACCTAAAGTTTTTTTTATGTTTTGTTTATGTAGATTTAGATTTTTAACCACCTATTTTTGGATATCTAATTTCAAACATTTTATATTTAATATCATTTTGAAGACACCCAAACTATGTCAAATAAAATGTAGATTTGATGATTTTTTATTTTTAATATGTCCAAAAGAACTAAATTTTTACCATAGGGGAGTTTTTTACAGCCACACATATAAATTTAGACCAAGGATTCAAGCAAAAAATGTTATAAAAGTGTTAAATGTTGATTAAATTCTAGTTGTACACTATCTTCATGATCTTCAGATAACTTTTTGCAATTGTTTTTGAGAGTTTATTATATCATAAATCTATGGTATTTGTTGTAAAATCTCAATTTTTTATTATTTTAATAATTTACTGATGATTTTGGGTGATATATGGGATTTTGGGTGTAGAAATCTTTGTGTTTATGAACATCTAGTTAAATGATGTTTAAGGATAGGAGTTTCTGCTAATTAGTGTGATTGAAGATGACCGAAAGGATATATATTACATTAGTTGACATATGATAAATTAGTCTAGGTTTGGATTTTTATATTACATTAATTTTTATTTTTAATGTTACAGGGTGTCAAATCTTTTATCCCTTGAATTTGGGTACTAATCATCCTATTGGTTTTAATTAAAAATGAAGAGTTTCTTTGATTGGAACTGCTAATATCATTTATAGTATATTTTAAAAGAGTATATAGATTATCATATTAAACATCATTAATGGTTTCTATTTTTATTTTTATTATTATAATTGATTTTATTTACCTTGATTAAGTATTTACTTTTTATTTGTTTAATTTTAACTAAATTAATCATTTTTTTACTCTAGTTCATTCATAAATTATAACTTATGGACTATGCACTATCATTAGTTCAGAAAATTTTTATGTTTTTTTTACTTTAATTCACCCCACTCTTGAAACTAATATATCCATTAAAACTATTTTCCCCCTTATAATTCAAATATAAAATGACATGAGGTGTGATGAAAATATGACATGACCCTAGCGGTCAACAAACAAGAGAACCCAAAATTCCATAATATACTATTATTGTGCCTTTAAACATAACACAATAATCATAACACAATAAGATCTATATTGGTAATCCATACATAAAAAACTGGAGTATAATCTCATATAAAGTATGGAATCATGAAATATAAAATTAAAATTAAAATTAAATATAGGAATAAATATTGATAATCATCCTAATTATTAATCTGTAAGAATCCCCAATTAGAACAACTCTGAGAATCCTTAAATCAATGAAACCCTAAAAATCATTGTGTAATTAAAATTTATCAAAATATATACCAAAAGATTATGAACCACACATTTGGGTATTTCTCACGTATAATAAAATAGTCCAAGTCATTAGATGGGATTTCACTAAATATTTAGTGAAATACCTTATCAACATACTTATTCATGGTTGTGGGAAAGAGAAATGAAAGAATAAAAAGGGAATAATGGAAGTTAAGGAGAGTTTTAGCATAGATTTTGTAATTAAAACCTTCTTGATTCACACATGAATCAAGAGGTAGTAGGGTTAGAAAGAATAGGGAAAAGGATTCTAAGGGAGAGCCTCGTAGCAAGGAGAAGAGGAATGAAATTGAAGAGGATCCATTAAGGGATAAAGGAGATGAAAAAAATCCACTTTTAATAAATATCTTCACCTATTCCAACTAGGTACCCGTTTTGGTGATTCTAGGTACCTAATTGAAGCCACTAGATGTCCTACTCCACTTACAGGATCACTGGGTACTTGGTGAGAACAAACTAGGTACTTTTGGATCTATATAAGGAAATATTATAGGTGGGATATCTATTTAGCCTTACAAATATCCTTAATCAATTCTTGAACCCTAAAAAAATAAGAAACACCTTAAATTTTAGCATCAAACCACATAATCCAAAATCAAAACACTAAATTAAAAATATCACCCCAACTAGAACAAAATATTCAAAACAACATGCTCTTTAATCACCAAAGGATTCATATAAAGTTCTTATTAACAAATTAATCACTCTAACTAGGACAGAAGACATTAAAACCTCTATTCCATATGAATTCCCAAATAAAAACTACCCCACACATACATGGATTCACTATATGTAGTCTAGGATAAACCCAAGGCATCCTCTAAGACAGCAATCAGTCCATGAAGTTACAACTATTACAGCTAACCCAGGTCATCAATATCCATAATATTTCACCCTAAAATAATTTAGATAAATAACACACACATAAATATCCTAAACCACTAATCATACTATTGTTATATGATTCTCAAAATAGATAAAACCTCAAATTCACCAAATCAGATTCTCATTAAAAAATAACATCCACCCCTCAAATGATAAATCCAAAACGGAAGACCATTATTCATCCCAAAAAACCACCAAACATCTAATACGTGATTCTTAGGAAACTACAAATCTCTAGTAATAAAAAAGCATATTACACAAATAACATACTAATATTCCTTTAAATCCTCAAAATAATAACCACCAAAACACAAAAAATATTATGGTACTCCCTATATAAGAGTGACCTATGGTATTTTATTCATTAACTATCACTAAATCCCCATTATATAAAACATTTTATTTTTTGAGTTAGTGTTATAGAAATCTAGTACCCATTTCATTAGAAGATTCATAGATTAAAATGTTTTTTTAAATTATTTCCCATCTAAAATTCATATATTTGAACGATTTTTCAAAATAATTCACTTTTAATAACCAACTTGTTACACACAAATCAGTTTTAGAGAAAAATAAATTATTACATTAAAATCATAAGTTAAATCCCTTTCTAAAGGCACCATAATCTATAAAATTGGATAATCTAAGAAGTTAGTTTTAAAAATCCCTTATTTACTTTATAAAATAGGCTTGGTTTCTATTAATTACCTCTTCTAAAACCATTTACAGGTTAAATATTATACAGTAAATCTACTTCTCATTCAATTTATAAAAATATATTCTTTTTCAAAACATTTATATGTAAAACGGTGTCCCTTGTAAAGTCTTAGGGTGTAGACCATCCCTTAATTTTGAATGCAATAAAACGCACACATTACTACTAATATTCAAGGAAAACATATCATTAATATGTAAACTAGTATAAAAAATATATAATAATTAGAGATAATAAGATATATCATATTATATAACACATATAAATGATGGAATTGGACAAATAATGCTCAATAGTAAAATATCCAGTGAGAATAGATTGAATTTTTAGAAACGAACACTAAACAAGAAACAAGGAGCATGTTTGTGTATATAATCTACACAAATGGTTTATAATGTTACTAGTAGAAATAAATTATCATATTAAGGCATTAAAAACATATAAAAAAGTGGAACCTAATAAATAATTGAAATAATTATCCATTGATAACAAAAATAAAACATATAACATGATCAAAAGAAAATAGTTTTGTGAATGGATTAACATAATTAGATAAAATCTTACATGGTATACATGAAAAAGTTATTTACTTTATTAGCTATTATTTAATTTGTTATGTCAATCCACATAATTATTAATAAAAATATAAATTATTTATTCATGTATTCATGTATCACTATATTATATGATTCATGATTCAATAAATACTTTGGCTCTTAGTTGAGTCCTAGAAACTTCTTGAGTCTTACTATATAACGCTTCACATATCTAGTGGTGAGACTCTCTCAAACCTATTGTTCCTACATACTTCCTAGAAATACCTTGGTAACTTGAACCACCTCCATAAAGAGTTTAACTATGTATTTTTATGGATTACTTCTCAAGTCTTGAAAATAATAGGTCATTAAAAGAAAAGTAAAAATTCAAAGAACATAATGCCACTCTAATGATAATATTTAACTTTTTCACTAGACTAAATGGTCTAAACTTAGATCACATCGTCAATACACCTTAAGAAAACCTATTATTATCTCGAGTCTAAAATTAATTTTGGTTTTCTAATGACACTCAAGTGTGAGGTGGTTTCCCCTCTTAAAAATAAAATATATCTTGACATGAGTCCTATTAAAAATATAGAATAAACTTGGGGTCATTAAATATAAGAATCCAAAATGTTATCATTTCCTATAGACCTAAATTTTAATAAACTACATGAACCACAAAACAATTACAACTATATGAGTAATGTATACATAAAAACAAGACCGAAATATCACATAATTTCCATGACCTAGAAGAAACAGATAAAAACCCACTTTACATAAATAATTCAAACTAAACATGAACATAGGTTCTTCAATAATGGGATATATTCATGAAATACCTATTAAATAATTGTGGAAAATACCAAAATACACCCTTCATGGCCATTATGATCTCTAGAAACAATTCCATTGGAGCACTGGTATCAAAAAGGTTCTAACTCATATAACTCCCATGACCAAGAGATCCATGAACATCTCACTTCTAAAACATTATCTGGAAGGTATAAATTAAAGAGTTTCATTTCTACTGAGGTTTATATATAGGGTGTAATAATATACATGCTCAATATAGATCCCCCAACCCGCCTCAACTCAGTATATAATATATGAGGTTTATACAAGCACATGTCTATAAATTTATATATATAAATAAAAAATTAGTTTTATAAAAACAATTCATAACATATCAAGAATGGTAGATAAAAAATATTATAAATTATAATAAACTTCATATAACTCTATATATTATGTGTATCCATTCCTAATTTACTTGTATTAATTAATCAAATGGTCATATAAATATTTCCTAGAGCCAATACTATAAAATTTAAAACAAGTTGGGTAAGACATTACATTAACCCATTCCTATGTGGTCATCCCAAAGCACCCATGCCATTAAAGTTCATGTGAAACACATATAATATGGAAATGGGAACATTTATACATGAGTTAGGTCCTTAGTCTATCTTTTTGGGAATATGGGATTCATAATACCAATTTGGGTCACTATAATCTCATCCCATAGAGCCTCAGGCATGAAAATCAAGGCATTGAGATCTCATCCCATATTTACACCTTACCATTGGGTCCTTGCACACGTACAAACGAAATTATATATAAATTATATACCATAAAATTCATATAGAAAGAATAAAATTTCCTGAATATAACATAGATAGTTTATTTAACAATTATTGAGTATTAATCATGCTCAATAAAAACTCTATCATAATAAGTATCATTATTCTCATTAAACAAAGGGGTCAAATAATGATCCAATAAAAACTTTTATCATGTTAAATCCGTAATAATATTAAATTCACATACCCAAGTACAATAAGAATTATACATAACTCCTGGAGGATAATTAATATTAATATTCAAGAATATTAAAACATCTGAAACATATCTCAAGCTATGATAAAACATGTTCTTTGGTAAACCAAGAACCAAGTAATGTTATGACTTTGACCTTGTGAAGGTAAAATCTTAGGATTGGTGTTAAAACCTTGGCATAAAATATTCCCACCAATATATGTTTAAAAACCAATGTTTACATATGTGGTAGACTAGGTGTATTTTTTTCCATGATCCACACATACCTGTCATTAACCCTAAGGAGGATTGAGGTAAGATGCAAGTATTTAATTTTGGATTCCATGATTGGGTCTGTTCCTTTGTAAGGTAATTTCATGTCATTTAAAACCACAGTTAAAAAAATATTTAAAAAGTGGCACATTTGGTTAGGGAATATGTTATACACTTGATTTCCATTATTAAAAAGGGATCACAATTTTATATACACTTTAAACTTTTACCTTTAAAATGATATTTTTTCAAGAAATATAGAATTCAATTTTTGAAAAGGGGAAGTACTTTTAGGAAGTCAATATGCTATTTTAAGTACTAAAGATGATCAACACTATTTTTAATCATTATTTAAGAAAAAGTGTTTTATTAAAATACACTATGTTTTTCTTTAAGAAATATTCAAGTAACAATGAATAATCACATCCAAGATCCATTATTCCATTCCACCTATATAACCCCTCATTTTCCTCACCACTAGTGAAAATATTAACCAATGTTAAGTTTGAATAATTTAAATATAAATCATTCGATCTACCATGAGATGAAATGGTCTCCCATAAATTCACACAATAAAAATCAAAGGGTATGTTAACTTGTTAAGAAATGGTCACATTAATGAAACCATAGGCCTAAAGGCCTTGTCATTCCTTTTAAATTAAAACCCAAAAGAACAATCTAGGTTATAATATACACACCTATAATGAATACCATTATGAAAATTTAATAAATTTTTAAAAATTATATCCATTGTTCCAAATATTTTTCAAAAGAAATATACAATATGGTAAGAACCTGTGAACAAATTCTATTCAAGACAAAAATAATTCTAAGTGTTTGAGTTTAATTTAAACATAAATAATATATATCATTAACATAAGTTTTAATTACATGGGTTCTAAGAAAAAAATTCAATTTCACCCAATAAAAAATATATTTTAAAATTAAATTTATGGAGTCTTTATTTATTAAAAAAAATATAATATTAAATCAATTCCTTCATAGTTTTAAAATGATTATGTTCTTTATTTTCATTTTAAGAAAACAATAATGATAATATTTTAGGCATGGCTGGAATATTTACTAAAAGAGTTAAGACATCCCTACCTAAAACATAGGTAGGATTTAACTATTTCAAAAAGACCTTGAGAATAACCAAAAGGCTACCAAAAAATCCCAAAAAAATTATACAACGATTCATAAACATGGAATTATAACGAAAAAACTTCTATAATTCAAGAATAATGAAACCTTAAACAAAATCTAACATAAACCTAGGAAGAATGTACTGATAATTATCCCAACTATTAATATTTAAGAAGACCCGTTTATAACAACCTCAGTAATCCCTAAATCAAATCCCCAAATCAAATAAGCCCAAAAAAATCACTTCAAATTCAATATTTGTCAAAATAATGAGAAAAAGGTAAGGAACCTACCACTTAAGACTTCCCCAGAAAAAAGGAAGATAATCCATGAAATTATATTGGATTTCAAAATGAATTTAGTGAAATACATCATCATTAAACTAGATCTTGGTATAATGAAATAGAAAGGAAATAAATATAAGTTAGGTAGGTAAGGATAGGAAGATTTTAATTTAGATTCCATGAAGGAAACATCCTTGATTCATCAATGAAGAAAGAGGTGGAAAAATAGGAATATGGGTGAAAAGGATTCCATTGGAGAGACTCACTGCAGAATGAATAAGAATTAAATCAAAGAGGCCATATTTTGGGATAAAAGATAAGTTAAAACCCTAAATGGACTCTTTTAATAAAAAAACTACACCTGGACCTATCGGGTACCCATTTGGGGGCTATCGGGTACCAATTTTTCACCACCAAAGGAATTTATCCTCTATTAGGCTCACTGAGTACCTTCTACCCTCTATAGAAAAATGATATTGGGGAAAGATCCTTTCATCCTTATTAAGACCCCACATGACCTCCTAGACCTTAAACCATACTCAATAATACCTTTAATTCTAACTTCAAACATTAAAATCCAAAATAGAATCTTAAAATTAAAAATGTTATCCCCAAGTAGAACCAAAAAATAAAAAATTATTACTCTTTAATCATTCAAGGGTCCCAATTAAGGCATTATTATCCCCATTATCACTCTAGTTAACACATAGTCTATTACAAGATCTAACCATGGTTTTATGGTATGTTTATTCTTATATGGTGTCTCCACCATGGAATAATGTATGTTATAAAGACATTTATTCTAAATATGAATTACATCATGAATGTGATGATCCAATAAATAAAACCAATATGGTATATCCCAAAAAAATATGCATTGTTAGATTATGACCTCATTCAAAGAATACTATTTTTTATTTATAAGGCCCCGGCCTTAAACCATACTTAATATTGAATTAAATGAATAATTCACATTGAGGATCTTTTCAGGTTTAGAGTTTTGGAGAATTAGAACATAACTATTACATCTCAAAAGATTTACAAAGTAGACACTTCTACCAAGTTTCTATAGAATAAAAAAACTCTAAAAAAGAAACATTTCTAGTTCCAAGTTTTATATAGCATGACTTTCCTTTGATCCCATCCTTGACCTTATTCCACATTAGGTCCTGTGAATAACATTTCAAAAAACATGGGGTGAGCATAAAGAGCTCAGTAAGGGATACACAAAGAATGAAAACTGTTAGTTTATCAAAACAAAAAGTAAACCATGTATACTTTATCAAAGTAATACTTTTCACCTTTATGAAGTAGTAAAAACTCTTCACTGAATAAAATATCATTACTTACCCTTTTGTAACCAAAATATTACCATAAAACCCATATAAAGAACACATAACATATAAAGGTAACTTGGGACATAAACATACTTAAGTGGAATAACCATACGGTCGACTTCCACACATATCACTTAATGAAATAACCATACGGCCAACTTCCATACATAATTAATGGAATATCCATATGGCTGACTTCCATACCCAATGCATTGGAGGTTATAAAGTAACCACCCGTCCTGGTATTCACGGCACCACCTGTTATATGGTTTATCACGTAACCACCCGTCAAATGTCCAAGTACCATTATAAAATCATAAGACATAAAACAAACATAATGGAAAGAAAACATTTCCACACTTTGATCACAATATATCACCCAAATATATTGACATAACAAATTCATTATAAAATTCATTTTCAATACCAAAATACATAAAAGAGTATATGGTATTTATTTCATTTTAAAAACATTATGGCTTGTTGAGGAAGCCAAAGACCAAATAATACTCGCGGTGGCGGAAAAAGTCGTTGTCCCTGTGTACATTAAAAGAAACATTCCATTTGTCGTTTTGTAAAATGCTTCATAGAAAAAGATTCCTTTTGTATAAAAGAACAATTCAAAGGGGTTTATAAACCGTATAAAATAAAGTTGTGTATAAAACAAAATATTCCTCAATGAAAGGAGATTGAGACGAAGTCCCTTACCTCGGGTCCAACTTGACTCGATCGTGCTTTAACGTCCTGAATAATAAACTTGAGTTAATTTATATTTGCTTAAGAACCTTTTTCAAGTTCATTATTCCTTTTATATCACTTATTGCCATGTTATAAACATTTTGTAATCATTTAAGTTAATAATGTTTGTTTTGTCGATATTTGGTCCTTAATTCGAAAGTGGACTTCTTACAATTACATGTTGTTCGTGTGGTAAAAGGTTCTTTATATCCAGAATGGCATTCCTGATTTGGATAGCATGTATATCATATATATCCAGTATATACATTTATTTATAATATTACATAATCATTTGGAGGTAAGAAATGAAATGCACCGTTCATGGAGACTGTAAGCCGTACGTACGCATGAACGCTACATTCATTTCTTTGTCATATTAATGGAATTAAAACTGAATGATAGGTATGTATATTTTAATTCCAGAATTATATTAATCATTTAGATGTATAATTAATCATATATATCCATTATATACATGTAATTGTTATAGTACATTACATTTGGGGATAAGAAATGAAATGTACCGTTCATGGAGACGGTAAGCTGTACGTACGCATGAACGCTACTTTCATTTCTATCTCATACTTTAATGGAATGAAATAATAATGATATAGAGTTATATTATAATTCCAGTATAAAATCATATATAATAACTTTAAATCCATCCTTTATATGTCCCACATATGGAATTAACGAATCAAATCACTTTGAGGGGGCGGTAGTCCGCACTTCCTTAAATGAAGATATCACGTTTACCCATATTGGAAACCATAAAGGTATGCCCAAAATGAAAAATACATAAGATTAAGGAAAACATAAACATATTATATATCATATATAAATATAGTGTAATCTTAATGGCCACCTTTGAAGGTGTTAAAAGAATGTTGAACAATCATCGTTTCGGGAGGCAGAAATTCGTCATCCACAGAAACAGTATGTTCTTTAACCATTAGATGTAGGGGTGTGTAAGTGTAGCTCTAATCCTTCATATAACAACATCCTAGTATATTTAGGATACTGGATTTGTTACAAAAGAAAAGAATAAAAAGATTTTAGGGGGTTGGAGAAGCAAAATAAAACAAAAGGACTCAAAAGAAGACATTACCTTAAAATCGGGTAACTCTCTTAGATTTGAGCTCAAAGGCTTCCTTGGGAAGACTTCTGCCCAAAGTGAGGCTTCAAGGAGTAATAGAGGAATGTGGAGAGACAAAATGGGCAGGGATTGGCCGAGCCAAAGTCTTTGGGAGTGTGTGTAAAGAGGTAGAGGTGGGGGCCTTTTATAAGAGGAGAGGAGGGGCACTCTTGGAAGGTAAAGAAAAGTCACTTTATTTTAAAATGATATTCGGATTTAAGAGGTCCCACATTGATGTGTTTCTAGGATAAGGTTATAAGGGTTCTAAATCCACCCATAAAATAGGTTTTGGCCATGTTTAGGTCTTATAGTTTACATTATATTTCCATTTTATTTAAATCATTAAATAATGAGGTCATCGCTGCATCATCATGATGTCATAAATAATTTAATTTATTTAATGTCTAAAAATTATAAAAAAAAATACTATGATGTAGGAAATCTTTTTAGATTTCTAATGAATATTTATAGTCAAAAATATGACTTGTATAACCCCATGTAAAATTTTTTTTAGTAAAACATCTCATGTGTGTGTCATTTTTACTTTAACATTAAATAAAAAGTTATTTATGTCATTTCCCAACCAAAGTGGATTCATGGGGTCCCCTATTTGACCCATGGCTTTTCTTGGTTGTCCATGACACATCCAATAAGGGTATGACATGTTTCTAGGTCATCTCATATTATTAAAACATTATTTTTACCTTAAACTACACTAATTACCTCTAATCGCGATTAAGAACTTAAGAGTTACTATTCACCAAAAAATTATTTTAATCTCATTGAACCACATTTTACTTCCTAATGACAACCATTTATGTTGGATTTTTGAAATTCAAAACACAAAAGTGGTAAAATTTCATTTAAACGAAAAATCAGTTTTTATAAGTACCACTTAGTGGTTTCACTATTCATCAAAAATTGAAGTTTTTCAAAAAAATACCAAAACTTCACCCTAAGCTATATTTGATATTCCGAATTAAAAAATTAATTCCATTTTACAAAATTCACAAAATATAAGTTGCATTAATTAATTTAATAATTAATTCCCGTTGTCAGAGAAAATAGTGTGTTTTTATGAAACAATAAGTATTAAAAGATTGACACTAGTTTAAGTTTGATTTCAAAGTGAAATTAATTCCAACGACCACTATTGGATTTAATGGTAAAAATATATTCTAATTTCACTTTAAAACCAATTAAAAAGATAATCTAATCATCTTAATAAATTATATTAAAAAGAGGTTTTGAATTAAAATACAACATTTTACACCATTCATTAAAAAATGAACTTTATCGAAAAGATACCAAAAATTTACACAAAGTAAATTTTGATATCCCGATTCTAAAGAAAAGTTATATTTGGTCCAATAGAATTTATAAGATTTATCAAAACTATATTTAATGACAGTTCTCCATCAAAAGGTGATAAGTGGACATTTCGTGAAAATTAGAGTATATAAGCCTAAAATTGAATTCTTTCCGTATTTTAAGCCTTTATCGTTTATTGGATAAATGTAAAAACATTTAAAAAACATATATAATCATATTTTAGTTATTTATATCCATTCCTGCCAATACAACGACTACATGTTAACTACCATTTAAAATAATAATATTATATTACTAGTGTGCAACGTAAGTTTTCAAAGGAACTCATCGTTGCGTATCGGGTACGCTATCGATCATAGAAACACCTTTAAAGTAAAATTAATATTTAATTCATAAATATTAATAAATACAAAAATGATTTATTCTTTATTTACCTGGGATGTTACATCCTTCCCCCCTTTTAGGAATTGCATCCTCACAATTTTATTCTCTTATCAAAATAAGTGGGGGTATTTATCCCTCATAGAATTTTCAGATTCCCAAGTTGCCTCTTCAACAATATGGTTTTTCCACAAAACCTTTACCTGGTGAATTACCTTATTTCGCAACACTTTCTCTCTTCGGTCAAGAATCTGGACTGGTTGTTCTTCATAAGATAGGTTCTCCTCCAGCTGAACTACCTCTGGACTCAAAACATGAGATGGATCTGGCATATACTTTCTCAACATCGAAATGTGAAAAACATTGTGTACCTGAGATAAAATCGGAGGTAAAGCCACTCGGTAAGCAACTGATCCAACTTTCTACAGAATTTCATATGGTCCAATGAACCTCGGACTCAGCTTTCCTTTCTTACCAAATCTCATCACACTTTTCCATGGAGAAACCTTTAGAAAAACATGATCACCTACCTCGAAAGATAGATCCTTCCTTTGGTTATCCACATAACTCTTCTGCCTGCTCTGAGCTGTTCTCATGTGTTTCTGAATCAACTGAACTTTCTCTGCCATCTCTTCTACCAATTCTGGTCCCATCAGCTTCCTTTCGCCACTTCATCCCAAAATGTTGGAGTTCGACACCGCTTCCCATATAATGCCTCAAATGGTGCCATCTGTATACTGGAATGAAAACTGTTATTATAAGAAAACTCAACCAAAGAAAGATATTGGTCCCAACTTCCCTGATAATCCATCGAACAGGATCGTAGCATATCCTCCAAGGTCTGAATTGTTCGTTCTGATAGCCCATCTGATTGAGGATGAAAAGCTGTACTAAAATCTAATTCAGTACCCAACGACTTCTGAAGGCCTTTCCAAAAGTTAGAAGTAAACCTAGGATCACGATCGGACACAATGGAGAGAGGAACTCCATGTAACCTGACTATCTCCTTAAGATACAAACGGGAAAGTTGATCTAGGGAAAAAGTATCTCGTATAGTAGGGAAATGAGCAGATTTAGTCAAGTGATCAACAATAACCCAGATTGTGTTATTACCTCTAGATGTCTTCGGTAATCCCACAACAAAGTCCATGGATATATTCTCCCATTTCCACTCCGGCACTGGTAAAGGCTGAAGAATTCCTTTCGGTAACTGCCGCTCTGCTTTAACCTGTTGACATGTCAAACATTTCACAGTAAAATCACCAATATCCCTTTTCATTGCATCCCACCAGTAATACTCCAGCAGATCTATGTACATCTTTGTACTGCCAGGATGAACTAAAAACGGGAAACTATGAGCCTCACATAACAACTCATTCTTCAACTGTGAATCACAAGGAACACATAATCTCTTCCCAAACCTCAAAACACAATCATTATCAATGTTGAATTCAGGCAACTTACCCTTCTGAACCAGCTCTACCTTTTTCTGCAACTCACTGTTTTGCTTCTGTGCTTGCTTGATTCTGTCTGATAGGGATGATCTCACTGATACCTAAAACAAAACAGAAGAACTTCCTGCACCAACAACTTCTATTCCAAAGTTCATCAAATCAAAAACCAAAGGATATCTTTCCAAACGTAGCATGGTTAATGAAGCATTACTTTTTCGACTCAAAGCATCGGCCACATTATTTGCTTTTCCCGGATGGTATTGAATTGTACAATCATAATCCTTGATTAATTCCAGCCATCTCCTCTATCTCATGTTCAATTCTTTCTGAGTGAATATATACTTTAAACTTTTGTGATCAGTATATATTTCAAACTTTACTCCATAAAATGATGCCTCCAAATTTTTAAAGAAAAAACAACAACAGCTAATTCCAAATCATGTGTAGGGTAATTTTCCTCATGAGTTTTCAACTGACGTGAAGCATAAGCAATTACCTGATCATTATGTATAAGGACACAGCCAAGTCCCTTCAACAAAGCATCCCTGTATATTACAAACTCACCATTTATGGAAGGATGTGCCAAAACTGGAGCATTCACCAATCATCTTTTCAACTCCTGAAAATAATCATCACATTATTTTGTCCAGATGAACTTAACACCCTTACAAGTTAGCTTAGTCATTAGACTAGATAACCGTGAAAAAATTTCAACAAACCTTCGGTAGTAAACTGCCAAACCAAGAAAACTACGGATCTCTGTTACATTTGTGGGTCTTGGCCATTCTTCAACAACTTTTGTTTTTGCCGGATCAACAGTTATCCCATCTTTAGAAACAATGTGACCAATTAAGAAAATTTGTTGCAACCAAAACTCACACTTGCTGAATTTTCCATACAGTTTATTTTCTTTTAAGGTTTGAAAGATAACCTTTAAATGTCTTTCATGCTCCTCTTTACTTTTAGAAAACACCAAAATATCATCAATAAAAACAACCAACATTTTTCACCTGAGTCAACTGAGCCATCACTGCAACAAACTGTTTAGTTCTGATTCTGACCATCTTAGGATACTGATTTGAAAGGTCATTTCCCTCTGTATGCCTTCCCAGAAAAGTTGTTTTGTTTCCTCTATGAAAACCCATTCTTAACATAGAAATATCTTAGGTGAAGAAACATGGTAATCCGTAAATGCAATATCATTTCAATCATATTATAATTTAACACTTTTCTAACTCCTAAAGTTTTCTAAATCGACCTCTGATACCAACTATAAGGCCCCGGCCTTAAACCTTACTTAATATTGAATTAAATGAATAATTCACATTGAGGATCTTTTCAGGTTTATAGTTTTAGATAATTAGAACATGACTATTACATCTCAAAAGATTTAAAAAGTAGACACTTCTACCAAGTTTCCATAGAATAAAAAAAAACTCAAAAAAAGAAACATGTCTAGTTCCAAGTTTTATATAGCATGACTTTCCCTTGATCCCATCCTTGACCCTATTCCACATTAGGTACTATGAAAAACATTTCAAAAAACTTGGGGTGAGCATAAGGAGCTCAGTAAGGGATACACAAAGAATGAAAACCGTTAGTTTATCAAAACAAAAAGTAAACCATGTATACTTTATCAAAGTAATACTTTTCAACTTTATGGAGTAGTAAAAACTCTTCACTGAATAAAATATCATTACTTACCCTTTTGTAACCAAAATATTACCATAAAACCCATATAAAGAACACATAACATATAAAGGTAACTTGGGACATAAAAATACTTAAGTGGAATAACCATACGGTCGACTTCCACACATATCACTTAAGGGAATAACCATACGGCCAACTTCCATACATACTTAATGGAATACCCATACGGCCGACTTCTATACCCAATGAATTGGAGGTTATAATGTAACCACCCATCCTGGTATTCACGACACCACCCGTCATATGGTTTATCACGTAACCACCCATCAAATGTCCAAGTACCATTATAAAATCATAAGACATAACACAAACATAATGAAAAGAAAACATTTCCACACTTTGATCACAATATATCACTCAAATATATTGACATAACAAATCCATTATAAAATCCATTTTCAATAGAAAAATACATAAAAGAATATATGGTATTTTTTTCATTTTAAAAACATTACGGCTTATTGAGGAAGCCAAAGACCAAATAATACTCGCGGCGACGGAAAAAGTCATTGTCACCGCGTACGTTAAAAGAAACATTCCTTTTTGTCATTTTGTAAAACGCTTTGTAGAAAAAGATTCCTTTTGTATAAAAGTAAAATTCAAAGGGTTTTATACACCGTATAAAATAAAGTTGTGTATAAAACGAAATATGCCTCAATGAAAGGGTATTGAGACGAAGTCCCTTACCTCGGGTCCGACTTGACTCGGTCGTTCTTTAACGTCCTGAATAATAAACTTGAGTTAATTTATATTTGCTTAAGAACCTTTTTTGAGTTCATTATTCCTTTTATATCACTTATTGCCATGTTATAAACATTATGTAATCATTTAAGTTAATAATGTTTGTTTTTTCGATATTTGGTCCTTAAGTCGAAAGTGGAATTATTACAATTACATGTTGTTTGTGTGGTCAAAGGTTCTTTATATCCAGAATGACATTCCTGATTTGGATAGAATATATATCATATATATCCATCATATACATGTATTTATAATATTACATAATCATTTAGAGGTAAGAAATGAAATGCATCGTTCATGGAGACGGTAAGTCGTACGTACTCATGAATGCTACTTTCATTTCATTGTCATATTAATGGAATTAAAACTAAATGAGAGGTATGTATATTTTAATTCCAGAATTATATTCATCATTTAAATGTATCATTCATCATATATATCCATTATATACATTTACTTTTAATAGTACATTACATTTGGGGATAAGAAATTAAATGCACCGTTCATGGAGACGGTAAGCCATACGTATGCATGAACGCTACTTTCATTTCTATCTCATACTTTAAGGAAAATAAATAATAATGATATAGATGTATATTATAATTCCAGTATAAAATCATATATAATAACTTTAAATTCATCCTTTATACGTCCCACATATGGAATTAACGAATCAAATCACTTTGAGGGGGCGGTAGTCCGCACTTCCTTAAATGAAGATATCACGTTTACCCATAATGGAAACCATGAAGGTATTCCCAAAATGAAAAATACAGAAGCTTAAGGAAAACATAAAAATATTATATATCATATATAAATATAGTTTCATCTTAATGGCCACCTTTGAAGGTGTTAAAAGAATGTTGAACAATCATCGTTTCGGGAGGCAGAAATTCGCCATGCACAGAAATAGTATGTTCATTAACCATTAGATGTAGGTGTGTGTAATTGTAGCTAGAATACTTATTATAACAACATCCTAGTATATTTATTATATTGGATTTGTTACAAAAGAAAAAAATAAAAAGAGTTTAAGGGGTTGGAGAAGCAAAATAAAACAAAAGGACTCAAAAGAAGACATTACCTTAAAATCGGGTAACTGTCTTAGATTTGAGCTCAAAGGCTACATTGGGAAGACTTCTGCCCAAATTGAGGCTTCAAGGAGTAAAGGAGAGATGTGTAGAGACAAAATGGGCAGGTTTTGGCCGAGCCGAAGGCTTTGGGAGTGTGTGTAAAGAGGTAGAGGTGGGGGGCTTTATAAGAGGAGAGGAGGGGCACTCTTGGAAGGTAAAGAAAAGTCACTTTATTTTAAAATTGTATTCGGATTTAAGAGGTCCCACATTGATTTTTTTCTAGGATAAGGTGATAAGGGTTCTAAATCCACCCATCCAATAGGTTTTGTCCATGTGTATGTCTTAGATTTTACATTATCTTTTCATTTTATTTAAATCGTTAAATAATGAGGTCATCGCTGCGTCATCATGATGTCATAAATAATTTTCTTTATTTAATGTCTAAAAATTATAAAAAAAATACTATGATGTAGGAAATATTTTTAACTTTCTAATTAATATTTATAGTCAAAAATTTGACTTGTATAACCCCATGTAAAAATTGTTTTAGTAAAACATTTCATGTGTGTGTCATTTTTACTTTAACATTAAATAAAAAGTTATTTATGTCATTTCCCAACCAAAGTGGCTCCATGGGGTCCCCAAGATGACCCATGGCTTGTATTGGTCGTCCATGACACATCCAATAATGGTAGGACATGTGTCTAGGTCATCTCATATTATTAAAACATAATTTTTACCTTAAACTACCCTAATTACCTCTAATCGCGATTAAGAACTTAAGAGTTACTATTCCCCCAAAAATTATTTTAATCTAATTGAACCACATTTTACTTCTTAATTACAACCATGTATGTCGGATTTTTGAAATTAAAAACACAGAAGTGGTAAAATTTCATTTAAACAAAAAATCAGTTTTTATAAGTACCACTTAGTGGTTTCACTATTCATCAAAAATTGAAGTTTTTCAGAAAAATACCAAAACTTCACCCTAAGATATATTTGATATTCCTAATTCAAAAATGAGGTCCATTTTAAAAAATTCACAACATATAAGTTGCATTAATTAATTTAATAATTAATTCTCGCTGTCAGAGCAAATAGCGTGTTTTTATGAAACAATAAGTATCAAAAGATTGACACTAGTTTAAGTCCGATTTCAAAGTGAAATTAATTCCAATGACAACTATTGGATTTAATGGTAAAAATATATTGTAATTTCAATTTAAAACCAATTCAAAATATAATCTAATCATCTTAATAAATTTTATTAAAAAGAGGTTTTGAATTAAAATACAACATTTTACACTATTCATAAAAAAATGAACTTTATCGGAAAGATACCAAAAATTTACACAATGTAAATTTTGATGTCCCGATTCTAAAGAAAAGTTATATTTGGTCCAATAGAATTTATAAGCTTGATCAAAACTATATTTAATGACGGTCCGCCGTCAAAAGGTGATAAGTGGACCTTTCATGAAAATTAGAGTATATAAGCCTAAAATTGAATTCTTTCCACATTTTAAGCCTTTATATTTTATTTGATAAATGTAAAAATATTTAAAAAACATTTATAATCAGATTTTAGTTATTTCTATCCATTCCCTCCAATACAACGACTACATGTTAACTACCATTTAAAATAATATTATTATATTACAAGTGTGCAACGTATGTTTTCAAAGGAACTCAACGTTGCATATCGGGTACGCTATCGAACATAGCAACCCCTTTAAAGTAAAATTAAAATTTAATTCATAAATATTAATAAATACGAAAATTATTTATTCTTTATTTACCTGGGATGTTACATTATTGGTTTATTTTTGTTCTAAAAGTAATAAAATGTGATTAAATTATATAATTTTAACTTGATTACCCAAGAGAATGTCTAAAAGTCCAACTGTATTAATTCTACCTTTTATAGAAGTGTTTCTATTCCTTGATAAATGATGGTTGGTTGGAAGAAATCTATGATGATAGTCAAAAAATAAGGTTTTCTTCCATTAAAAAGTATACATGCTTAACTATTTCCCATGTAGTGTAGATAGAATTTAAGACCATCTATATTTCATCCAAATAACATATTTAATGATATAAATTTACTAATTACCAAATTAATTTTTATTTCATTATAAAATATTATTATGTAACTAGATCATATTTAGTTACAACAGTACTCCAAAAAAAATTTAATTTATTAATCAATTATTTTAGATCAACATCAGTATTATTCTTTAGATATACTAAAAATTATAATATCTAATAGATATATGGTTTTTTTATCAACATCCTATGAGGTAAATTATATATAGTTATGAAAGTAGGGAAAGAATAATATTTACTATCAAAATAATTAAAAAGAAAAAACCATCTATAGAAATTCATAATAATATATTACAAGGATCTGATTTAAAAAATAGATGAAAATAATCAATTTTATTCCATAAATCATCATTACAATGATCAATTAATCTTTCCTTTATAGAAATATTGACTCACTACTAAGTTATGAATGAAATTTTCATGTGAGACAGACATATGATGAAATATAAGTGTAATTATAAAGAAAATCGACTATTTTTTAGCAAAAATTCGGGATTTTCAATATTGAATGTCTTTATAAGTTGATCATCCATGTGTTAGAAAGTTAAATAAAGACTTATAATCATAATAATATAATAATCAACCATTCAAATTGGAATTATTATTATAATAATTAAGACCTAATTTTTGGAATAACTTTTTTGATTTCATAAAAAATTAAAAGCAACACATTGCCCTTAAGAAACAATAATTTATGAAAATAAAATATTTGTTCAAAATATATATTAGACATTACAAAATATGATTTAATGGTTATAAATTCTAAAAAATCTAATTTTATTATGTGGCATCGAGGATATACCTTCACCTCAACATATTTTAACAGTTTATAAAAATGATATGGAACTGATTTCAAATTTTAAATAGCATTTGCATTTCTATTTTTAAAAAATTTGGGACAGTATCCTAGTCTACTAAATTTTGAAATTGTGATAGATCTTGGAAAAAAATTCATATTTCTATCTAAATTATGTTCACCAAGTTTATGCCAAAAAAACAAAATCAATATTCAAAATATAATGTAACAGATGATTGCCAACAATATAAAACAATTTAAATCTCCTGAGATCATACTTCTTACACGAACACTTACTTTCTCCTACTGAAATAAATGTAAATTAAACAATGAAAATACAATAAATTCTTTAACACCATTACTATATGTAGGATTATTATATGAATCGTAATGATTTTTTGTTGACTTATCCAATACTAATCACATAAAAAACTATAGTATATTTTCTCTATCCATGTTTTTTTAAATAAAGTGGGTAATTTATAATAAAAATGTTTTATTGACTTTTTAAAAGTTTTTTTACTTTATTAAAAAAATCATTAATTATAATATCATTTTTTATTTTTTTTGTATGATATTATTTTTATTAAAATATTTTCTATTAATTTTAAATATTTTATATTAATTATAAATAATTTTATAATAATTTATTCATTTATTTTATAAATATAGAATTAATTTCACATAATTTTACTAAATTTTACAATGATTCTAATTATGTTTAATTTTTTTAATTTTTTTATTATTTTCTATTCCTTTCTAATTTTTATCATTTTTCATAATTTTTTATTTTTAATTATTTTATTTTTAATATAATATAATATATTTTATTAGTTTTAAAATAATTTTTTACCTATATAAATATGTAAATAATTTCAAAATTTTGAACTACATTTTATCTTTTTTAAAAGTTTATAGTTATTAATTATTTATTTTTAAAACATTTTATTATAAGTTATTAATTTTTTAACAAATTTTTTAGTCCTTATAAAAATATAAAAAATTTCAAAAAAAATACGAATTTTTTATCAATTTTCGAAAAAAAATTATTCATTCATTATTTAATTTTTAATATATTAGATTGTTTTTAGTTTTTTCAAAATAATTTTTTATTTTATATAGATATTTAAAAAATTATAAATTTTAAACTAATTTTTATGTTTTCATAAATTAATACTAATTGATTAATTTATTTTAGAAATATTTTATACATATTCATTAATTTTATAATATTTATTTATTATTTATAAAAAATATAAACAATATTAGATTTCCTTATTAATTTTTTAGCATTTTTTATTAATTTTATTTCTTATTTATTTATTTCATGATATGTTTTATTAATTTTTAGTACCTTTAAAATAATTTTTTATTCAATAAAAATATAAAAAAATCAAAAAAATTACTAATTTTAGCTATTTTTATGTTAATAATTAATAATTATTTTATTTTTAATATATTTTACCTATGCTTGTTAATTTTGAGATAAAATTTTTAATTATTTATAAAAATATAAATAATTTCAAATTTATATACTAATTTTTACAATCATAATTAATTAGTTTCTTTACATAACTAAATTTTATTAATTTATAGTAATTAATATTTTTAATTATATTTTTTATTTATTGTATGAATATAATTATAAAATTTGATGATCCCTTTTGGGTTAGTATTATTAATATTCCTCAATTAAAAACCTAAAAACATAACCAATTAACTATAGGATAAATAAATAAATAAAACAATTAAATAATTATCTAAAATTTAAATGAATACTAATATATAAAATAAATTTTTTAAAAAACACCATTTAATTGATGAAAAAATCACGGATTTTTTATGTCGAATGGTATATTTCGATCCCAAAGGATATTTAACATGAGAAATTGAGGAAAATAAAGAGATTTATTGAAATGGTGAGTTAGTGGATGGTTGGGCATATTGCATTTATAATAGCTTTTTTGTAACAGAAAATTGTAATGGGTGAATCTGTCATAGATAATCGAAAGCTAAACTATTTCAAATGAAAGGAAATTCTCATAATGCATTCATAATCCAATGCTAATATACGACTAGATATACTTTTTTACCAATTATAGAAAAATATTTTACGATAGATTACGCCTTTCATAAAAGGTTTGTCAACATAACTATTTATACTAAAGTAACTAACCTATTAAAATTAATATATGTTGTGAAAAAAGTTAAATCCATTGTAGATGATTTTTACATGTTATCATACCTAAAAAACCACCAAACCCTCATGCAGAGAAATTATATTTTATCAAAAAAATTCATTTCTATTGGAATTTTGTTCTATATAAATCAATTATGCTATAAAATTTTTTGGAAAAGGAACTTTTTATTATACATGTGTTATCCATCACAATTTTTTCAACACAAAAAATAAGTTTTCTTATTGTGAATAACCATTTAACCTAGAGGCATTACATTCAATAAAGGATCTAATATTATATTAATTAAATTTATTTCAAAAAAAATAAATTAGATATATTTTCAATATTTTATAATTTCTATGTGTTGGAATCCTACATTTTAATGTAAACTAATAATAATTGAACTATTTTTGTGTGTCTCTCTTTGTGGGAGGTTTTTATTTTATTGATTTTTTTATTTTAGAATCTCAAAGAATCTCATTGAACATTATTTCCTTCTTGATTCAATCATTAGTGGATGGTTATTATAGAGGATGATATTATCAAAATAATAATAATTATCTAAGAAATAAAAATAAGTCTTTATAGATGTAAACATCGATGTTGCTATAGGTTTTAAAAAACAACATTGCCTATTTTTATTTGGGAAATTATTTTCCAAATAGATAATCAATTTTATAGAATTTTGAAATACACTATTTAATGTGTTGTATTATAATAATAGAGTCCCTATTCAAGAGATTTATTTGAGTGTTTTTAGATTTCAATTGTTTTCAAAAGATGATAAGTTGATGGTTTTAGAGGAAAGACTTGATCATTTTGTAATAATTTAGTTATGATTTTTAGGCCTCTTTAGATGGACTTCAATGCGATGAATATTTTTTTTATCACCATTTTGGGTTTATGTTAAGTGTATTTGTGTGTTAGTATGATTCAAAGAGTGAGATAATCTATTGGTGATTTTCTTGGTGAATTTATTAATTAGGACAGATCTGAATCAATTAATTGGGGAGAACTTATAATTCTAAAAGATCAAATTATTTTTTAACAACCATTAATAAGAGAATTATTTTTAAAATGTGGATATATGTAAAAATGTATTGATTTTTTAGTATGATAGAATGTCAATATTATATTATATCTATGGAAATATGGGATATAAATATAAATATTTTGATATTATGATTGTTAATGTTAAAGGAAAATGGTTTTCTATAATAGTTCATGGATTTGGGAAAAGAATGTGAGGACTTATATTATCTAACTTAAAAAAAATTAATGGATCAAGTTAACATTTAATGTTTTTTTCTAGAAAATAAAATAATGTGGCGATGATTGATCAAGGACAACTAATGGATCTCAAAAATTCTCAAGAGGCTTGTCATCCTAAGTATGTGATTGGTTTTAGAAAGTCATAATGGGTTAATCTTTCAAGGTTGGTTATACCTTTTTTCTTTGCTTATGATAATAATTTTTCATAAATTTCAACTTTTAGGAATAACATTCTTGTTTCAACTATTCGTTAATATCTAGTATTGGTGGTTATTTCTTCTGATTCGGTTTTAAATGTGATAGTTGATGTAAATATGAATGTGAGTAAAGATTATCCTAGTAAGCTGAACTCTTAAAATATTCTTTGAAAATGTATGTGTGTGTGGTCTGTGAGGATGTTAGATAAAAAATTGGTCATGAAAAAATATAGTTTTAAGAATTTTTATAGGATAATTAATATCATTTTAGAAATTTTATGTAGCCATTTTGTGAGTCTACGTGTACAGATTTTGAAAAGGTAGTGATTAGTGATATAAAACCATTTCTAAAGCCATGAAAGTCATATATTGGACCTATTGGGGGCTTAAAACCCTTTACAGAGTTCAAATGAACTATAATTGGAATTTGAATCATTTCCCTGATTTAGTTTTCTTGTTTAAAACTATGTCCCATAATATAGAAATTGGATCCATTAAGATCAAGTCCTAAATCTCTCATGATTTTTAGTGGGTAGAATTGGTTAGTCTAGGGGCAATATATTTTCTATAAATATTATATGTTGGTAACATTGAATAAATATTTACATAATCATAGTATTTCAATTTATGAGAATAATGTGGAAGAGTGGACATTTATTGTAATCTATGGTTATCCTAGTTATGAAGATATATGAATATTTTAGTAGTCAGTTAAAGGAGTCTACAATGAATTTAAGGGACCAATTTTTTTTGGGGGATCTAAATGAAATACTATATAATTTTGAAAAGAAAAGCTGAATTTTTAGGAATTTAACTTCATTGAATTATTTTTATGAGGTGGTAAGGGCTATAGTTATTTCATATCATGGTTTCATTGGAGAACATATCACATGGTTTAATGGAAGGAATTTTGATATTAAAATTTGAAAGATATTTGATCAATTTTTAGGTTCTATTGAAAAGAAAATTTTGTATCCATTTTTTGTACCATCCTCTAATCTCTTTGGATAATTTTACCATATTTGGACCCATAAATAGTTATAGTTATTTTATAAAAAAGATAAGTACACTTTAAATAATGTTTCTTAAGGATCCAAGGAGTATTAAAATTATTAATTCATAATGGAATTAATTCAATTTTAATAAGAAGATGAAATATCAAATGGTTATCTCTAATTTTCAAATCCATATACAAAAAAATAACCCAATTTTTATTTTTTAATTGAGAAACTAAAGAATAACATAAAAATTTATCATGGTTATATTTTGAATGATTTTATTCAGATATAGTTTATTGTATGGATAAATAGATGGAATATCTTCTATATAGTAAGGATAAATTTTATTTTATGTGATATAAAGATAATAACATCAAATAAGGTGGTAAAATTCATCATATTTCCTACAAAAGGTCACTACTAAAAGAAGGAAGAATTTATATTTAGGATAAATGCTAATGATGGGGTTTGGTTATAGGATTCATTTGGAATGAAGAATTGTTTACTGATTTTCATGTCAAACTTATTATTTTTGAATTTGTTAGGTCCTAAAATGGGGATGGAAATATAAAAGAGGATGGGTGAATTTGATTTTCTTAAAAATATAAGAGTATAAAAAATATATTGTGGAATTTTATGGATAAGGAGTAAAATAATTTGAACCTAAAATATATGTCTAGTGTGTAAAAATTGTGCTTAGTAAATAAAATAACACAAAAGTTTTTAAAGTAGTTTTGAAAAAAATGGATCATATGTCTACTATTTACTTCTCTCTACTCAATGAGATAAATGAAACACATTATAAAATAATATTTTATAATGGTTTCATATTGAACCTAATTTTTTATAGGGGTTTAGATTCAACCCAATATATTACAAAGGATAGACCAAACCCGCAACCTTTTTCTTTAGGTGCAGACATAACCCAGCCTCTCTAAAGAGTAGACTAAACCTATTCCTTTTATAAAGTTTAATCACAACCTATGACTTTTTTTTATTAGGTTTACAAAACCAACTACATGCCTTTTAATTATTGGAATAATTATGTAAGTGTTGTAATAAAAATAAAAAAATCTAGAATATAAAAACTAAAGAAAAAAATAAAACATGGAGTTATAAATAGAAATTTTAGAATTGTAAAATAATAATTTTCCCTTCTCAAAAGTAGTAAAACAATACACTTCAGGTGATCTAAAAATTCCAACATAATTCGACAATATAGGAACAACGTAACTTCTCAATGTTACATCACTTCAATATTCAACTATAGAATCACCACACTGCCTAATTTATTTATCCTCTACAGGTGCATATTTTACTTTTCAAATGATGTAACCAAAAGGTACATACAAATTTTAATCAAGGTATTGTAATTTTTCAAAAATAAATTCATAAGTGTATAAAATTATCATAAGAGTAAAATACTAAATTAAAATTTCAATAATTATCATATATAATAAATATAAAATCAAAAAATTAAATAAAAATAATGATAAATAAGAAACTCATCAATGACAACATTATTATTAAAAAATTAAACACTTATAAAACATAGAGAATATATTTTTTTTAATAATAATGTAGTTATGTTTTTTATTTTTAATATAATTTTGTAATAATAAAAAAAATATAATAGATAATAAAGTAAACAGAGAATAATGAGAGACTCCAACAGCCCAAACTCTAATAGTCCTAGAATATTAAATATCACTATAAAATTTTAAAATAAATTTCAAAATGCCTTTGTTTCTTGGTTATTCCTATAGTACATAATCTTTTTTTGTTTTATATCTTGGAAAATTAAGTCTTAATGTACTTATATCATATGTATCCAACATAATATCATTTATTGAATAAGTTTCATGCAATATTATTCAAATGTTTTTTTCATATTATTGGGGATAATATTATCTAGTTCGTAAATAAATTATGAGTGGGAAGGATATATTTGGATTATTTTAATGGCAGGCTTAATATTATAATTTTATAAGTTTAAAATATATCTATTGCTGAATATTTTAGACCATTAGGTTTTTTTAATGTGATTTACAAAAAAAATACAATATCCTTAAAAATATATTAATTAATATTTTTTCATTTATTATTTCAACAGAGCATAATTATTTTGTGCCTAAAATGATTATCACTTATAATTCAATTATGGATCATGAAATATTTCTCTCAATAAAGAAATGATCCACTTCAAATAGAGTTATTTTGGATCTTAAACGTGATATGACTAAAGCTTATGACCTGGTAGAATTTGAATTATATAATTTTTTTATTAAACTAGGTTTGAATGACTTCTGGGATAATGTTACTTTATGATGTATTTCACATATGTTTTATAAAATAAACATTCACTATAGGAAAAAGAATATTTTTCTATATTTTACTAGTTGTTGTTTCAAAAAAATAGTAATAATTATGAATCATGGGTTTCATAACCATTTATCCCACTTTATTATAATCAATTAAATATAATATCCATATAAATAAATATTAACAGTGGTTTAACTAAATAATTGTACTAGTATGAAGATTAATAATGGTTATTTTGAAACCTCCACAAGTTAAAACCCTATTTTTTTAACATTTATTCTACTTTCCTTTATTTTTCTACTTCCATATATCTTTTATTTGAGGCATGAAAAACATTAACTTCTTCTTCTTCTTGGTCTATTTATTCATTTACCAATTCATCGGATGTTTAAGTTGGTTGATTTTGAGTTTAAGGTATGTTTCTAGATTCTATACACTTCTCTCCTTATTAATCATTGAATTCAATAAACTACATGAGATTTAATAAGGATTTTGAGTTTGGGTTGTAAGGATATATATTTTTAGGCTATAAAAGTTTGTTTCTACCATGTTGTCACACTATTTAGTTAAACTGTTTTATTGGAAAATTTCTAAGGTCCAAAATTCTGATGGCTGCCCTCCCTTTCTTATTCACCCCTCTACAATCTATCTTTGGTAATTCTTATAGAACAAATTTTTTGATAGAGTAATGATTTAAATTTTTAAATTTATTATTAATTTCAATGATTATATAATATGTTGTTAATTTTTAGTTAATTTTCACTGTAATTTTTTAGGCTAGTTATATTTTTTGAACTGTTTTATTTTGATACATTAACAAATTATATTTTCCTTTTCGTTTTTAGGTTCTTTTTTATTACAATGTAGGGTAATAATTCTTTAAATATTTTATATTGATTTATTTTTCATATTTTTTATAGTTATGTTTTTTATTTTAATTTTGTATAGATTAAAATATTAAATATTTTATCTATTCAGATATATTTTTGACTATGTGATTACTGAATAAAACTTATGAATCTTTCTCAATGATTTATTATTAATTTAATATGGTTAGTTTAATATAATTTTTTAAGTTATCACATATTATATGATTTTTTTAATATTCAATCTTCATGGATATGACCAATTTTTAGAATGAAATAGTTTCAAGTTACTCAATTAAATTATAGAGTAAAACTGAAAAAACCAAAATATATTTGAATTTATGATTCAATTAAATAATAACATATAATTCAAAAAAAAAAATTTGGTGTTTTTATATGATGTGTTATTTTATTCTGTATGGTATATGATATATTTATATTAAAAAACAATAAAACATAATATCAATTGATTATAATTATATTGTATTTGATGACTTATTCACAATTAAATTTTAAAAATGCTAAAAAATGTTGACATTAATGCTTTTTTATTCTATAATGATTATCTTTTATTTTTATTATAATTTTATATAATTTATATGTGTTAGGTTTTTCATATAGTTATTTTTCAATATAGTATAAATGGGTAATGGTTTGATTATTTTACCATGGAAAACACCTAAATATGTTAAGGGGTTTTTGGAAGTTTTAGATTTTTAAATTGCATATCGATCCATAGATGCAGAAATAAAATGTCCATGTCCTAGTTCTAATTTAAGAAAATGGTTGAAAAGACATATTCTTATGAGAACTTGATATTGAAAAAATTTCATTTTGGATATTTGAGGTAGATTTGAAATGGAGAATTTGAAATTTTATAAAGTTCAATGTGTGACTATCATAAAAATGAAAAACCTAATTCCCGAATAGCAGAGAATGAAATTTAAAACATGATTAATAATTTTTTGTTGGAATTTCAATATTTATTTATGAATATTATAACACATTAATAGTGTATCTTATTTATTTTTCAAAAATTAATACAATACAGAATCCAAATAATAAATCAAATGAGTAATATAAATCAGTAAGTGATGTAAATTAGGATTTTTTTAGAGATGTAGAAAATATAAAAAATATTTATTTATAATAAATTAATACCATATTAATTGATTATAGGGAATTATATATAAATAAATTTTTATGAAATTGGATTGGATGAATGATCTATTTGTTAAATGTAAGATCTATCAATCATTTTATAAGATGGATAAAGTTTTTAATAAACTTTTCAATTCCCCCAATTCCTAAAACCATTACTTCATGATTTCGTAAAACTATAAGGTATCAATGTTGTGTTTTGGATCTTATTCACCCTAATTATTTTTCTCTAACTTCTATCACATGGTAAAAAATTCATTTCCACGTTCGGATTGTTTTTTATCATGGTCTAACAATTCCTCTACATGGTCTATCAATTCCTTTGCATTGTCACAAATTATTCTTACGGTCAAATAATGCCTTCATAAGTTCAATCAGTTAATTTTCATGGTTGATGGTATGTTCTTATAGTTTTACCCTTATCATGGTTTATCCCTTTCATGGTCAAACCCTTCAAGGTCACTCCAAATTTTTTAAAAATTTCTAGTTTTTTTCAAATGCTCAGATGTTCCAAAATGATGTGAAAAATGTTTTTAATGAAAAATAAGGAATTTAATAATTTAATAATTTAAAAAAAAATATTTTGCGGATATTATATCAAGAAACTAAATTTATTAAATTCTATGGTTTTAAGAATGTTCATTCCACATGTTTTAAATGATAGTGAATTAAATGAGATTTAAAAAAGGAAATTTTACAGTATTAATATTTTGGAAACTACATATGGAATCTTAAAATTATGGAATATTATCCATTCAATTAATCTCTTAGTTTCATAAAGTCTGGATGAACTATAACCTAGTTATTGAACATTTAATGTTGTCTTTTTTCATCTGGAGACTTCCTCTTTTTGATTTTGGGCATTCTCAATAACATATTCCTTTTTTGTTTCCTATATTAGTGTGTCATGTTTGAGGTAGAAGATTTTTTATCATTTTTACCCCTCTTATATTTAAAATTGTTCTATAATTAATCAATACCTTAACTTTTCAATATCAAGGAAGTTACATCATCTTCTTTTTCCCCTATTTTTGATAAATCATGTTCTGAAAATCATTTCTTGGTAGGGTATCTAATTTTTCTTCTTATTTTGGTGAATCTAGGATATTATCATGATTGTTTCCCTTTTGGGTGAATTCTAAAATTTTTCCTAATGAGGTTAATATAAATGATTTAAATGAAATTTTATGGAAAGTGGATATATCACATGTGCTTTACTTGTTTTCATGATATTCATTTTCCATATATGTCTGTTTATTTTTTTTATTATAAAATTTGATTACTACTATGAATTTATTTTTTTTTATTGAAATATAATTATGGAAATCACCTCAATTGAAAATATTAAAGCCCATAAATATGATAATTAAACTGGTTGTGTGTAAATATAGATTTTTTTTGTTTCCCCTTTGCTTATGAAGTTAAATTATGTGACGCTTTGAGTGATGTATGGAATTATTGGTATTGTTTCTTGCTGAGTTTGTCTTAGGTATGTGGTGATGATGAGTGATGTATTAATTGTGGGGATGATTTATGGGATATTTATGGTGTGGTATGTTGTATTGGTAGTTTCTCAATAGTTATGGAATGCTTGGGATGGTATATTTTGGTAAATTAACTTTGATTGGGTTGAATGATTTGGGGATAGAAATAAATCAATGAGAATGTATGGGAATAAATGAAATCCTATAATGTCACATCATTAAATGTTGAAATATCATAAATTATTATGTAAATTGGTGGTTAGTGATGTGTTATAATGGGAATTGAGAAATTGATGTTTGATTGTGTGATTGGTAAGTGGGAATAGAAAATAGGATGGTATTATGGTAGTGATGTTGATGTGAAATTTTGGTAATGTGGAGGTTGTGGTAGTTGGATGGTTCTGGTTCAATGAAACCATATTTTTGGATTGTGTGTAACTATTTTACATTTTATTTTACTTGGGACAATTATTTTCACCCAACCTGATTCATGTGTTTATACTGATGCCCAATGGTTTTTTTTTCAATTCTATTCCCAAAACATCTAGATTATTGAGGGAGGTGGTTGGAAACCCCATATTACCCAATATCTCTTCCAAGAGAGGTTGTTATGTATAGGATTAGATATCTTATGAATATAATACACTTTAGGTAATGATTAACAATAGGATGGGGTGGTTCATAGTAGGATCCATGCATGGAATGATGAGGTAATCATGATGATGTCCTTCATGATCATGATATCCGATTAATGGTTTATGGAAATGGTTATAGGATGATGAGGAAGTGATGGTTGTGTCATGAGATAAAATTTCAATTGTGCCTTTTATGATGAGTTTTTTTATGGTATGAGGTTCATGGATACGAAAGGTATGGTAGCACTGAGATGTAAGAAATTGAAGAATGGAAGTAGAAAACTAGTGGGGAAGAAGTGTAGGGTACCCTTCTTTGACAGTATTCTTCTTATATTATTATAGTTAGATGAATTATTAGGTTAGTATCCCTTAGTGGGGATGAGAACTAGCTAATCAATAGGTGATTGTTGATTTTTTTGTTTATTCACAAGGTGATTAGTATACTCTTGTCAAATTTTCATGAGATTCCTTGGATACAATCCTAATGAGAATACATGAAATTATCATCCCTATATATACATATACTATTTTTCTTGTTATCATGAGGGAGTTGGAGACTGATCTATAAATTTCATTCTAGGATCTTGGAGTTGTCAAGTTTCTTCCATAGGATTTTCTTTTGGTACCTTACTTGGATACTTTCATTTGTATTTGTATTAAATTACAAACATTGTGGGATATTTGTGGGTTTTACATTTTTTTTGTGATATAGAGTTGTTTTTTGGTTGATATCCTATCTCCTAGTCATAGTTTTCTATTGAGGAAAAAATCTCCCATATGTGTTACTTTCTTTATACCCTCATTTTTAGTATCCAACATGGGGCCTATTGGGGGAAAGTCTTAGGGGTCATTGTCTCTCTTCTTTAATTTCTAAACTAGGTAGGGGTTCCTTTCTAGGTAGGGGTCATAAAAGAGTTTTATCAGGGTGTAGGTTGACAAATTCAATGGATCTTGGGGTTAGGCACTATGAGGATTAGATGGTCTTGGTAGGGAAATAGTGTCATTAAACATAAAATGTGACATAAGAAAGGGAGATCATCCAGAAAATAGGATTTTAGGGGGCCCTATGATCAAATAGAAGGACCTGAATCTTACCAAACATTCTAGGTTAGGTGATTCTACTTATAGAGTAAAGACCTAAGAAAGGTACTTTCATTATACTAATTTCTCTTGTGATTTAATGGGGTAAATCCAAGGATTGAAATGAGTTTAATTAAATAAACTAAATATTCAATAATATTATTATTAATACATATTTTTTTCCCTTTTAGTTATGGCTCTCAGATTTTGTTTATGTGTGCTTCAGGATGGTGAGGTTTAATAGGCTAACATAATTGACCATTGAAGGGTCAACTCGCCTAAAGAGGATGAGCATTGGAATATGAAATTATTTTCCTTTTATCAAAAATATCTAGATAAAATATAGGATAATCATAATTTATCTAGAGATATATCATTGGTTGGAGGATTTTGGGATCTAATTTGTTTTTATTCAGGACAAAAAAAATTACTAGATTCCACTAGAAATTAGTCAGATGAGGTGTGTAGTATTTCAATAGTGTATGTTGTATCTTGGGGGTATAAAGTGGTAGGAATTTCATAGGAACATTTACACAAGTATTTTTTGGAGTAATTCATGTCATCAATGGTAAAGGTGTAAAAGAGGCAAGAACTGATTTCTCTTCAGCAAGGGAGTATGGATGTGAGAGATATTTAAAGTAGGTTTAATGAACTTTTACATTTTCCCTATCATCTTTTTCCTGATGAGGATTCCCATGTGTAGCACAGATTGGAATAAATCCACCCATCTATCTATTATGTGGTTAATCCATTTACATTGATTATGTATTTGGAGATGCAGAAGAATGAAGAGATGGTCTATTATATGCACTTGTAAGGAGGTATATCATGAGAGGTGAGCCAGTGGGGTTCCTTGGGGAGAAATTTTCTTAGAAAAAGATCTCAGATGATAAGGATTTTATGGTTTTTACTAGTGGGGAATCATTCTCTAGTGTATCCTTTACAATTTTATAGGGCTAGTATCTCTCATGATTTTCATAGGGTATCTATAATACTGTGTTTTGTATATGGGTATTGTGGTTAGAACTTCTATTAGTGCTCTTTGGTATTTGCAACCGAGTATGGATATGGTAGTCAAGTTCAACATTAGTTTTAGTAGTAGTTTCTATCAATGATGTAAAATAATCAGGGGTAGTGTGCTTATGCGCCACCGATAGGAGATAAGTCATGTAGGGTCTATATTTAGGATGTTCTCTATCTTCAATGACCCTAATTTGGGAATGTCTATGGAGATTATTGAAATTTTTGGGGAAGATGATTTGGGCTTGAATATTTTTATGCTATGTAGATTCCAGCATCATATAGGATAAAGGTAATCAAAGGTTTTATTATCTCATCATCCACCCTTGTTTTTGATTATTTTTATTTATGAGCCTCACACTCCAATATTTGACCTGCCATAGTTTGTGCATTGGTTATGGATGTGAAGTAGATTATTGTACCCCAATTGTTGAATACACCATTCAAAGTCTATACCTTCTTATTTAATGTTTTCCAGCAGTGTAGACTAATCATGGGGTATCATTAGTAATGTGGGGATTTATTTTTTTATAGATATATCCATATAATTCCATCCTTGGCATAGATTGGCTGAATTCTTTATATTCTATTATCAATTAATTTTATAGGAGAGTCACATTCATTGATGTGGATGGTCAATGTACAGTTTTCCTTGGAAAACATGGTTTTCATATGGGAAGTAGGCATGTGGATCCCCTTCTTTCTTTGATGGTATAATTTTCAGTTAAGTCAGTGAGCATTGATATGGTGGAGGATCCAAGAGTTTTCAAGGAATTTTTGAATGGTTTTTCCAAGGAGGTTATAACGCCACCACCTATAAGTGATATAAAATTTAGAATATAATTATACTCAGGTGTCTCTATAATTTCAATGGATACTTATCAGATGAAACCTTCTAGGTAGATGTATTTTAGGACTTCGATAGATGATCTGATGTAGAAGGGTTTCATCTAGTAAAATGTGTCACTGTGGTGTGCTTCAGTATAGTTCTATAAGAATGAGGATGGTAGTTCGAGGTTGTTTGTTGACTACCAAAGGTTAAATCTTGTAATGATCGAGAATCATTACCCTATTTTGGGGATTGATGATCTTTTTGACTAGTTGAGAGGTTCTAGTTGAGGGTAAAGGGGAAGATATCCTTAAGACACCCTTTTAATGTTGATATAGACACTTTGATTTTATATTTATGTCTTTAGGTGTCATGAACATTCCATTAAAATTCATGGGACCGATGAAATACATATTTCATGAGTTTTTGTATTATTTTATAGTCATGTTCATCAATGAAATACTTATATACTCGAGGTCTAAGGATGATCACATTGGGAATCTATGATTTTTCTCGTATACTCTTTTACACTACCAAATCTATGGGATATTTTCTAAGTGTATGTTTTGGATATGGTAGGTGTATTTCCATGGAGATGTTGAATCTCAACATGGAGTAGCAGTGGATCCCTAAAAGGGTGAGGTGGTTGTTTCTTGGGTGAAACCCAAGAATGTAGCAGAGGTTCATATATTTATTGGTCTCTAGGTATATTATTGAATGTTTGTGTCTAAATTTTCTTATATTGTGGCCCCATTGATAGATTTGACAAGGAAGGTATGGTTCTTTGATTATATTGGCTAGTGTAAAGAAGCATTCGACTAACTGAATAAGAGGTAGATCAGTGCCCATGTGCTTCAGTTTCTAGAGTAATGGGTGATGTTTGAGGTCTTTTATAATGCCTTCCTATTGGGATTTGGATACATATTAATGAAACAAAGTGTAGTGATATCTTATGGTTCTATGTAATCTCATCCTCATGAGAGAAACTATGTGAATCATGACCTCTTATTTCTAGAAGTAGTTTTTTCCCTAAATTATTTTGGACATTACCCTACCATTTAGTGTTTTTTAGTCTTTACATACCAAACTAGTATGAGGTATGTCTTCTATTAGTGATATTTAAACTTGCATCAGTAGAGGTGGATAAATTTCCTCCATGATTACAATTTTGAGATATCATGCACCCTAATAATGGATAATGTGATCGGTGATTTTCTAATCCAAAATCCACAAGGAACTATTGTTCAAGATTCTAAGGAATCCTATATTGGGATGGAAGAGCTTTCAGTAGTGCATCCTAATGTGGAGAAATTCAATGATAGAGTTTTCATATATTAGATAATGGTAGAATATTCCCTGATGTTGTAGGTTGATAAGTCTCTACGGGAATACTCAGATGTGGAAGTGATGTAAGGTTGTGGGGTCATGGTGATGCTTCACAGGGATTATCCAAGGATAAACTAAATCCTATTTTACTTTTGAGAAGGATTTTTTATCCAATTGTCCATGTGTGAGAGAGTTATCCATGAGTTTAAAATATCACCCTTAATAGTGTATCCAGGTGTGTTAAATATTTATCATCACTTGAGGAGACATCTTTGGTGTCTTGGGATAAAGTGTTTTGTGGTGGAGTTTAGGGTACAATTTTTAGTTTTCCAATATGTGAATGTAGAGCACCATGTTCCTAGTGGTTTATTTCATCCCTTGTATATCCTACAGTTTATGTGGTAGGACATATCGACGTATTTCATCATTGGAATAACTCAATCCCACGGAGGTTGTGATGTTGTCTGGATAATCAGGGAACAACTTCTGAATTCATCCCATTTTTTGGTGATCAAAGAGTGGAGTGTTGTGGATTCTATAACAAAGAATTGTATGAATGATTTTGTGAGACTCTATGGGGTGTAGTAGTCCATTATATCTAACTAGGGTTCTTGTTTTACATCACATGTTTTGAGAGGCATTTAGCATGATTTTGGCTCTAAAATATTCCTTAGTACTACTTTCCATCCACAGACATATACAAAAACAGAGCATACCATCCAGAGATAAGAGGAACTATTACGGGCTTGACTCTTATACATTAGTAGATCATGGTTGAACCATATACCACTAGTTTAGTTTCTTATAACAATAATTATATATCAACCATTGGTATATATTTTTTTGGGGAATTCTATGGGCATCCATGTCATTATCTGTAGTGTTGGATTGAGGTTTGGGATTCAACAATCCTAGGTCATAATGTGGTATGTAGAATAATATAAAATACCTAAGAGGTTTAATAGAAGTTAAAGATAGACTATAACTGCCATAAATACTATGAAAA
The DNA here is from genome assembly GCA_963277665.1 of Viscum album. NCBI lineage: Eukaryota > Viridiplantae > Streptophyta > Magnoliopsida > Santalales > Viscaceae > Viscum > Viscum album. Next base: position 1,531,555,260 of record OY728161.1, on the reverse strand, counting down.
TCATAGGTGTAGGCCCCAAGAGTTTGATTTCAAAGACTTTGTTCTTGAAGGTAAACCCACTCCTGGGGAAATAGAGGTATGTACAAGGGAGTAACCTTTCTCTAAGGTTATTATATCCATTCAAGGTATTGGAGAACATTGTTGATATAGCTTATCAGTTGGTGCTTCCTATATCGATGGACTGAATTCATGATTTCTTTCACAAGTCCCAGCTTCTTTAGTATCTACATAATTATTCTCATGTCATCGACTGGGATAAGGTGCATATTAGGGATGATGAGGCATTTATAGAGTGTCTAGTCGAGATCCAAGATCATCAATAGAATGTGCTATATAAGAAAATTATTACCTTGGTTTGTGTATTGTAGAGTCACAGTTGTGTGGCGAAGAGTACTTGGGAGAGGGATTCACATATGTGTGCTTAGTACATCAGGATTTTTTATGAATTTCTTATGTTTAACCATATATTTACTATGATATTAACTCTATATCCTAGATAATTTGGTCATCAAGATCTATGTTTTGTTCCTACCACGTGTGGATATATTATTTTCATAATGAAATTCTTAAGATATATCATGTGGGATACTGTATGTACATCATTTTTCTATTATTATGGGATTTTTTTATTCTTGATGAAGATAATTGTTTGATAAATATATAATATAATTCATCGGGTTCCTAAAACCTTTCCTTTGTTATTTAAAATATTTTTAAGTGTTAATGGGGTGTTTGGTGTCATCTTCCCCCAAAATTTTGTTTCAATACATTTTTTCCCATGGTCAAACATTCCGTAAACAATTCGGATAGTTTTTTCTCTTGGCCAAAAAAATCATTTTTATATTCAATCAATTCATTTTATGGTTAAAATTTACTCTCATGGTCAAATAATTCATCCACGTGGTTAACTAGTTTCTTTCATATTTTGAATGTTTTTTTCTCGCAGTCATACCCTTATCACTTTCAATCCTTTTCATGATAAAACCTTTCATGCCCTCTCCAACCATTTTCATAGTTTCCTAAACAAAACATAAAAATCCCATAATTTCAACAATGACATGAACTTTTTTATAAATAAATAGGGAATTTAAATTCAAAATAAATATTTTAAAATACTATTTTGTGGGGATTAAATCAATAAATTTAATTCCTTAAAAATCATTATTTTAAAAACGGTCATTCTATATGTTTTAAATGAAACTGAATTAAAAAACAAACATGACTATATTAATCTTATTAAAACTATTTCTAGAATATTAAATGTTTGGGATATTCTCAATTAGAGAATTTTTTTATTTCTTTTGGGTCCATATGATCCAGAACCTTGTTATTGAACCTTGATAGTTTTCTTCATTCACCTGAAGCATTCCTGCTCATGTTTCTAGTCATGTTCAATAACTTTATTCTTCTTTGATTCCTATAAAAATTTGTCATATTTTCGGTAGGATCTTGTTTATCGATTATATCCCTCCTTTTTCTACAACTTTTTTATGATTTTTAATACCCATACCTTCATGATATCTTGGGATTAACATCATCTTATTTTTCCTTTGTTTTTATTAAAGAATATTTTTAAATTCCTTTCCATATAGAGGATTTGAGTTCTCTCATTATTTTAGTACATATGTGATATTAGACTACTTTTTTCCCTTTTGGGTGAATATTAATAGATATCTTAATTAAAATAATAAACCTAATTTTAAATTAAATTAGAGGGAAAGGGGAGATATATCATGTAACGACCCGAACTTTTGTTAATGAAAATTCCTGTAGATCTAATTAAATGTATTATTGTGTAAAATGATCATATAAAACATATGCTCTTCCTTTTTTTATGTTTTTATATTTCAAAATACTATTATGATTTTTTATTGTTGTTAATATAGCTATTGAATAGTGATCACATGATTAGTATAAATATTGAGATTTATCAAATCCAATTTACTCAAACAAAGGAAGTGATGGCCTCATCTAGTATAATTTCTCCATACAAGGCCCATTTGTCGAAGCTTAGAAAGGAGGTTTCCTCATTAGGCTTTTCTCTTGACCAAGCCCAACCCAAGCTTCAACACATTAGGCTTGAATAGAATCTCCTACAAGAGAAGTGGAAGTTAATAGATATTACCACTCGAGCGATGTTATCAGAGCCACCCCAAGAGTCTGTCACCATCACACACCATACCCTTTGCTCTTATGCGGGTGTTTTAATGGGTTACGTAACATGACCCTAGCTCTATAATTATGTGCATTTTTTTATAGAATAAATAATATACATACATTTTATTATTGTCACATTGTAAATAGTTTTTAAAGCAAAAAAAGTATATTTAGTAAATATTCAATTAAGAAATATATTTTTATGAATTAATGGATTTTGGAATTAAATAATATTTTGATAAAATATTATTAAGAAATTAATTTTTATTAAAAATAAATGATTGTAAAATTTTTATGAATACAATTGTAATTTTTATTAAGGTTTGAAAGCAGTTTTTGTCAAACCCGTGAATTTTTTATAAATGTCATTTTTTATTTTAGAATGAAAAATTCACATATTTAGAAAATTATTTAGATAAAATGATATATTGTTTTTTCAATTACTATTTCGAATTTATCCAATGGTGAATTTTTCATAATTTTTCGAGATAGAAAAATTTTTGGGTAAAAATTAAATACTGTTTAAATATATAATGTGTTCTATGACATCATAATGACCCAATAGTGATGTAATAAAATAGTATAAATGTAATGTTTGGCCAATATATGTTTTATCCTTAAAATAATGTGATTTTATATTTGTTTTATTAATTTTATGGTGCCTTAGTGGGCCCTCCAAGACTTATAAAACATTTTCACTTTTAAAATGTTTTCCTTGAGTGTGTAACTCACATCCGCATGATCAAGCCTAATATTTTAAGAATTTCGGTCATTGGACTTATAAAATATTGTTTTCCACTCCCCTTTTTCAGAAACCATGGGCCAAAACCAAGGGATGGATTGTTTTTTTGATAAGTTTAATGTGTATTGTCCAAAACCTAAATAATAAAGAATTATCTCTCTTTTCCAATATAAACCCACCCAAGATCCCACTTCCTCTTTAATAAAACCATTTGTAGTTAGACCAAGCCCTTCCATCATCTCTCTATAATCCTCACAAGGTTCCCCGATCTCTCAACAAGCCTCTCTCAAGCCTCTTCTATGCCTTTGTGATCATACTTCCATGTAAGGGATTACCTCCTTTCACATTTATGTTCAAATTTCTTTATGTTATTATTCCCTTTTAGTTTCAATTACAAATGTTGGGAAATGATTTTTAACCACCCCTATACTGACCTCTTTACTTTTTAATGATGATATACCCCTTTATCTCTCATTAATTCCTCCCTTGTTCACTCTTTACCATGCCAAAATTCTGTAAGAGATTTCTCTCTCCTTATTTGCATTCAAGAAATTCTTTTGTATTATGAATCTAAATGTAATTATATATGTTCGTACATGTATCTATATGACCCCATTCTGTATTGTAAATTTAATTTACATATGAAAAGACACCCCTTTTCTCTCTCATCAAGCATTTTTATGAATTCTTATGGCACATCGTTATGCTGCCAAAATTGCATCGCGATTTTCCAAGCCAAAGTCATTGTGTAGTAAATACCATACCCATTTATCTATCAAGGGTATTCACCATTATGAACCTTTTCCTATTGATTATAGAGTTTCATGTATTAATCCTACATTCTTTTATCATGGAATAAATGATGATGTCTAATGAATCTATGTTATATGATCCATGTGGCACACTTATGCATGAAATGAAATGATTACGAATGGTGTATCCTGATGGTGATACAATGCATTGGGTAAAGAATAGTATCATGATATGTTAAGTGAAATGAAGGTTTACTCATGGTAATTTAAGTTAAATGAAGTTTTACTCATTCTCCATGTGCAATTATGTATAGACCCGTAAATTTCAAGGAAATTTCTTTCTTAATTTTCTTTGGAATTTTACAAGAACACAGTTTCTGACGGCACCTGATTCCGAGGCCCGGTGTGCCCGGAATCATTTTTTCGAAGTTTGGATCGGGTACGTTCAGTGAACGGATGAGCAGGTTTTTATAACTTTCGAACCGGTGCCCGGAATCGAATTCTGAGGGCACCGATGAAATCACAGCACCGGTATTCGCTTAGAAATGCCTCTTCCGGAGTTGCTTTTGATCGGATGTGGTTTTTAATTTTCGGGCTTAAGGTTAAGAAATAAAATAATTTTGCGACCACTTTATTTTATTTCACTTAAGCCACTTGGAAGCCACTTGAAGCCACTTAAAGGCGGCTTGAACTGAGTTGATCTGGATAGGATGCTATCCAGAAATATCCTACCCTCTTTGTAGGATATTTGTGAGGTGGGGCCCGCACGAGCCCCGCCGTTTCTTCCGCTAAGTAACGCACCTGCGAAAACCCGTCTTTATGAAAGTCAACTGACGCGTTATCTTGTTTTCTTAACAGACCATTTAATTGGGCGGTTTATTTCGTAAATTAAATGAGATGTTTCTTTCGTTGAATTAATTCAACGAATTGATGGGTCATTTCTTACCCGTTTTCGTGTGTTGGCATAATAATAAAATAAGACCAACCAAAATCTTTTGGAGGATTACTCGTTGAGACAGAATCCTTGAATCTTCTTCCTCCTTCGTGAAGAACGCGAAGAACGCGAAGAACGCGAAGAACGCCGAACCCGGAAATCGACGACGCAACGCCGTGATCCGCAACACCGACAACGTTCTTCTGCGCCGTCTCTTCCTCCGCGACGGATCTTCGATCGGCTGCTTGAGGTAAGAGTCTCGGACCTTCCTTTTTATCTCCTTCGTGGTTCATAACCAAAACACAGATTTAATTAATTAAATTAAATCTGTTGTTTCATGGTGCGTTGAGTTCGCCGACTCAACGGCGTGTTTCGAGACGACGCGACGATCTCCACCTTCCGCGACGAGCAATTCCGCGAAGAACGCTCACGCGTGACGACCAACGAGGTAGGGATTTATTTTTGGAATTACCCCTTTTCTTTTATATTCCAGTAATTGTTTCTTTAAAAAGTTAAAGAACTGGTTTGTGAACAATTTTAAAATTATTAAAATTGTTGTTTCCGTTCAAATAAGGAACCCGTTTTTATGAAACAATTTTATTTCATTAAAAATTGTTTCGGATATGCGTTCATTTGTTGAACTTTAATTCCTCCTGTTGTTTATATCTAACGCAGAGGGTGCGGGCCAAACGAACACGGCCCGAAAACCCCCCGTCGTTCTTCGTTCTTGTGCGGATTTGACGGGCAACGACGGAACGTGCCGCAATGGAAGTTTGATGATCCCGCAGTGAAGAACGAGTCCCGGGAGGAGCAGCGGCGCAGACGGGGACAAAATCGGACCACCGGAGCGATCCCGGTGGCCTGCGGAACACGCCTGCGGCGCGGGATGCCGGCGCGGCGGTGCCGGCAGCCAGGAGCGGCGGCGCCCCGGCGCGCCGCCGGACAGGCCGCTGCGGCTTCAGCCGCGACGGGGGCGGCACCCGCGGACCTGCGGCCGCGTGGGTCCGGTGCACCCGGACGCGGAAAAGCCGCGTCCTTGACTCAGCGCGGCCCCACGGGAGGGGGCGCGGCACCACCAGGCCTCGGGGGCAGTGCCCCGCGGCGCCTAGGCCGTTCGGCCGCTCGGCCGAACCGAGCCAGGCCGGTCCGACCGGCCTGGCCGCTCCCTGACCGAACCGGACCGGGTCGGACCGGGTCGGGTCGACCCGGTTCGGCCGACCCAGGGGGGGTCGGGCCGGGTAGGCCCGGGCCCGGACCCCCCGTCTTCGAACAGTTTTCCTTAAAATGCGCGTAACTTGAGCTACGGGCCTCCAAACGACTCGCCGTCAGTGGAAATGCGATCCTTGGATCGAGACGGTCGTTTCGGTATATCGCACTCAAGGTTTCGGAATACTTTGAGTTCGGTTGGGTTGGTTCGTACACGAAACCAACCGGGCCTTCGGAGTGGAAACGCTCATATCTTGAGCTACAGACATCCGATTGACGTGCCGTCAGCTTTGTTGATTCCCTCTAAGTGAGACGGATCTTTTGGCATACTCCGCCCGAGGTTTGGATGCAGGTGGAGTACAGTCGGGTTGGTTTTGCCTTAAAAATCAACCGGGCCCCTGGGACGAAAAAGCCAATAACTCTCAGACCGGGCGTCCGATTGACGCGTCATCTGCGACATTGAGTTCTTGTTGAGGATACGGAACTTTTGGATACATCAACTTCGGACTTTGTGTCAGTTGATGTATCAGCCTCTCGGCTCGTGGAGCGGACCCTCCCGAACGAGCTTGCTGTGTGCGGGAACCCTAGTGCTGGCTGCGACTGCTTCTTCGACAGCGATGACTGTGCAAAGATCCTCCGTGAACTCTGACGACGACCGTGCAGAGACCCTCAGTGGAATGCGGCGACGACTGTGCAGAGATCCTCAGTGGACTGCGACGACTACTGCACTCAGCGATCCAACGTGGATCAGTGCTACCGATCCTGTGTGGGTCCGATCCTGTGTGGGTCAGCGCTCAGCAGTTCTATGTGAGCCAGCGCCTACAGGTCCTGCGTGGGCCCGATCCTATGTGGGTCCGACCCTATGTGGGTAACTGCGGGGTTAGTACTTATCGATCCTTCGTGGGTCCGATGACTTACATGGTTCAGTGATCATCTTTATCGTCATCCGAAGAAATATACCTGTGTGAGTTGAATCTTGTGTACCTCTCCTTTGTGGATTGTGTTGAGCTATCCTGTGTGGATTTACTATTTACTCTCCTTTGTGGATTGTGTTGAGTATACATTTTGCTTTCCTATGTGGACTGGGTTGTGCTTGAGCTCGGACATTGGAGCCGAACGGGAATTGATGACTTAGGTATATGTATGGGCATATACCTAAGCCGTGTCAGATGTTACATCGTGATTGTATCTTTCCTTTGTAGATTATCCTCTGTGGATTTCGGGAGACCTTCGGCGGTCTCGTGGTCCCTACTGAGTAGCTTATACTCACCCCTACACGGGCTATGCCCGCACTACATTGTGTTAGTTGCAGACGACGGACAGCGCTGATCGTGGTGGAGGCGTGCGGAGCAGGACGGTACTTGGAGGTGGACCACTGGGCGGGACGTACTCGGAGCGGTCAGGTGGACCCGAGGAGCAGTAGAGGCTATCTGTACACACCCTTCAGGTGGGACTTTGAGAGGACAGCTCGACGCTGCAGTTTTTCCTTTCAGTTGCTGTTTTTCCTTTCAGTTGTACTTTATAGTTGGGCTTGTATTTCCGGCCCCTTTTACTTTCAGCACAGCTTGTACCGTTTTTTACTTAGTGTTTGCCTTTCCTCTTGCTTACTCTGTGGTTCTTGTTTACTTTTCAAAGACAATGCCTTCCATTTTTTTGTTGGGATTTACGCCTTGCTGCTAGTCGCCAGCCCCTGGCCTATGGAAGGCGGGCTTGGGGTAGTCACGGCACGGGCCCCGAGGACGGGTCGTGACAAATTGGTATCAGAGGTGGTCGGTTCTACCGCAGACTCTGATCTTTCTTCTATGTGAAGGAATAATGTTTAGCGTATTGAGTGTGGTTATCAGTCTAGGGAGTCTAGTGTTGGTGCGGCGGCCGACGTATCCGTACACCAGGACCCTGACTTCTGATTTCCGACTTAATGCACGAAAACATTGATTGCATGTGTGTTTCAAGTTTTCTTTGTGATTACTTGTGTCAACTCACCAGGTATACTGTTCTGACCGTGGCGCACTTGTTTCCTTTTCAGGATGGCCCGACGACAGCAGCCAGCTAGGGTTCCCAGAGTAGAGCGCGACGACAGCCCGCCGAGCGACGAGGCCTCGGTACAGGGCTCGTTGACAGGAGAGGCACTGGTGGTACCTTTACCCGCCGAGCCCCCGATGCTTCCAGCACTGGCAGCTGACGACACACGATGCCTCAGAGCTCTGCACAAGTTCCAGCGCCAGCGACCACCCAAGTTCCGTGGGGAGTCGGACCCCCAGGCAGCCGAGGACTGGCTGGAGGCGGTCGTCCGAGTTTTCAGGCTATTGAGGACACCAGCAGACCTCATGGTGATCCTCGCGGCGAGCCTACTGCACACAGCAACAGGGCGATGGTGGAGCCTGATGCTCCAGGTACACGATGAGGCCACCCTCATCTGGACGGACTTCGAGAGCCTTTTCCGCTCAGAGTTCGTCCCGACCACCCTCTGTGCGGTGCGCATTCAGGAGCTTCTTCAGCTGCGGCAGGGCAGCTTGACGGTCGCCCAGTACGCGGCGAGGTTCACCGACCTTTCTCGCTACTCAATCGACATGGTACGTGACCCCTTCTTCCGGGCCCAAAACTTCGAGCAGGGATTGAGACACGAGATCAGGGCATCACGGATCTCCCTCAGCATCCCGACCCAGGCAGGAGTACTGGAGCGAGCCCTCTTGATCGAGAGCTTTCTGGCTGAGTCTACAGTGAGACCTACCGCAGGGCGGTAGATAGCGGAGTCTTCGGCAGCAGGTAGCCGACGGATGACTCAGGGTTTCAGGCGGACCAGACCTTCCGGCAGACGACCTCGGGACACTGGCTCAGCAGTGTAGGGCACCCAGCCCGGAGCCAGTCTTCCGAGAGGCAGGCGGTGCTACGAGTTCGGCGGGCGGGGCCACATGGCTCGTGACTGCCCGACCCGCCGTACCGAGGGGCAGTAGACGGTGGAGGGGCCACCCAGGCAGAGGCAGAGGGTCGACCGTGGCGGTCCTCAGGGAGGAGGCGGACGAGGAATAGGAGCTGGTCGAGCAGCAGGTGGTGGGCGATGTTTTGAGGCTCTGCCACCACCACCACCGGGAGGCCCGCCCTGACCAAAGAAAGCTGGCGGGCAGAGACAGGCACAGCTCCAGGTGGCAGAGGCCTATGACCACGGTGTGCCAGAGATGATTCGAGGTACGATCTGTGTCTATTCTACCCTTGCTGCAGTTCTAATTGACACAAGAGCGAGTCACTATTTCATTGCCGCTGCCCTTGTTCAAAGCTCGGAGATTCCGACAGAGCCGTTGGCTCGATCCTTACGGCTAGAGACTCCTACGGGAGAAGACTCGATTATTTCGCACTGGTGCCGGTAGTGTGAGCTTACTCTAGGAGGCGAGAGCTTCGGCTGAGATCTTCTTGTAGTGGCGTCGAGGCCTTACGAAGTCATCTTGGGCATGGATTGGTTATCTACGGTCCATGCATAGATTGACTGCTTTAGGTGCAAGGTGCGATGTGTGCGCACCAACGGGAGCAGGTTAACCTTCACCGGCGAGAATGGAGCCTTTGCAGCACAGGAGGGACTCTCGCAGAGGAGAGGACAGCCCATCACTCATCAGTTGGCTAGCCTCATCCTGGGAGCAGTTGACGTGCGGAGTCCCAGTTTTCCTGCAGTGGTGGATCAGTACACGGACGTCTTTCCCGACGACGTTCCAGGACTACCTCCTCATAGAGAGGTAGACTTTTATATTGATATGTACCCCGGGACAGCCCCGATATCCACTCCAGCATATCGGATGGCCCACGCTGAGCTTCGAGAGCTGCGGGTACAGTTGGAGGACTTGCAGGGCAAGGGGTTCATCCGACCCAGTGTTTCACCCTGGGCCTCGCTGATTTTGTTCGCCAAGAAGGCGGATGGGAGCTTGCGACTGTTTGTCGATTATCGTCGCCTAAACCAGGTGACAGTGAGGAACAAGTATCCGCTACCCAGGATTGATGACCTCTTCGATCAGCTCAAGGGAGCACGGTGGTTCTCGAAGATAGACCTCAGGTCAGGCTATCATCAGCTCAGAGTTCGAGATGAGGATGTGCAGAAGACGGCCTTCAGGTGTCGGTATGGCCACTATGAGTTCTTGGTTATGCCTTTCGGCGTAACCAATGCTCCAGCAGTGTTCATGAGCCTCATGAACAGGATCTTCCAGCCATACCTCGATCGATTTGTCGTGGTCTTCATCGACGACATCTTGGTGTACTCGACCACCGAGGAGGAGCACGCCTACCACTTGCGTGTTATACTAGACACACTCCGAGAGCACCAGCTTTATGGAAATCTCTCGAAGTGTCAGTTCTGGTTACGTGAGGTCCACTTCGTGGGACACGTCATTTCTGAGGCGGGAGTTGCCGTGGATCCCGTGAAGATCGAGGCTGTGCTAGCTTGGGAGCCACCCAAGAGCGTGACAGAGGTGCGGAGTTTCTTGGGCCTTGCCGGATACTATCGGAGATTTGTGCCGGACTTCTCCAAAGTTGCGGCCCCACTCTCAGCGTTGAAGAAGAAGGGGAAACCCTTCGTGTGGTCAGACAGATGTCAGCAGAGCTTCCAGGAGCTGAGGCAGAGGTTGACCAGTGCACCTATCTTGAGGTTTCCTGAGGAAGGAGTTAGATACGTAGTCTACTGCGATGCATCAGGGACCGGACTCGGGTGTGTCCTGATGCAGGAGCGGGCCGTGATTGCCTACGGATCACGTCTGTTGAGGCCGCATGAGCAGAACTACGCTACCCATGACTTGGAGTTGGAAGCAGTGGTCTTCGCCCTGATGACATGGTGGCACTATCTGATGGGCGAGCACTTTACAGTCTTTTCTGACCACCAGAGTCTCAGGTACATCTTCTCTCAGAAGGACATGAACCTGAGACAGTGGCGATGGCTCGAGTTCCTCCAGGACCATGACTTTGTGATAGTCTATACTCCTGGGAAGGGGAACGTGGTAGCCGATGCCCTCAGCAGGAGGACGGGCATCCATCTACTTGAGAAGGCGACAGAGCAGCTAGCCGCCTTGCAGATATCCTTTGTGGATAGAGACGGAGCAGCCTTCCTTCAGTCTCTCACAGTCTCTCCTCCACTTCTACAGCGGGTCAGAGAGGCACAGCGTGGGGACGCTGACTGTGAGACACGGCATGCACAGATATCCTCGGGACAGGCACCTGATGGTTTCTCCCTTGGAGCAGAGCACGATGTCCTTTTCAGAAGACGTACCTTGGTACCAGTCGCTTTTCGAGAGGAGGTGTTGAGAGAGTTTCACACTTCTCCTTTGGCGGTACATCCTGGAGTGGTGAAGATGTACCAGGATCTCAGACGACAACACTGGTGGCCGGGCATGAAGAAGGCTGTGGCAGAGTTCGTTTCGCGGTGCCTCACCTGCCAGTAGGTGAAGGCAGAGCATCAGGTACTAGCAGGCTTGGTACAGCCCTTGGAGGTCCCGGAGTGGAAGTGGGACGACATATCTATGGACATCGTGACTGGACTTCCACACACTTCCAGAGGTCACGACTCCATTTGGGTGATTGTTGACCGACTCACAAAGTCGGCACACTTCTTATCCATCCGAGAGCAGGGCTCAGTGGAGAGCTTGGGGCGTCACTACGTTCAGGAGATTGTACGACTTCACGGTGTGCCATCGACTACCGTATCCAATCGGGATGCACGTTTTACTTCCCGGCTTTGGAAGGGGTTGCAGGAGGCGTTCGAGACACGGCTACGTCTGAGCACCACCTTTCACCCTCAGACGGATGGTCAGACGGAGAGGACCATTCAGACTCCCGAGGACATGCTCCGCGCATGTGTCCTCGACTTTGGTCGTAGCTGGGAGGACCACCTACCCTTGATGGAGTTCGCGTACAACAACAGCTACCACTCCACCATCGGGATGGAACCATACGAGGCGTTGTACGGCAGGCCTTGCAGATCTCCGTTGTGCTGGACAGACCCTGGGGAGTCAGCACTTGTGGGACCAGAGATGGTCCGGGCCACGACAGAGAAGGTCCAGGTCATCCAGTAGCGGATGAGGACAACACAGAGCCGGCAGAAGTCATATGCTGACAGGTGGTGGAGGCCACTAGAGTTCGAGGATGGCGACCACGTCTTCTTGCAGGTCTCACCTTGACGTGGGTTACAGAGATTTGGCCGAGGAAGAAAGTTATCTCCACGCTTCATCGGTCCTTTCCAGGTCATCAGCAGGATTGGCGAGGTGGCTTATCGCCTGGCTCTACCACCTCAGTTGCACCGGGTGCACGACGTCTTCCACATATCTCAGCTGAGGAAATACGTGCACGACCTGACGCACATCATTGACTATGGGGAGCTAGATGTGGATGATGGGGCGACTTTTGCGGAGGTTCCAGTGGAGATAGAGGATCGACAGGAGCGTGTCCTACGTGGGCGATCGATTACTCTTGTGCGCATCATATGGCTGCACGGGAACCTCCAGGAGAGCACATGGGAGCGGGAGGCTCAGATACGTGCTCAGTACCCACATTTTTTTCCCTAGTTTTTTTATGTATCCTTACGGGGACGTAAAGCCCTGAGGTGGGAGTAATGTAAAGACCCGTAAATTTCAAGGAAATTTTTTTTCTTAATTTTCTTTGGAATTTTATAAGAATAGGATTGAAACATAAATCTCTTACAAATTTGGTAACTTTTGAATCGTAATCCCCATGAAATAATAACATTAAAAAAAGATTTAAATATTTTAAAAATAAATAATTTCAATATATTACATTTAAAATGGTATGTATATACACCTCAGAAAATAAGATAGGTACATAACATAATTTATGTCTCATGGGTGACAATTTGAGATGAAAATCCCTTACCTCGGGTCGTACATCCTTTGTACATGTTAGAACCTCCATTTTAACATATATAGATTTATTATAAATATATTATGGAACCATTCACATATATATAATACCATATTTTATTTACTGATAACCTTATATCACGCATTTATTATTATTATTTTATTAAAATCACTATTTTGGGTGATAATTACTTCGTTTTTTATGTATGTTTTACTTTGGTAGTTTTTGTTATTTTATATCGGTCATGGTTCCATAATATCTATAATTTTATTCATTATATAAATATAATATATATTCAATATATATATATTAATTTTCATCCATAAAATATAGATATAGAAAAATGAATTACAACATTCATGGGGAAGGTAGGTCGTACATACGCAGGAATGTTGTTTTTAATTTTCAAAGAATGGAATAAAAGAAAGGTAAATAATAATTATAATTTAAATATTAATTATTATTTTATATATATTCATTAAATATAAACTTATTAAAATCCATTATAATCATAAATTAAAAATGAATCACATCACTTCATGGAGGTAGTGGTCCACACCTACGCACAAGCGATGTTATCATTTTCCAACAGATTTGAAGGTAAGATATAATATATAATATTATAATTATATAAGAATAATTACTTCATAAATATCATATATATACTTTAAATAAATCATTATATCCAATTTTTAGAGGTGGTGATGGAAAACTAATTACATCAGTTCTCATGGCAGTAGTCCGTTGTACACGTGATAGATATTTTCTTTCCACATTTTATTAAAGTTGATATGGATATAGATTATTAAATAAATGTAATAAAACATGGGTGTATATTATATATTGGTGTTATTATATTTTAATCATTAATATATATCTAAAGGTGGTAAAATAAAAAATAAAAATAAATATCTTGTTGAATACAATTACCTTAACTTAGAAAAACCTTTTTTGGGCCTCTTGTTAAGGACCCTACAGTTCGACTTTTGGGAATACCAATAGATATAAAACAAGAATAAGAATGTTGGGGAGATATTTATTTACATTTTTTCATGAAAAAATTAAGGTGTGTGAATAATTGAGGGGATTAGGTTCCCTTTTATAATTAAGGTGAGAGGAAGACTTTTAATTTTTCGAAGTTTTAAAATAATATCATCTTGATTTCTTGAAAAACTAGATCCAATATGGACCATTACCAAAACCGAAGAGATGATATAAGGTCTAAATATGTAAATAAAAAATAAATTATACAAGTTATTAGTTAATTATAAGAATTATATTTTTATTTTAACCCTTTAATAAACATGTATTAACATTAACCATGATAACAGATTTTTAGTGTTCTTACTATTCATTATGATAGAAAATTAAGTTAAACTTATTAAATAATATTCATTATTATGATTCCAAATATAGAATCCATTTTATTAAGTTAATGTTTTAAAATTTGAAATAATTTAATTTAATGTTAAACACGTAATTGTGATGAAAAATGTTTACCAAAGAAAAAGTTTTACTAAGTAATTTTGTTATATCAAAATTCAACATAAAGTTGATTCCAATGATCTAAATTGGTCAAATAAAAATAATATTTATCTAAATTTAATATAAAAATCATTTCAAATAAAATCAAACTTTTAAAATTCTGTAAATGAAAAGATAAATTTTAATAAGATATAGTATATTTTCACTATTCATCGAAAAAAAAAATTTTTAGAAAATTTTAAAAAATAAACTCTAAGATAATCTTGATATGATGATTTAATAAATAAATTTAGTTTTTTTAAATAAATTTACTAAAATTGGAATAAATTTAATTATAAAAATAATTGCACAAAACATGATGAAACTGCTTTTTAGAAGAAAAAACAGTATTTAAGCATAAAACCAGATTTTTTCTTATCCCATGACTAGAAAAAAAATATAAGATGAATGATAAAAAAACTAATTAAATATATAATAATTAAATTTAATTAAAAAAATTCAACAATAGTTATTAATATAATTTATTAATATATAAACACATTGTACGCTGAAAATAGTTTTTTAGAAAAGCATTTCTTTTACTTTAAAATATTTTGTATTTTAATTCCTAATAAATTGATAACCAATGAATTTATTTTACACATGTGTAGACCATGTAAATTTCAGAATTTAGTCAGTCCTATTAATACCCTCTAATTTAATGGATAAGTTGTTGTGGTATAGTATATTATGGTTCATTTGGACTTAGGTAGCATATATCACAAGCTATCAAAGATATTAAATTTATTTAAAAAGAAATATATCATAAAAAATCTGGGTGTTGCAATATACCATCATAAAAATTAATTTAACCCTAAAAATTATATCTCTATAATATAAATAATTGAGGATATATTTTCCTCCTCACATCCATAGGTTCCCAAGTAACTTCTTGGAATTTCTAATTCCTCTAGAAAAACATTAACCAGATGAGAAGTCTTGTTCTGTAGCACTTTATCTCTATTATATAAGATTTATATTGGTTATTATTCATTGTAAAGTTCATGATCCAATGGTATGACCTCTTATTTCAGTACATGTGAAGGATCAGGTATATACTTCCTTGGGAGAGATGTAGGGAATACATTATGAACTTGAAAGAGGTTCAGTGGATTTGCTAAGAATAAGATAGAGTCTCAACTCAATCAAGAATCTAAAATGGTCTAATATACCTTGGGATTAAATTTATATTATTTTTAAATCTCATAACCTCATTCAATTGAGAAATTTATAGAAATTATTTTTCTCCAACTTCAAATTCCAGATCTACCCAATGATTATCAGCATAACTTTTCTAACAACTCTGAGCTATTATGATATGTTATTGAGTGGATTTGTATTTCTATACAATTTATTCATTTATCTTAAGTCCCAATAGGTTTATTTATTCAACTTCATCACATTAAATTAGTTTTCTACACTTATTTACATATAATTCTCTATAAGTATCCATCTAAACGTTTGAGTTAATGTTATTTTTATAAGAAAACTTGACTAGATAAATGTTTTGATCCCAACCACCTTTTAAATCCATAGAACAAGATCTATGTATATCTTCTAGGTTTTTAATGGTTCTTTCAGACTGAACATATTTCTAAGGATAATATGTATTGTTAAAACATAACTCTCTATCTAGATCCTACTAAGGACTTCACCAGAACTTTGAGGTAAAACTTGGATCCCAATTAGATACAATAGAATTTTGTACTCAAAGAAACATTACTACTTCATTAAGGTATATTATGTAATGTTGATAAATAGAAAAATATTCTCTAATAGAAATGAAGTGTGCTTAATGTTTAACGTGATTGACTACAACCCAAATATAATTATGGATTTTAGATGTTTTAGAGAGTCTACTATTAAAATACATAGTGATTTTTTACATTTTCATTATGGTATGGGTAATGGTATAAAATCCTCGTATACTTCTGTCTCTTAGCCTTAACTTTATAACATACTAATAACTAAAATACATACTCATCAATATCAATCTACAAGTTTTCCCACCATAAATACTCTTTCATATCTTCATACATCTTCTTACTTCCCTTATGAATATATAATGAACTTCCATGGTGAACAGAGAATGATGAAATATGTGCCTAATACAATATATCCTTCTTAAAATATGGTATATATTGAACACATACATGGTTATTGAACCTTATCAATTCATCACAATCACTGTTAAACTCATGAAAATTTCTCACCATCATTTTCAACTGTATCTTTCTTCTATACCTCTTTAATCCTCACTTGGAAAGATGGTTGAACACTCATATGAGAAAGATAATATTTCCCCCCTTCAATAACTCTAGATTTATCCTTTGAAAATCAATAAATATATTATTTTTTATCCTCATCATATATAATATAGAATAATCATTTTGAAATAGAGCATCTACCCACTTGTTCACTTTCCTAGGGTGGTAATGTATTCAACTATTATAATGTTTGATCAACTCCAACCATCTTCTCTAAAACATATTCATATATTTTTGAGTGAATATATAAATTTAAATTTTGTTCTAATAATATATATATTTAACCTTTCTCAATATAGAATATTCCACCATATCTTTAATGAAAAAATTACCACAACTAACTCCAAATCATGATTTGGGTAATTTTTCTCATGAACATTCAATTTTCATGATTTTTAATCTATAACTATAGCATTATACAAGGGGAATCATCCAATCCCATTATTTAATACATCACTATATATCAAAAACCCTTCTCCACTATAAGATAATGTAATCACAGGTGAAATAATTGGCCTTATCTTCAGTTCCATGAAATTTTATTCACATTCATCTCTCTAAAGTATCTTAACTCCCTTCTAATTTAACATTATGAGTGTATTAAAAAATATTGACAAATTATCCATAATTTTTTCATAATATACATCCAAAAAAATAAAAATATCGATCTGATTCATAGTGGTTATTCTGGACTAACGTTCAATAAATTCCATCTATGATGGATCGACCAATATACCCCCACGTGAGATTGTAAAACCCAAAAAATAAACTTTTTATAGAAAAAAATCACACTTAGTAAATTTTTAATATATGTTATTTTTCATTGGGTATTCATTACCATATTCAAGTGATATTTATGCTCTTACATAATATTTAAATATATAATAATGTTGCTTATATATACTACCACATACTGATCATGGTGATATCTAAAGACTCTATTCATTATATCCATGAAGATAACGAGGGAATTAGTAAGACTAAATGATGTCACTATAAATTCATAGTGTCTATACCTCATAAAAAAGGTTGTATTTGGTATATCCTCTTTATTGACCCTCAATTTATGATACTATAATGGATTTAAATATTATAAAAGTATTGATCTACATGAATTTGATCAAACAATTCATTAATACAGGGAAGATGACACTTATTCTTGATTGTGTTTAGGTTAAGTTCCCAATAATCAATGAAGAGTGTCATTGATCTATCTTTATTCATAACAAAAATAATAGGTTCACCCTATGGTGATGTACTTTTAGTGATGAATACCTTATAAATATTCTCCTAGAGTTTCTTCCATAATTCATGAAACTCAGTAGAGTCTATTATATATAGATTATTCTAAATTTTTGAAGAACTATGTATGAGTTATATTAAAAACTCAACGTCACGATCTAGAGGAGGACCCGAAAATTCTTCCAGAAAAACATCAAAAAAATCTTGACCAATAATCATATCTTAGATATTGATTTTCCCTCCAACCATCTAAGATAAACAACCCTTTTGAATATGAATCAAGACCCATACAATTGATTTAATTTCCTTCATAAGTTCAAATTTATCATCGCACATGTATATTTTCAATGGTTAGTTAATAATATATAATGTGGATTAGATTCCTCAGTAATTGATATGGGACTTATGTAAGAATATTAAATACATACCTAAGATAAAATAAAATTAATATAGAGGGAGAGTAATGTTTTTTTAAGGAACATTACTATATACCTCAATCAGAGATGAATCATAGACTTGAGATGCAATCATTGTACCATTAGTATTTTTCACTACTAATTCAACATCTAATTATTGAGTATATAAATTATGATTCCTTGACACTTTTCATGATATACATGAATTCATATAACTAATCTCAAATATGATACATTATTATTTGGAATTCTATTATCACCTCCACTTCATCATTTTATCTTCAATACCTTAGTAAAACCAAAATTGGTAGCATTACTATATAGAATATTTTATCAAAGTGATCAACCATGAAATATCATTTATAAATTTTATAAATCATGATAATTTATTTTCAATATTTTATACCTTGTAATTAATCTATGTTTTCATGATAATCATATATTATAACCTTCATAAGGGTTGATAATGAAAATTTGAGTTAACCTAAGAATATCCCCCAGAAGTGTCAAACTAGTTTTGTTGTAATAGAACACTCCTTGTGCACTATATTAATGGCCAAGATATAAAAGGACAGCACTTTTTTAGGTTATTACCCCTAGATGCATCTTTTCCAAAACCACAACCACTTATAGTCTCCAAACGGTTATGTTTTTCAAGGAAAACAACACTCATTTATTTACCATAACATAGGATATTCTACAACACCTAGGATTATCCTAATATTTCTCACTAAATTATTCACATCCTAGTTTACAAAGGTAACTAAACCTTTCTATGATACCAAATAAAGTGACCCAATATTTTTATACATAAATACTAAAACATTTTATATGAATATTAAATACATTTCACAAATACTCCCCTAAAAATCTAAAGGTTTAGTTTATTTGAAGACTATATACACAATATTTTTATTTCATGAATGATCTTAAAAATATCCCATAATGATCATCCCATTTATTACTCTTTATAAACATACCCTACATAAATATTTAGATGAATATTCAATAAATTTCATAAATACACACCTAAGGACCATAAAATTTTAGTGTCTTTAGAGACTAGATAAACAATATTCTTATTTCATGAAAAATCTTCAACATATGTCGTAATGATCTTCCCAATTAATAATCTTTATAAACATACCCTACATAAACCATTCTACATAACCCAGGGAAAGGAAACATAAGAAATGTTGACATAATATTCCATGTAAGGTTAAACATAGGGGATATAAATCGATGATAATATAAAATCATAAGGTAATAATAAGGGTATGATCTCAAGACCATGACATAAAAAGTTCATACCCAATCTGTCAAAGATCATTAACCTAATTCATGGCATAAAATATTATCATTTCAAAAGACATGAATCATAATAGTTAGAAATCTTTATAAGTAAATCAAAAATCATAAGTTCATTTCATAAGTGTGTAATAGCTACAGAAGTATATAAGAAATTTCACATCTCAGGGTTTACTACCAAGACTCCCAAATCATAATGGATTAGGCATCAACAAATATTTCTCATACTGTTTCAATCACATAGACATTTTACCACAATTATCTCATTAAATGTAATACATTACATAATTAATTGGAGATCTATATAATTCCAATCCCACATATCACATAATTAAAATAATATATATGTCTTCCAAAAGATCATAAAATATTCATCATATCATTATCTCATAGCCCATGCAATGAAAATGATTTTTCATTAAATTTTCAGACATTCATCATAGCATAACCCATAGAAAATAAATGGATTTCTAAAACAAATCATCGATAACAAAAATCCAGAGAAAGAATAAGTATGGTATAATTGGATCATATCCCTAGTTAAACATAATTAATATCAAAGTATGTTATGAAGGATGAGAATTACTTTAAAATATCCACTAAAATATTTTCTGATGAAAATACCCTTTTCACTTTGAAATAACTCATTTAAAAAACTAAAAATTCCTCAAATATTAAGGTAAATATTTTCTTTTAAAATAAACATAATAACATTTAAAGGAATATTAAATGAATTGATTAGTAATTATGGAAATAAATTCCATTTATTCTATATATGTTAAAATAAAACATTTCATTCCCGCATTTGTAAAAAGTCAAAAGGTTCCTCATTCATAAAATGAAAAGAAGGTTAATTTTAAACCATTTTACAAAAAAATAAATAATGGGTAAAAATGAATTTAAACGACCATAATGTAATATTAAAAAAATTCTTGAAAATATTTTTAGAAAACATAGATATAGAAGAAAAATGATTTTCAATGAAGAGAGAAATAAAATAAGTTTTCCTAAAAATATTCCTTTGATATCTTGAGTACTTAAAATGGGTAAAGTAAAAGGAAAAAATATGGTCATTATAATTTACCAGTGTATAATAAAAATGAAATTTATTTATCATATAGGGATCATATAATTTCCTCAATACAAATTCAATCATAAAAAATCTCAATTAATGTTAATAATGAAACATAAATCTTTTACCGCATTGGTAACTATTAAATCCCAAGCCCAATCAAAGAATAACATTAAATAAAACTAAAAATATCTAAAAAATAAATTAATTAATTATATAACATGTCAAATGGTCTGTATATACACCTCATAAAATAATATAAGTTCAAAACCCAACTTATGTCCCAAAGAAGACAATTCGAGATGAAAATATATTACCTCTGTTATGACTTCATTAATATGTGTTAAAAACTCTTATTTAATAAATATAGATGTATTATAATCTATTAAAAACCATAATCATGTATATAATACCATATATTATTTACTTATAACCTTTTATAACATGTTTAGTAACAATTATTTATTAAAATCAATGTCCCGGTGGATAACCGCTTCGTTTTTCATGTATGTTTGGGTTTATTAGTTTTGGTTCTTATACATTGATCATGGTTCCATTATCAACAAAATTTTAATCATGATATAAATATAATATATAATCTTTATATGAATATTTATATTCATCCATAAAATATAGAGATAGAAAAATGAATTACACCCTTGATGGAGATGATCGGTTATACGTACGCATGATTGATGTTTTCATTTTTCAACAGATGGAATGAAAGAAAGGTAAATAATAATTATAATTTAAATATTTTTTATAATATCATATAAATATATATATATTCATTAAATATATGCTTATTAACATCCATGAATATCATAAATAAAAAACAAATCACATCTCTTAATGGAGAAAGTATTCCACACATACGCATGAGCTACGTTATTGTTTTCAACAAATTGAAAGGTAAGAATGAAGATATTATATTATAATTATAGAATAAAATTATGTCATAAATAAAATATATAAATATATAAATATGTTAAATAAATAATTATATCAAATCATGAGAGGTGGTGGTGGAAAACAAATTACATCAGTTCACGATGTGGCAATCCGTCAAACACACGATAGACGGTTTTTTTCCCATTTAATGTTGGTGGATATAGATATAGGTTATGAAATTAAAATAGCATAATATAAGTATATATTATATATTGGAGTTATTATCTTGGAATTATTAATACATTACTAAAGGTGGTAAAAGGAGAAGTAAAAAGAATGTTCTTGTTAAAGATAATTAGCTTCGCTTAGAAAAACCTTATTTGGATCTCTTATTAAGGACCATGGGATTGTTATTTTGGGAAGAAAATAAACTATACAATGATGGTTTGGATATATTTTTTACAATTTTTGGTTGAGATAAATGTATTAATAGGTATGAATAAGTGAGAGGAGGAGGTTCCCTTCTATAATTAAGGTGAGTGGCACACTTATAATTTTTATAATAATGTCAAGTCACTTTCTTGGTAAATTAGATCCAAATGAAACATTATTAAACCCTATATGATATAAATTATAAATAATACCATGATATAAAAATTGGGTCATTTTAACCCTTTTCTTTTTATTTTACCCCCCTTGTAAACCTGTTTTGACCTTAATCGTGGTATCGGATTTTTAATGTTTTTACTATTCATTATGACCAAGAATTAAGTTGACCTTAATACCTAATATTAATTATTATGATTAAAAATACTGAATCGATTTTATAAAATTAAATTCATATAAATGGGTGAATTTAATTTTAAATTAATCCCATAATTACGATAGAAAATGTTTCCAAGGAAAAAATTGTCCGAAGTATAAAAACTTTTTACATAACATTTCAATATAAAATTGATTTTATTAACCTAAATTAGATTAATAATATAAATTTAACTAATTATTCTTTTAAAATCATTTTAAAATAAAATAAAAAATTGTAAACTATTTAAATTAAAATAAAAATTTTAAAATAATCTATTTTTTTACTATTCAACTAAAAATTAATCCTTTCAGAAAATTATAAAAAAAATATATTTAAGATAATATTGTAATTTCTATTATTAAAATTAAATTAATTTTTTCAAATAAGTTTTTCTAAAATTGGGATAAAATTAATTATAAATATATGTGTTAAAAACGCAATGAAATTACTTTTTATAAAAAATACAGTTTTTAGAATAAAAATGGATTTATTCTTATCTCATTCCAAGAAAAAATATTATATAAATGAAAAAATAGTAAATATATTAAATATAAATTTAATTAAAATAATTCACCCATATTTATTAATTTAATTTATTAAGATAAATACACATAGTGTGCATAAAAATAGTTTTTCAAAAAACATTTATTTTTCTTTTAAATGATTTTTATTTTCATTTCTAGTCAATTAATAACCAGTGAATTTATTTCATACATGTGTAAACCATATAATTTTCATAATTTATTTCTTCTTATTCAAAATTTTCAATATAATGGCTAGGTTGTAATGGGATACTATATTATAGTTCATTTAGACTTGGGTGGCATGTATCATATGATATCAAAGAGATTAAATTTATTTAAAACGAAATATATCATGAAATCTTAGGGTGTTACATAAACAAACACCATGGACCTAATATAATATTGGATAAAATCTTAAAAATTAGATTTTTTTGTCTCACTCTTCATAAGGATGTCCAAGAATTTTTCAAAAGCATTGATTTATGTTAGTGTACTAGGAATATGAAAAGATGGAATGAAATAAAATTATACTTGGTTTTAGAAGTCAAATTATTCGATGTGTGGGGAATTGATTCCATGAGACCAATCATGAATTCATTTAGTAACATGTACAATTTGGTATGTGTATAATATGTCTCAAAATGGGTGGAAGATGAAGTTACATCATACAATACATCTATTTTGGTCATAAAATATTTTAAGAAGTACAAATTTTCTCAGTTTAGAATTCATCGATTACTCCTTAGTGATTAGGGAATCATATTCTACAAAAAAATTATGAGGGGTTTTATAGAGAAATTTAGAGTTAAATAAATCACTATAAGACCTTATCATACATAAACCAGTGGATAAGTGTGGTTTTATGACTGAAAAATCAAATAAATATTGGGGGAAAAACTGAGTTTGAGGAAGGATAATTAGATGAGGAATCAAGATGATGCATTGTGGGAATACATAATATAATTTTTTACATTTATTTTTACAAAACCATTCATGTTCAATTATGGAAAACCATCAATCTACCAATATATATTGGGTATAAATCCTATTGGGTTTTTTTGAAGATGAACATTAATGCACATCAAGTTGGGAACAAACAACTACTATAACTACATGAGTTAGAATAACTTAGATGAGATGCATATGATAATGAAAGTATATAAAAGTTAAAGAGAAAAATAAAAAATAACTTATCCATCATCTGGAGAACAGTTTCACCTTGAAAAAATATATTTTTATTTAACTCACTATTGAAAATGGTTTCTAGGGAAGTTAAAGTTACAGTGGTTAGGAACTTTCATGGTGGTCTTCCTCAGAGATTTATTGGGTTATAAATAGAGAATTGTCCATAATTAAATGTTAATGGTAAAAGGATGAATTTGTACATGGAAACTTTCCAAGAGGGTTGTGTTCTCTCTTTAAATTTTAATTGAATTTTTGAAAGATATGTATATATCTTGACGTTATATGAAGTGTTGACTAGGTGGAAACCAAGGTACATTTTAATATAAAATTATTTTATCCATTTAGATTAGGTTAGGAATTTTCAGAACCTAGAGACTCTAGGAACTATTCCATAATCCACTAATAAAACCAAAAGTATAACACTTCAAATTCGGAGAAGATTTTGGAGTATACATTGCATAAAATGATGTGGCCATATGGATATTCCACAATACATACCAGGCTAATTTAGTTCATGGTGTGAAGATAATTCATTTTTTTATTGGGATAAATAGATTAAAAGATTTTGAGATTCAAATTCCATGTCATGGAAGAAGTTCAAATCACGTTAGGAGCCAAGTGTGATGATTTTACCTGGGGAAGCGCTTGGATCATTACACAATGAAGTTCTACTCACAACACAACCATTCTGTAAGGTTATGACTAAAATGTTGTGGGTTTTTTCATTAAATAGTCATGTAATGAAGGATTAAATCACACTTAGATGCATTTGAGAATTACAAATATTTAGTAGAAATATTAAAATACATCATGGTACCTTATATACCCCTCAAACAAAGCTCATGTGACTAGTAATTCTCAACCTTCCCCTCAGCCTCAACAAGCCTCCATGACCATAGTAACAATACTAGATTATCTTTGCTAGAATTTTTTAATCTACCCCATTTCAAAAAATACCAACCATTCCCTTATTTAAAATTATTCCCTTTCATCTAACCTTAATCTATGTGTAATGTCCCAAAAATTCCATATAATTTTGTTTTTTATTAAATGGAATTATTTCAAAATTGAGATATTTGACGTTGAGTGATTCTGAGGCCCAGAGTGCCAAGAATGATCCGTCGAAGTTTTATTAATATTTAATTACCCTGCATAAGCAGTTTTCCTTAAAAAGTGTAATAACTATTAAATAGTTTTTCAGACCATAAATATGAGGGCACCATTGCACTGAGGATAGTGGGTTTACCCTAGGTGCGACTTAATTTTAGTCAGCGCGGGCCTCCTTTGAGAAAACCCCAAAATCTCATAACCGTAAATAAAATAATTAATTAAATTATTTTATTTTTCAAATGATTATAACTCACAAATGGTAACTCGGATTAAAAATCCGACACTACCACTGAACTGGTGAGGGTATGATTTCTATAGGCAGATACTAAAATTGGTTGGTGTGGGCCCTCAGTGAAAGTTAGTTTTTTTCTGTAAATAAAATAATTAAGAGAAAATTATTTTATTTTAAAATTCATAACTTTTAAATGGTAACTCTGATTGGAAATATGATAGTACCGTTGGATTTTTGGGCCATGTTTCACTTAGACATAGCCTAACCTTGACCGAAATGGGTCAAGGGTAACTATTATTAATTTTTCAAACTTTTTTTATAGTACGTTAAATAAACACGGGAGTGGTGATAACAATCTATTGAACTGGTGCTCGGTTTAAAAATCTGAGGGAACCGTTGAATTCATAGTTCCAGGAATCACTTAAAGGAGGCTTTACTTTGACGTCAGTTGGTCCGGAAAAGAAGTTCTTTTTTTTAATTTTAAAAGAAATAAAAAATAATAATCTCACTATTTTAATTCTTTTCCACCAACGGACAAGCGGTAGTGTGGTACTAGCGGCGGGTCAAGCCATTAAATGGATTGACCCTTGAAATACTAAGTAACAGCATCATTGGAATTTTGGAAGGTTCCTATTAAATAAACCATCATAAATTCCATGATCGTTAGTTACTATCCCCCGCTCCTATTTATATAAATCTTCTGGGGAGGATTGGCATGGCTTCACCAAGTGACGAAACTCTGGTAAAGTGTCGTGACGCCCAACACATAGAGGACAAAGACAGTTCCAGTGAGTAGTGACGAGTTACCCCAAACCACGAACTGAAAAATGATGATCGAGTGGCGTCGTTAGAGGCTTGTTGCGGGGACAACAAACGTCGACACTTCCTAAAACACGGACGCCCTCCAACGAACTTAAGGTAGGGGTTTTATATATATTTGAATTTACTTTATCAATTCTTCATATCCTAAATTCATGATGATGATGGCCAAACAAACATGGCCATCATCCCACACAAAAACCTTATTCCTCTTTCTTTTTATTCTTCGCGCATTCTTCGTGAATTTTTCAATGCCTAATATTTATTGACATTGGAATCATGGAGTTTTTCTGAGCGTGATATATAGACATGGAGCCTTCAATGCAAGGATCGTGAATAAGTGATCATTAAATTTTTTGGGATTGGAACGAAGCCACAATGGCTCATAGAAGAAGGTGGTGGATGACACCCGGATGGCCGCGAGGAAGGAAGGGTGGCGCGCGTCCACACCGCGGGTTGATGAGGAGGTCGTGGCCCGTCAGTCGTGGCGGGGAAGGGTGGTGGCCGGAAACTGGTCAGTCGCGTGGCAGAGTGGCTTTGCACGTCCACACTCACGATGGATCAGGGGGTCACGGCCTCTTGGACGCAGCGGAGGCTGAAGGGCTGTCAGCCATCCGGTCGGTCGTGGTGGAGCAGCGGCGCGCGACCGTACCGCTGGGAGGAAGACCGGCCGGCCTTCCTGCCGGCCCTGCCAGACCGGGCGGGACCCCTCTGGCGGGTCCTGCATGCCACCCACCCAAATGGTCTGATGCACCATTCGGGAAAACTAGAAGGGGGGTTCTCCCCCTTCGGTGCCAGCTCGGGCGGACCACATGCCCAGCAGGCTGCACCACTGGGTGGCGCCACCGGGTCATGCCACTGGGCTGGATTGGGCCGTCCCTTCGCAGTTCAGGCTGGACTATGGCCTATCGGTCTAGCACCACTAAGGCCCAAGCCATCTGGGCTGGACCTGGACTGGGTTGGGTCGTTCCAGGCCTGGTCGAATAGGACCCTGCCCTATGCGAACCCAGTTTCTCCTTTTTGGTTGTAACATGATAACCAAGCATCCATTTGAAGAACCATCTATGGCACCAAAATCCTTGGATCGATATGTTACTTTTGGTATACTCCACTAGATTTTTGGATAAATATGGAGTATGGATGGGTTGGATTGAACCCCGAATCCAACCGAGCCCTCGAAGCGGAAACGCTAATAACTTACAGACTGGGCATCCAATTGATGTGTCATCTATTGTGTATGGTCCCTTTTGAAGTGATGAACCTTTGGGATACTTTATCGTGGAATTTCGGGGCAGTTGAGGTATGACTGATGGCTTGGGGAGTGGATCTTCCATGCGTGCTACATGCAGAACCCTGTGATTGGCTAAGATCTGACGACTACTGACCATTACGACTCGGAGTGACTCGACAGACCTAGTGGGGAGTGCCTCTGTGTGAGGTAGCAGACCCATGGGGGGGATCTCCTCTATGTGACATGGAATACCCATGGTACTCGACATTAGGAGTATCTTAGTAGTCCAGGAGGGGGTCGCCTCTGTGTGATGCGGTAGACCCATAGTGGGGAGAACCTCTGTGTGATGCGGTAGACCCATGGTACTCGATAGGAGGAGTACCTCAGCAGTCCATTATTAATGGGAAGAGCCTTTGTGTGATGCGGTAGTCCCACTGTACTCGAGATAGGAGGAGTTCTCCAGCAGCCGAGTTGTTCGATGATGTGACTGGGTATGTTACTCGTTACTACCCCTAGAATAACTTCTAATGTGAGATGTCTTTAACTTGTGCTTGTGATTGATGTTATGTTATGTGGTACTTTACTTGTGTGGTAATATACCTTCATGGTGTTACCTTATGGTATTATTCCCTCATGTATGATATGTGTATATCTTATCAACTTAGGTGTATGTGTGGGCACATATCTAAGTAGAGTTGATGTCTTGCTTGGGGGTTTTCTTTTGTGGAACTTTATGAGACCTATGGGTTCACGGGGTCCCTAATGAGTATCATTTTACTCACCCATGCATGGGCTTCGCCTATACCTTATTTTGTCTTGTGTAGATGATGTACAACATTGATCGAGTCTGAGGGAGATAGCACTGGATGATTCACGGTGGTGGACCATTTCAGCATGATGTGTTGCGGAGGAGACGGACAGACGTAGAGTGCTGAGGAGGCAATCTGTACCTACCCTTCAAGTAGGATCCTCAGATGAAGATCCAATAGCTATTTTCCTTTTCTTTTAGTGGTATTTTATTTTATGTTGTACTTTTATCTTTATATTTGGGCTTGTATTCTGACCCCTTTTACATTTAGCACTCTTTTACAACAGTAGTTTACTTCAGAGTTGCTTCTTGTCATGTTCTTGGACCGTGTTTTTTTACAGCATTAAAGGAAATGCCTTCTCGTTTTAGGGAGTATGCCTTTCGGTGCTAGTCTCCATCCCCTGGCCTATGGAGGGTAGGCTTGGGGTAGTCACGGAACGGGCCCTGGGGGACAGGTCGTGACAAAGTGGTATCAAAGGAGTTTGGTTCTACTAAAGAACTAGGACACTGATCATTTATGTGAAGCAATAGTGTTAAGTGTTATGAGTGTGGACTTCATTTTGGGGAGTCCAGTGTTAGTGCGACAGCCGACGTATCCATACACCAGGACCCTAAATTATGATTTCTGACTCAACGCATGAAAACACTGATTGCGTGTGTTTTTGAAAAGTTTTTCTTTTTACTTCTTTGGAGTCATCTCACCAGGTATAACTTAAAGATTGTGGCACACTTTTTATTTATCAGGATACCACCTCTTAAATAGCCACCCAGGTTTCTTGAGAGAGTACACGATGATGGCCCACCGAGCGATGAGGCCTCCGTGCAGGGCCCTCTTACGGCGTCAGCACCTTCCGGTGGTGTACCAGAAGCACCACTACCCATTAGAAGAGCGTTTCCACCATCCCCACCAATAGATAATGCATGCCAACTGTGTGCATTGCTTGAGTTACAGTGATAGAGGCCTCCAAGGTTTCAAGGTGAGATAGATTACTAGGTAGATGAGGACTGGATGGAGGTTGTATCTAGAGTTTTCCGCTTAGTTGAGACACCGGTAGAGCAGATGGTAATCCTTGCTTCTAGTATTTTTTAGTGGGTGACCATGTGGATGGTCTGCATACTGATGAGGCTTTGGTATGTCGACCGTTGCCCAAGATAGTACCTTCGGGTAGAGTGTCAGCTATATCACTACCCGTTGGGCAGCAATTACAACTGGAAGTACTGATAGAGGACACATTTAGGCTTTGTGCCTTGCATGAGTTTCAACATCGGATGCCCCCCCGGTTCTGAGGTGAGAACAACTCACAGTCAGCTAAGGACTAGCTTGATGGGGTGGCTGATAGTTCTCTAGTACTTATACAGCTTCGGCAGGACGACTTGTCAGTAGCTGAGTATTCATCGATACGTACCGACCATTTCTGGTACTCGATGAATATGATACGATCAGTACTTCGTGGGTCAAAATTCTGAGCATGGTGTGTTTAAGTACGTTCAATCCTGCGCTATTCTTCTATGCATTCTTACCTATGTTAGAGTGCTAGAGAGAACCTTTTCAGTTGAATGTTCTTTGGCTAAGAGGATACAGCTAGTGAATGGTAGTAGTGGGAAAGCAGGAAACTGGTGCCAGTCTCAGAGACTTGGGAATCTAAAATGTCTCAGGAAGAGGATGTTATAGGTATAGACAAATTTTTAGGGTTGCAGATGTCGGAGTGGATCTAGGAGAGCAGCATGAGGTGGTGTGCTTTCCAACCTTTTACAACCACTTCACCAATGTAGTCCCCACCATGCTCATGGAGCTGGTGGAAAGGACATGGGAGTAGCTACATGCGGTCAAGGAGTGTGTCCCAAGGACTCTAGGAATGATTCTAGGTATGGTATGTATCTACTACTTTCTTCCATATTAATAGACATAGGTACCAATCATTCCTTCCTTCCACGATTCTTGTCCAGAACCTAGAGTTTCTAGTTAAGATATTGACTTGACCCTCACATCTGGAGATACCTTTGGGAGGAGACTCAATAATCACACTTAAGCCGATGGTGTGATCTTACCCTTCAGGTGAGAGTTTCGGTTGGAACCTCTTAGTGGTAGCCTCGAGGCCTTACGTAGTTAGTTTGGGTATAAACTAGACATCCACAGTTCAAACTCAGATTTATTGTATTAGGCAAAAAGTTCATGGTTTACCTATAATGTTGGAATGGGATTTCCCTTGGTCTTCAAAAAAGGAATCCTAGGTAGTACAGGATAAACTCATGCATATGAGGGTGCAGCCGATCACTCTTGAGTCGTCCAAACTTACCCTCATGGTAGCAGGAGTTTTGAGTTTTTAGTTCCAAATAGGAGTGGTGGATCATGGGGAAATCTTTTCAAAAGATGTTTCTAGGATTACCTCCTTGAAAGGAAAGGGACGTCTACTTTGTCTAGGTACAACCAGAGCTTTTTACCCGACTTCTCCAGGGTAGCGGCACCCTTGTCAGCTTTGACGAAAAAGGGGGAGCCATTTTCAGTGGATGGAGAAGTGTCAGCAGAGCTTTCAAGAGCTGAGATAGAGACTGAAAAGTATAAATATGCTACGCATGACCTAGATTTAGTAGTAGTGGTCTTTGTCTTTAAGATGTAGCGACATTACTTGATGGGAGAATGTTTTATAGTCAGCTCTGATCACAAGAGTCTCAGGTATATCTTCTCTCAGAAGGACCTAAACCTGAGATAGTGGTGTTGTCTTGAGTTCCTCCAAGACTATAACTTGGAGATACTCTGTACTCCTGGGAAGGGGAATGTGGTAGCTGATGCACTCAGCAGGAGGTCTGGTCTGCAGTTGTCGAGTGAAGTGACAAAGAATCTAGTCGTGTTGGAGATATCCTTTGTGGATAGAGATGGGGTAGCATACCACCAGTCTATGATAGTCGCACCCCCACTCCTTCAGTGAGTCAGGGAGGCGCATCTTGGGGACATTGACAACAAGGCTCGATGTGCTCAGATATCCTCAGGTCAAGCACCTGATCGATTTTCTAAAGGTGGGGAGCACGTCATCCTCTTTAGAGGACATACCATGGTACCAGTACTGCTATAAGATTAAGTGTTGAGGGAGTTCCATACGACCCCTTGGGCGATACATACCGGTGTGGTGATGATGTACTAGGATCTTCAGCGTTATTACTGGTGGCCAGGGATGAAGAAATCAGCAGTAGATTTTGTGTCACTATGTCTCACTTGTCGGTAATTGAAGACTCTACAAAGTTGGCATAAGTCTTATGCTGATAGGATACGGAGACCCTTAGAGTTCCAGGAGGGGGACCACGTATTCTTACGAGTCTCTCCTCGATGGGTAATATGGAGATTTGGCCAAGGTGGAAAGTTATCACTAAGGATTATCAGTCCTTTTCTGATACTTCATAGGATAAGCGAGGTATCATACCACTTGGCTCTTCCACCACAGTTGGATAGGGTGCATGACGTCTTCCATGTATCCCAGCTGAGGAGATGTGTGCACGACCCATACCACATCATCAACCAAGGAGAGCTGGACTTTGATGATGTGGTGACGTTTACATAGGTTCTAGTGGAGATTGAGAATCGACAGGAGTGGGTCCTTCGTGGGTATTCGATACCTCTAGTTCTTGTATGCTAGCAGCACGAGAACTTCCAGGAGAGCACATGGAAGCAGGAGGCTCAGATTCGTGCTCAGTACCCTCTTTTGGATGTTTTTCCTTTATTTTGGATTTCAAGGATGTAAAGCATTAATGTGGGGAGTTTTTTATGTCTCAGAAATTCGGTATAATTTTTTTTATTATATGGAATTATTTTGAGACCGTGAAATTTGACGGTGTGTGATTCTGAGGCCCGAAATGATCTGTCGAAGTTTTCTTAATCTTTAATTATCGTACATAACCAGTTTTCCTAAAAAAGCGGAATAACTCTTAAATATTTACTTGGACCAAAAATATGAGGGCACCGCTGCGCTTAAGATGAAGGTTTTACCCTAGGAACGACTTAAGTTTAGTTAGCGTAGGCCTCCTGTGACAAAACCCAAAAATAGAATAACCGTAAATAAAATAATTAAATAAATTATTTTATTTTTCAAATGCTTATAAATCAAAAATGGTAAATTGGAGTGAAAATCTGAGACCACCGCTGAACTTGTGATGGTATGATTTTTCTAGGAAGATACTAGCCTTGGTCGGCGCGAGCCACCAGTGAAAGTAAGTTTTTGGCCATAAATAATATAATTAAGTGACAATAATTTTATTGTAAAATCCATAACTTTTAAATGGTAACATGGATTGGAAATCCAAGAGTACCGTTGGGTTTTTTAGGGTGTTTTTCACTTAGACAGAGCCTAACCTCGACCGACACGGGTCGAGGGTGACTGTTATTAATTTTTCGAACTTTTTTTTGGGTACGTTTAGTAAACACGCGAGCAGCGTTTTCAATCTGTTGAACCGGTGCTCGGATTAAAAATCTGAGGGCACCGTTGAATCCACAGTGCCGGGATTTTTTTAAGGGAGGATTTACTTTGACTGAAGTAGAACTAGAGAAGAAGTTATTTTTTGTGACTTGTAAAAGGAAATGAAATAAAATAATCTCACTATTTTATTTCTTTTCCACCAACGGACAAGCAGTAGTGTGGGACCAGTGGTGATTCAATCCATTAAATGGATTAACCCTTCAAATACTAAGTAAGAGAGTCGTTGGAATTTAGGGAGGTTCCTATTAAATGAACATTCATAAATTCCACGATCATTACTTACCCTCTCCCGCTTCTATTTATATGGATCTTGGGGGGGATTGGCACGACTTCACCAAGCGAAAAAACTCTGGTAAAGTGCCGCGATGCACAACACTTGGAGGACGAAGCCGGTTCCAGCGGGATGTGAAAAGAGAACCCAATCCACAAACCGAAGAACGATGATCGAGTGGCATCATTGGAGGATTGTTGTGGGAAGAAGGAATGCCGACACTTCCCCAAACATGGATTCTCTCCAACAAACTTGAGGTAGGGGTTTTATTTATGATTGAATTTACTTTATTTATTCTTCATATCCTAAATTCATGACGACGATGGCCAAAAGAACATTTCCATCGTACCACACATAAATCTTTCTCCTCTTTATTTTTATTCGTTGTGCGTTCATAGTGCGTTCTCCAATGACTAATATTTATTGACATAGGAAACACATAGTTTTTTTGAGCGCGATATATGGAAATGGATCCCTCAATGCAAGGATCACGAATATGTGGTCGTTTAATTTTTCAGGCTTGGAACGAAGTCGTAGGGACTCACGGAAGAAGGCGGTGGTCGACACCCGGCCGGCCGTGAGGAAGGAAGGGCGGCGCGTGTCTGCACCGCCGGTTGATGGGGAGATCACGGCCCGTCGACCGTAGTGGGATAGGGTAGAGGCCGACAACCGGTCGGCTGCATGGCAGAGCGGCGACACCCATCCACGCCACCAGTGGAGAAGAAGGCCATGGCCGCTTGGCCACGGCGGAGGCCAAAGAGTGCCCGGCCTTCTAGCCAGCCTCACCCGAATTGGCGGGACCCCTTCAGCGGGTCCTGCGTGCCACCCATCCGAATGGTCCAGTGGACTGTTCGGAAAAATTGGAAGGGGCCACTCCCCCTTCGGCGCCATATTAGGCAAACCGCGTGCCCAGTGGGCCGCACCATAGTGGGTCGCACCCAGTGGGCCACACCACAGCAGGTTGTGCCGAACGGTCCGCACCCCAGCAGGCCGCGCCCAGCAGGCCACGCCACCGGGCTGAGCCCCCCCCCCCCCTTTATGGGTCCGGCCAGGTATGATGAGGCCCAGTCCATTCAGACCAGACCCGGACCGGGTTTGTTCGAACCAAACTGGATCGGTCGGTCCGGGTCGGGTCGGCCCGGTCAGGTCGGACCGGACCCGGACCCATCCGAACACAGTTTCGCCTTTTTGGCCGTAACTTGAGAACTGGGTATCCGTTTGATGAACCATCTGCGGCACCATAATCCTTGGATCGAGAAGGTCCTTTTGGTATACTCCACTTAAGTTTTGGATAAAGTTGGGGTACATCCTAGTTGGATCAAACCCTGAATCCAACCGGGACATCGGAGCGGAAATGCAAATAACTTATAGACCATGCGTCCAATTGACTTGTCGTCTGTTGCGTTGGGTCCCTTTTGATGTGTTGGAACTTTGGGATACTTTTTCGTGGAACTTCAAGATGTTTGAGGTATGACTGATGGCTTGGGGATACTTTTTCATTTGTACATGTGCCTTTATTGTTGGGCATGTATTTCGGCCCCCTTTTACTTTCAGCACTCTTTTACTATAGAGGTTTACTTCATAGTTGCTTCTTGTCATGTTCTTGGACCGTGTGTTTGTACAGGATTAAAGGAATTGCCTTCCCATTTTAGGGAGTATGCCTTTTGGTGAAAGCTGCCAGCCCCTGGCCTATAGAAGGTGGGCTTGGTGTAGTCATGACATAGGCCCCGGGGGACGGGTTGTGACATGATGCTTCATTTCCATCTCATACATTCAATCCATTTAAACACCATGTTTTAACTTTTATTTCATTCACTCCATTTTCCATGCTATTCATCAAGTAGGTCACACCCAAATCTCAAGAATTATGTCCACTATTTAAATTCCCATCTAAGGCCCCAACAAAATAAGAAAAGAAATAGTGTGAAAAATCACCCACACCCTCTCTTCACCCCCTCCCCCCCATTATTTTACAATCCTTTCCCTCCAATTATCATCATATCCATTTAACCACCCATTATTTACACATGGTGTATTCCCTACATCCACATTTCTATCCATGTTTAAACTTCACTGTTCCTAAAACACCATGATCTGTTAGCCAAACTGCAGATGAAAGTGATCAGCACCAATAAAACATTAGAGATGGTAATAATTCAATAAATAAACATATATTATGAGTTTTTGTATTCCCTCTATACTATTCATACATAAAATATTTTATAAGTCATATAGATGAATTTTATGGATATATTATTTGGGATTTAATACACACTTGAGCTTACTTTAGACAAAGTTAACTTCCATCTAGGCAGGTACCAGTAGAGATTATCTTTGGAAGAATTTATAATGGGTTTGTAAATATATATCAAAAGTTCTTTTGGACATAATAATATAATTATCTCATGATTAAGATAAATAATAACATGGAACATCAAAGGTGGACCACTATCATAGATAACCTACAAAGAAAAAATGAAAAAAGAAATTACAAGATCACTCAACTTATGGGTCCCCACTTTGTGGTTATATATAGGTCAATTTAATATGATTGGATGATTTTAAGAGACTCTCATAGGGATATGAAATATCTAGAGTTGATCATACTAACAACTATTTCCAATAATGAGTCAGATTTCAATATGGATCAAAAAAATTCTCTTTATTTTTACTGATAAGTGAAAAGGCCTATGTGAATTATAATTATGGTAAATTTTATTGCATACGTGGGTAAAAAACTAGAGTTTTTAGATTCCTTCTTTCCCTTATTCTACATGGAGAGTCTATAGTTGGTAGATTTATATTTTCTCTTCCAGAAGGGTTTCGTAATGAAGAAGGGAAGGATGTATAAGTGTTCTGAAGATTATGATTTTCATTTAGATGTGGTTAAGGAAATTAAAGGCTAATAACTAGTAGCCTCTATGTCCCATCCATCCCCTATAAATTCTCTGATGAGGGAAACTATATCATCCAATCATCCATCCCTACCCTTCACTACTCAGGATAAGTGGTTCTACTATTTTGGAGTAGACCTAAACTTTGTAATTGAGAATAAGTGGACTCCCTTTTTGTCTTTGAGGATATTTTTTACTTCATCACCAATACACCCAAATTCTCAGACATCACATCACTCCCTAGTACAATATACACTTGGGGGGACATCTTTAAAGCTAGGCCAAACCACACATAGAGATCATCCTTAGCCTATTGTTCATGTGTTCTCAAAGGTCACAGATATCATTACTAGTATAGATGCCCATCAAGCGTATGTGCTTGAGTCCCATATGAAGGGAAAGGTAATTTCCACCAAGAATATAGAGGATATTATATCCATATATTTATCCACTCTATAGATAATATCTCTTTATTAAGGATTTTTGAGTGCATTTTGTTTATATCTGAACATACTCTTCCCATGGGTGAAACAAACTACCTCTATCCCACTGCGGATTTCTTGATCCATAATTGTATCAAATAATATCCATTAAATTCATTATATGTCTTCACTCTTGGACTAGGTACTACTAATTCATTTGATGTGGCCAGGAGGAATCAGATTCTACTTAGGAGTAGGATCTTTTTAAAGAGGTAGGGTGTATAGGCCTAAAGTCTTAGGATCCCCTCCCTCCTCATCCTATTATTTTATCATTTTAGTTATAATTTTTTTCTATACTTTATTGTGTTTTCATGTGTTATTTAAAATTTACATCCTCATAGCCATAAATATTGAAATATTTTGTAGAATAAATGGAACTATATTTTTGCCTACACTCATTTATGATGAATATTTCTTATTTTCTCTAGACTAACTAGTTTAAAGTGAATATTTGTAATTTAAAGTATTACCACCACACCTCCAAACTATAAAAATTTTATAGATTAAACTAGAATAATATTTTAGGAAGGGTGCTATTGTCATTATGGAATTTTTCACATTATCTCTTTTTCTTTGTGCCTTTTCTTTATTGATTTCACATAACTAAATTCTTCTAATTTATCACCTTGATTTCAAACAATGGGGACACTATTTGATATTAATTTTAGGGAAGATATTATTAAAAAACATTAATTTATAATTTTAATTAGTTATAATAAGATAAAATTTCTATTGGATGCTTTATTTTATCTTGAGTAATTTACAACAACCATAGAAATTGAATTAAAATATTTAGGTTTAATTCATTGAAAATTAATTTTTTATTTAATTTTTTTTGAAAACAAGAATGATTACTTAATTTAATTTTTCCTCTAGTTTAAATTTAATAAATTTATTATTGATTTATTTATTACTTTGTGTTCATGTTTTTAGTGATTTCCAACCATTTTGACAATCCATTACTGAAAGGTAATCAGAACTTTTTTCATACTCTTTTATATACCCTCTCTCTTCAGATAACATGGGACATGTATATTTACTAGTACCTACGTTTTTAACTCATTAAACCATAAATATTTTTCAAATAACATTTATATTATTATAGACATTTATTTTTCCCCATTTACCTGTGGTCCTACCCCATGTCTAACCCTCTTTTAAGGCCATGGTAGTCATGAATTTCATTGTTTGGAAGCCACATTGCTAGTCGAACTATCCTTTACACCCTAATTATATTAATATGATTTCATGATATTTATATCGAGATTTATGAGAGGTATTTTTGATATAAAGAACAATCATATTAGAATTCCATGTAGGGGAAGATGTGAGGTTCCCATTAGAAGGTATATATTTGATTAAAAGATATTTTTTATTGTAATTTTGTTATTACTATTATTTTTTATAAAGAAAAATTATAGTACTAGTTTTTATATTTTACCTATTTATGATCACCTTCACTGTCACACCTCGACTGCAAATGACCTTTTCTTACTCCTTTATTGGTTTCGGTTTGATTTTTTTTCAATGTTTAATTGTGTTGACAGGTTTCGCACCGGTGCGTGGTCACCGCATCGTTAGCGGTGACCGTGCGTTCGGCCCGGGCGGCCGTTTGTTCACCTGATGTTTTAAATATTCATTTTTTTTATTCTGAAATTAATATAATTATTAGTATTAAATTGTTATAAATATTATTTTTATTTTTATTATTAAGATCGTTAAATTATTATTGTTATTATAGTTACGGTATTATTATTATTATTATTATAAAGTTTTATTATTTTTATAACGTTTTATTATTATTATTCAGATTGATTTTATTTATTTACTTATTCTATCATATTATTATTATTATTATTATTATCACTATTATCATATAAGTATTTTTTTACCCCCTAACCCTAACCTTCCCCTACCTCCTGCGTGAGCCGCCCCCCTCCTGCGCTCCCTTTCCACCGCATGACCCCCCACCTTGAGCGCGCCCCCTCCTACAGTTTCCCCTCCCCTCCGGCTTCACTCTGCCCCAGGCGTGCTCACCGCCAGCTCCCGGACTCCATCCGGCGCCCCGTGCCCCGCCTGCCGCGTGACCTCCGGCGGCCCCGCTCTCGCACTCCCAGCCTCCCGTCGTCACCGCTCCTCGCCTGCCCGTCGTCTGGCCTCCGCCCCATCGCCCAGTTCTCGTGCCGCCCTACCCTCTGGAAACCCTGTCGCGCCTCCCCACCCTCCGGAAACCTCGTCGCGCCTCCCTCTTGCTCCGGAGACCCCGCCGCCCAGCCCGCTTCCCCTTCGCCACGCCCAGCCGCCTGCCTGGCCTCCTACTTCACCCCCCCCCCCCCCCCCAGACTGTCCTCCGCGTGAGCCCCGGCCTCCGCCGGTCTCCTCCCGGCATCCCGACCTCTGATCGGCCTCAGGTCCTCCCGATCGCTGCGCCCCGCTCGCCGTCCCGCCTCACCCAAGGCGGCGCCGCCCACGCGGCCCCCTGCCTCGGCCCCCGCTCCCCGTTCTCGTCGCTGACCACCACCCATGCAGCCCCGGTTCCTTCCACGTGGCCTCCTCCGGCCAGCTGCCGCCCTGCCTCGGTTGGGCCTCCTCTGGCGACCCGGTCTCCGACACCCCTCTCCATCAGTCCCCGGGCACTTCCGGCTTTTTTCTGGCACTCCGGCGCACCCTTCGGCCCCCGCACGGCATCCCGACCCTTTTTCTGGTGGTCTGGCCAGCCACCTCTGCCTTGAACCGGCTAGCGGTGCACTCGACTGTCGTTTCCCAACCTTCACCGCTCTCCCTGCCAGTGTGTGCCTCCCCTTTAACTGGCGTGTGATCCCGACAGTCGAGCATGTATGCGTCGAGGTAGTCTTTTGTGGCTGATTGTTGTTTGAGTTTATTTTTATATCCATGGCTTGTTGTTTTGCTGTTTTGGTGTTTGTTACAGCGCGTCAGCGGGATTATTCCGCAACGCTGCGGTCTTCAGCTTGCGCGTGCGTATGCACCTGCGCGAGGTGTGATGTGTCGTCGAGTTCACTTTGTGACTTCGAGGTAGGTCTTTCACTGCACTTTCCTTTAAGTTTAGAAATTTATTTATTCCTTGATATTTCATTGTTTTCGGTACATTTAAAGTAGTACTAGATAGTTATGGATAAAGTGGTGACTTTTTGAAGTTGAAATCTGCTTATTTCACGCATTTCACCGAAAGTATCTTTCCTCATTATAATGGTGTGTTTTTCTGGTGATATTGCTAAATGGGTACCTTATAAAATGTGCAAATTTTGTTGTAATGTGTTTTGAAATGGTTTTGGTGTGTGTAAAATGGTGGGTGTATCGTTTATGGAAAATAGCGATCTCTTGAAAATTTGGATAGAGGAAATGCCTGTTTGGCCTTTGAACTAGATTTTGGAATTTGTCTGTGGTGGTTTGGTTTTCCTTTAATGGGTTTATAAGTGAGTTTATGGTTTTCAACATGATGTCGTGTGTTATTTATTTTGGAAACGCCTTGGTATCTAGTGGTTTAAATGCTGAATGATATGGTGGCCCGGTTGGCACTTTATGGAATGTGAAGTGATTTTATATATATATACATACTTATGGGGCATCTCTACAGGGGGACTTCCCTTTGAGGGTTGTCGTGTAGCGGTGTCCGTGTAAGGGGTTGGAAAGTGCGGTGAGATGAGTCATGCATGCGAGGGCCTCCCACTTACACAGTATTATTAAAACCACCGTGGGTTCCTGGGCATCTTTTAGAGAATCAAGTGACAGTTGTTGGCTAACCCCGATTAGACAGGTTGGTCCCTCCTTGGTACGTAAGGCCTTGTGGGGCGTGCCACTGGTTGGCTGTTAGGGAGGCCAATTGGTTATTGACTATGGAGTACCATGCCGGTAGGTAGTCTGAACTCGAGTACGTCCAGGGGTTTTCTAGGGATGTTTAGGATCACCCATGGTTACATGTTTTTCCTTTCTTGTTTAGTCTCATTTGTCCTTTATAGCTTATAATATTCTAATATGTAAAAATGGTTTTCAAATGAAAATTATTTATTCCCTTTGTGTAAAATTTGAAGATGTAACACTTCTTTCACTTTTTGAATGAGTTTGGCACAAATGAAAGGAATCTAACTTTTGAAAAAGAATAAGGGTAATGTCTCGTGTTTTGGTTTTTCAAGTGAAATATTATGGGAGCTTACTTTTATACATTGTAGTTCAAACCTGTAATTTGTAAATTCTTTACTCACTAGAAGTGCTTCGGAATTTTTTTTGTTGGGCTTACCTACTAAGTACTTTTGTAGTCACGCCTATCTTTTACCATTTTAGTTGCAGGTTCCCCTTGTTCAGGTTATTCTAGTTTGAGTCGCTCGGTGTTGGAGTGAGGTTGGTCTTTGATTGGGTGGTGATCTGTGAGGTCACATGGAGGTATGTTTGGTCGTGTGGATTTTATTTCTTTTCTGTTGTTAGCATTTATTTGTTCTGTTTAGTTAGTTTTCTTACCTCGATCCTACGTTTTTTGGCTGAAATCATTCCCAACGATAAAAGTTTGATGCCCGACACTAGTTTCCATCCCGGGGGGATCGAGAATGCCCCTCGGGACTTGCCGCGGACCGGCTCGGGTGACCGGTTCAGGGTTGACCTGGGCTGGTTCGTGAAAAAATGGTATCAGAGGAGGCCCTTGTTATTTGGGTTGTCCGGTAGGTGGAGATTAGGAATGTCAGGACTCGAGAGGTAGGTACGGGAAGAACGTCATGAACCCTCACCCATTCTGCACCTTGAGTCGCCAAGGGTAGTCTGGGAATTGAGTCTTTGTCTCATCTTGTTTTGTTTTGAATTGAGGGATGACAATGGAGGCAATCCGATGTTACAGCGTGATCTCACATGGAGTAGTGACCCATGTGGAGTCCGGGTACACGGGTTGAACTACTCCTAGTGGTCGACACTTACTTGGGACACGGCCCACTACCATGTCGCCAAGTTAAGAGTGACTACTAGTCCCTCACTCCGGTGTTTGATGCAATTTGAGTGTTGTATTCATTCTGGTTGGTGTAAGTGCATTTTTTTGGAAATGAAAAAGGGTTTTTGAAAATGGGATTGATTTCTTTTAAAGGAATTTAAATGTATGAAATGGTTTTAAAAACTAAAATCTCTTGATTTGGAAATCCTTTTCTTGGTTGGTTTTGGTCGAAAATGGTTTGGGGTGAAACCTCAGGATCTCTTTATGAACATTTTCACATGTGTGAGAATGCATGGGAAGTGCGTTTTGGTGCGCGTATGAATGAAAAGCAGATGAAGACACGTGTAATGGTTCATGGGATCACCTGGGTGTGTATTTGAAATAATAGGTTGGACCTTGTTGTCTGAATTATTTTTTTAAGGGAAAATGGTTTTGTAAAGTGATTTTGGTTTGAAAGTTGATTGGTTTTGGAAGGTGGTCTTGAAATAAGGTGGTTTTGAAGACTAAAATGAAAAGGGGATTCTAAAAGGTGGATTATATTTGGGGTTGTGTTTGTTTTGTTTGGTTTTGAGATGGTTATTGTTGGATGAGGGTGTTTTATTAATGTTGTTTCGATCGATATGAGTTTCGGCTTGGTGATTTATATGTTGTTCAGAAATGCAACCCAGAAAGGCCCTCAATGTTTTGATGAGTCATGCCCAATTTTTTTCCCTTCTCGGATGTTGTATGTCCTTCATAGTGATTGGTGTCTGTTAGAGACAACTTAGTGGCTTGAAGAGGTCGATCACATCTTCAGGGTATTGGGAACTCCCGAAGCTGTTAGAGTGCATGCCGTTTTAGGTCTGTTCGAAGGTCCAACTCAGGACGAGTATGAGTTGTTCTCCCCACCATCACTGCAAGTTGGGATAACGTGAGTTTTCTTTAAATCTGTCCTCGTCCGATGGTTTATTCCTGGAGAAGTGAAGATGAAGAAAAGGGAAGAGTTTGAGCGTATTCAACAAGTCCAACAGATGGTGAAGGCATATGTTGACCATTTCAAGGATCTTGTGTCCTTTTCTCCGGAGATAGCGTCACAAGATTTGATGAATACTTCCCTCTTTATAAGGGGTCTCTATCCAGAGATCAAAGAGCAAATCTTTCCTTTTTCGGAGCATCACTTTTGAGAAGTTGGTGTGTGAGGTGTTTTAGCTGAGTTGGTCTCCGGAGCGTAGATGTTTGGCAATCCACTGTATCCAGTTTCTCATGAAGGTCTCCCATCTTATGAGAAGAGTGTGTCAGATGGATATGTTCCCAAAGAGTCCTCTGTAGTGTCTCTGACTTTCAGTTCGTCAGACTGTCTAATGGTGTACCGTCAGTATGAACCTTTTGGGTATACAAAGCTTTCATGTCACACTTGTACAATGACATGTCATCATTGCAGTTGTCTGGATCATCTAGAGAAATTTTTCAGGAAGCGTCGCTTGAAGAGGATTCTGTGATCAGAGAATGTTAGTGCATGACTATGAGGCAGGAGATGCTTCAGCCATCAGATCCCCAGCCACAGGTCTCGGGGTGAAGTTCGCACACGGTCAGGAGTTCATGGGGATTTGAAGCCTCAGTTTGGGTTTTGTGTGCGGTGTTGGAAACAAATCATTAAAATTACTTTCATTCACATTCCTCCACTATTAATGTTATGGCGTTGTCGTAGGTTCATTGTGTTGTCGTGAATTTGGGATGAGTATGTTCATTTGTAATCCAAGCAGTCTTGTTTGTCTGATTATGGTGTTATGGATCGTGTGTTTTTCTTAAAGGTGTGTTTATATCTTACATGAGTTGATCTCGGTTTGACTGTGTTCATTTTGAGAGGTAAGTGTCTTTGCGAGAAGCGAAGTTGTGGGAAAGCTTGGGGTTACATCGTGGGTTATGTCTTTTCAGAGGTTCCTTTCTTTCATAGTGTTCAGGGTTTATGGTCTAGGTCTAGAGTTCCATATTTTAGCGGATGTGTTGTTTCGCTCAGGCTATAAAGGTTAGTTTGGGGTAGTTGGGAGTTCCCTCGTCGCCACCCTCCCGAGGTGGTTTGGTCGAGTGTTAAATATCCGTACAGGTTGAGTTCTTATGGTGGGAAGAACCCCTTCATGTTCTCCACTCAACCACGGACTTCGGTTTTCTCTTGAATCAGTCGGGTGTGACCTGTGTAGAGTAAGGTCATCCCGAGATTCTCAGTTCTCTTCGGTTCCTTTAGTTCCGTTTGGACATGGACTTGAATCTTGACTGACTTTTGGCTTGGTGACTTTCTGGGGGCAGAAAGGGTCTGTGGTGAGGAGAATTGTCACACCTCGACCGCAAATGACCTTATCTTACACCTTTCTTGGTTCTGGTTTGATTTTTTTTCAATGTTTAATTGTGTTGACAGGTTTCGCACCGGTGCACGGTCACTGCATCGTTAGCGGTGACCGTGCATTCGGCCCGGGCAGCCGTTTGTTCGCCCGACGTTTTAAATATTAATTTTTTTATGCTGACATTAATATAATTATTAGTATTAAATTGTTATAAATATTTTTTTTTATTGTTAAGATCATTAAAGTATTATTATTATTATATTTACAAAATTGTTATTATTATTATTATAATGTTTTACTATTTTTATAACGTTTTATTACTATT
This sequence comes from Viscum album, assembly GCA_963277665.1. NCBI lineage: Eukaryota > Viridiplantae > Streptophyta > Magnoliopsida > Santalales > Viscaceae > Viscum > Viscum album. The sequence continues at coordinate 1,531,511,503 of OY728161.1, read as the reverse complement.
ATTAAGATTGAGTTTATTTATTTACTTATTCTATCATATTATTATTATTATTATTATTATTATTATTATTAATTTTATTATTATTATTATTATTATTATTATTATTATATAAGTATATATATATATTTTTACCCCCTAACCCTAAACTTCCCCTACCTCCTGTGCGAGCCGCCTCCCACCTGCGCTCCCTTTCCGCCGCACGACCCCCCACCTTGAGCGCCCCCCCCCCCTCCTGCGCTTTCCCCTCCCCTTCGGCTTCACTCCGCCCCAGGCGTGCTCGCCACCAACGCCCAGCCTCCGTCCGGCGCCCAGCTCCCCGCCTGTCGTGTGACTTCCGGTGGCCCTGCTCTCGCACTCCCAGCCTCCCGTCACTGCCGATCCCCGCCTTCCCGCCATCTGGCCTCCACCCCAGCGCCTAGCTCCCATGCCGCCCTTCCCTCTGGCAACCCTTCCGCGCCGCCCCACCCTCCTGCAACCTCGTCGCGCCTCCCTCCACCTCCGTTGACACCACCGCCCAGCCCGCTTCCCCTTCGCCACGCCCAGCCGCCTGCCCGGCCTCCCACTTCACCCCCCCTGGCCGGCCTCCATGCGACCCCCGGCCTCCGCCAGTCTCCTCCCGGCGTCCCGACCTCCGACCGGCCTCAGGTCCTCCCGACTGCTGCGCCCCGCTCGCCGTCCCGCCTAGCCCAAGGCGGCGCCGCCCGCGCGGCCCCCTGTCTCAGCCCCTGCGCCACGTTGCCTTTGCTAACCGCCACTCGGGCGGTCCCGGTTCCTTCCGCGCAGCCTTCTCCGTCCAGCCACCTCCGGATGCCGCCCTGCCCCGTCCGATCCTCCTCCGGCGACCTGGTCTTCGGCTCCCCGCTCCAGCAGCCCCCGGGAACATCCATCATTTTCATGGCACTCTTGGGCACCCTTCGGCCCCCGCACGACATTCAGACCCTTTTTTCGTCAGTCCGGCCACCCGCCACCGCCTTGCACCGGCCAGCGGTGCACTCGACTGTCGTTTCCCGACCTCCGGCGATCTTCATGATAGTGTGTGTCGCCCCTTTAACTGGCGCACGACCCCGGCGGTCGAGCGCATCTGCGCTGAGGTAGTCTTTTGTGGCTGATTTCAATTTGAGATTATTTTTATATCCATGGTTTGTTGTTTTGCTGTTTTGGTGTTTGTTGCAGCGATTCGGTGGGATAATTTTGCAACGCTACAGTCTTCACCCTGCGTGTGTGTACACGCCTGCGCGAGGTGTGCTGTGTCGTCAAGTTCACTTTGTGACTTTGAGGTATGTCTTCCACTACACTCGCCTTTAAGTTTAGAAATTTATTTATTCATTGATATTTCATTTTTTTGGTAAATTTAAAGTAGTACTAGATAGTTTTGGATAGAGTGGTGACTTGTTGAAGTTGAAATCTTTTTATTTCTCGCATTTCACCGAAAGTAACTTTCCTGGTTTTAACGGTGTGTTTTTATGGTGATATTGCTAAATTGGTACCTTATAAAATGTGCAAATCTGGTTGTACTGTGTTTTGAAATGGTTTTGGTGTGTTTAAAATGGCGGGTGTATCGTTTATGGAAAATTGTGATCTCTTGAAAATTTGGATAGAGGAAATGCCCATTTGGCCTTTGAACTGGATTTTGGAATTTGTCTGTGGTGGTTTGGTTTTCCTTAAAACAGTTTCTAAGTAAGTTTCTGGTTTTCAACATGATGGCGTGTGTTATATCTTTTGGAAACGCCTTGGTATCTAATGGTTTAAATGCTGAATGATATGGCGGCCAGGTTGGCACTTTATGGAATGTGAAGTGATTATATATATATATACATACTTATGGGCCATCTCTACAGGGGGACTTCCTTAAGAGGTTTTTCGTGTAGCGGTGTCTGTGTAAGGGGTTGGAAAGTGCGGTAAGATGAGTCACATGTGCGAGGGCCTCCCACTTACACAATATTATTAAAACCATTGTGGGTTCCTGGGCGTATTTTAGATAATTGAGTGACGGTTGTTGGGTAACCCCGATTAGACGGGTTGGTCATCCCCTTGGTAGGTAAGGCCTTGTAGGGCATGCCACTAGTTGGCTATTAGGACGACTAGTTGGTTATTGACTATGGAGTACCATGTCGATAGGTAGTCTGAACCCGAGTACGTCTAGGGGTTTTCTAGGGATGTCTAGGATCACCCATGGTTACTTGTTTTTCCTTGCTTGTTTACTCTCAGTTGTCCTTTACAGATTATACTATTCTACTTTGTGAAAAGAGTTTTCAAATGAAAATTCTTTATTCTCTTTGTGTAAAATTTGAAGATGTAACACTTCTTTCCATTTTTGAATGAGTTTGGCACTAATGAAAGAAATCCATCTTCTGATAAAGAATAAGGGTAATGTATCATGTTTTTTTTATTCAAGTGTAATATTAGGGGAGCTTACTTTTATACATTGTAGTTCAAACCTGGAATTTGTAAATTCTTTACTCACTGGAAATGCATTGGAATTTTGTTGTTGGGCTTACCTACTGAGTACTTTTGTACACACGTCTATCTTTTACTATTTTAGTTGCAGGTTCCCCTTGTTCAGGTTTTTCTGGTTTGAGTCACTCGGTGTTGGAGCGAGGTTGGTCTTTGATTGGGTGGTGATCTGTGAGGTCACATGGAGGTATGTTTGGTTATGTGGATTATATTTCTTTTCTGCTGTTAGAGTTTATTTGTTCTGTTTAGTTAGTTTTCTTGCCTCGATCCTGCTTTTGTTTAGGCTGAAATCATTCCCAACGATAAAATTTTGATGCCCAGCACTAGTTTCCATCCCGGGGGGATCGGAACGCCCCTCAGGACTTGTTGCAGACCGGCTCGGGTGACCGGTTCAGGGTTGACCCAGGCTGGTTCATGACATTCACTCAACTTGTGATCTTTTCATAACTATTACAGTTAATGTTGTGAGGATATAAATAAGGGTAGTGTGATGGGTGTGATATTTGATCCATGAGAATTCACATTGGAAAAATGAAAAAATTATAAATGAGAAAAAGAGGAATAATTTTTTTAATGTCTTCAATCTATTAGATATATTTTTTAGATAATCTAATAAATTTGTATCCTTTTTTTAATCACAATAAACTTTATACTGAATTGAATTTTTTATTTCTCATTTGATTTTTTTTTAATACATAATCTATATTGATTTAAATTACACTAAACTGAAGTCATATATATGTCCTAGAAATTTTTGAATATGCACTAAAGTGTATCCATTAGAAACTATACCTCTATGATGGCATGCTGATTGGATGATAGTGACAGAGCATACATCTATTAGTAGATGGATTGTTTCACCTGATTCAGTTACAACCAATCCTGGAGTTTATAACATCTAACTATTACAGTTTTTTACAATGTTATCTATGAATTATACCCAAGGATTCATGGATTGGTAAATAAAAATCTATGAAATACACTAATCTTATGTATAGTCGATATGAAGTTTTCATCACCTCGATGCTTCAAGTACTTTTAATTGTACTTTTTTCTTTTAGTATGTTTTTGATAATTGATACCATTATGTGATGTTTCATTATAAATATCTTATATTAATTTTTTTTTTATAATCCTATGTGATTGAGGGGTTACTGGGAATAGGTCCTAGTACTATACAATTCATTGAGATTGGTGAGATTCTAGGAATGATAGTTGTATTATTTGAACCTTCATGTTTGATAAAGTCCAACTGTATACATATTTTCAGTCATAAGATTGAAGAGGTTCTCAATGATAGAGTAACCTACATCCAATGTTTTTGTTGAAAATTTTCCTATTTGAGAATTTGTTGCCTCTAATGAGCTTTAGTAAAAAAAGTTATAGGTTTGGAACTTGATACCTTCATATGGGTCTATAGCCTAAAAAGTTCTAACTGAACTAGGATACCTTAGTTTAGGTTATAAAACCACATGCTTATTTGGTTTAAAGGAAAATACTTTACTGATTATAAGTCTTTTTGGTAATAAATTTCGTTAGGTTTTTTTATTATTATGTAGAAATACAAGAATTTTTTTATATTTTATTTTTAATCTCTGATGTGGTATTTCTTTTATCAGAAAGTGTTTAATTAATGGTTGTTTATTTTCCACTTATTTTGATTTTTTTACTCTAACATTGATCATCACTTGAAAAATTTTATCATATAAAAGCTTTATTGGGTGAAAATTTATGAGTCGCATTTTGAATACAATTTACCACACACATTTAATGTCATATCATCCATCTTCTGGTACAAATTTTTTATCAAATAAAGTCTATTGATATTTGAGATAGATTCTATATTTGATCTAATATATTAGTTTTTTATTTTCTATTTATTTACCAGAAATTATATTAGTTTACTTACACTAACCATGTAAAATATAAAAGATCTATTTTTGTCTATTTGGTAGGTATTATTGAATTCATAAGTTTAGAGAACTTGAATCCAAAAAAAACATTGATATATGAGGGTGTTTATTATGAATATTAGGGAGATTATATGGATAAATATTTGATTAAAAATGTTCTACCGAACTATCATATCATAACTACAAATTATAAAATTTTAGAGATTTGATTTCTTGGTTTTAATTGAGATGAGAGGGTGGATTTTAAGTTAAATTACTTAGTTGGGAATACTTTTTTGTGTTCTATCTAATGTTGCACTTATATTCAAGTTTCATCTTGTAAAAAAATTACAGGATTTAGAAGAACCTTGAAACTTCTCATTTTGGAACATTGAATGTTATAGAATCTAAAAGGGCAATACTAAGATTTTATTATCAAAGTGTTGATTGTTTTTCCAAGTGAACCTATAGAATATAAGCACTAATAGTTTTTAATTATTTTGAATAATCTTTAGTTACATAGTTAAAAATAAATCTCATGTGAACAACTAATTGAAAATATTATCGATATTCTACTAAATGAATCGGAATCTAAGAAGACTATGATAGATTATACCATGAATATAACAAATATTGGTCTTGATGAATAAATTGGAATGATAATCTGATAAAAAAATAATCTTAATAGATATTATATGAAATATTATAAAAATGATGAAGTTAAATTCACATAAACTTCAAAAGATTTAATTTCTTGATGATATCCCTCAAAAATTCCAGTACATCTAAAATAAATTATAGAAATTCTTTAGATTATTGTGATTTAGAAATTTTAGATGGTGAACTTGAAAATATATATATATAGAATAATTTTTAGAATTTTATTCTAAAAGGATTACCAGAATGATAGATATAACAACAAAAATATTCTACATAACCTATCTATTATGAGTGTAACAAGGCTGGTCACATCATACTAGACTATTTGATACTATAAATAATGGAGAGAAAATAAATATAAGTTCTAAGTGAAAGGATAATAAACTTTCTAAGTAATTATTGTCACATTGAGAGCTAGAGAAGATCTATTATCATCCAATAATAGTGGATCTAAAAGTGATGAGAGTATGAAGATAACAATTTTCTATGATAGAGTTTTTCATAGTCAGATGTTCTTTATGGTAAATATTACTCCTAAATCACTTTTATAGTTTTCCATCGATTCCAATGTTTCTTTTACATTGTAAAATGAAGATAATGATGATAAGTGTGTAATTCCTCAACCTTATGATGAAACTAATGTTCACATTGTGTATTGTTAATTTATATATATATGTGTGTGTGTGTGTGTGTGAAAACAAAAAATAATAACAATAAACTCAATGTTGTGGTTCTAGAGAAGAAAAATGATCTTTATAAGTCAACTGATGGGTTACATAAAGTGAAAAATGAAGATTTTGATCTCATATTAGATTTGGAAAAGTTAAAAATTAAATTTCTCATGATAACTTCTGAGAAAAAGGATAATTTAAAATTTTTTCTAGAATGTAATATTGAATTCTTTAAACTAAAGTCTGAAGTTGAGAGTTTGAAAAAATTTCTACCCAAATTCACTGTTTAAAGGAATTCATATGAAAATTTATATAAACATTTTAAGAATAAAATAAATACTTCTAGACTGGTTTAAAATTATAACTAAATATATCATTACAACTAAAACTACATTTTCCCTAGTGGTTCTTCATTTTTTACCAAATGAAAGAGGAAGATACTAGAGAAATAAGTGTTCTTTAAATAAAATAAATTCTATTATTATACACTAATTTTATATTTTAATGGATCACTCAGCTAATGAGTATAGAAGATATAGCCAGATGTGGGTGCCCAAGGTTTTATTCATGAACAACATCAAACCAATGTAGTTTTGGATGTTTCAAATATAATTTGCATGTGATGAAGGCCATATATACTAGTAGATGAATTATAATATTTTATACTCAGTAACTAATCATTTTTTGTTTTATAAGTCATTACTCTTATATTTTTATAATCTTATCTTATGTATACATATTTTATTATACATTAAACACATAAATTTTTTGTTTTTACTCTTAGTTTTCTGTTTTGTACTCGTACATATGTCTTTCAGTTTTGTGTAAGTTTTATAAGTTGAAGGTTTTTCTTTAAATATTTTTTAATTTTTAAAGGTTTGTGTTTTATTTGGATAAATTTATTATCTATATTATTTTATATTCCATTTAAGATAGTGGAAGATAGTAAGATTATTTAAGAATGACTTCCAGAACCATCTTCTATATAAGAATATTGGGCTATTAAAATGGAATATAACTTCTAAAATGCTTAATACTTTTCATTTTTATCTTATGAAATTGATTTTTATCTATTAGTTTATTTACTTTATATACTCTAGTAAATTACAACAAATATATGTTTTATGTTTTGAACTGAATTATTCATAAGGATAATAAATTCATTTCTAATATATTTCAAATTTAAAATCTAAATGATATTTTATATCATCAATTTTTAGTTGGATACTTTCTAGACCTCCAAATGAGCTAATATTTTTGAGTAGTTTTTACTCATATATAAAAGACTATAGACCCTATAGAAAAATTTCATTTACCTTTGAAGAAAATATTTCTTTCTCTCAATTTTCAATATTTCTTTTTCTATGTACTTACATTCCAAAACAAATATACCACCTTCTAAAGAAATATTATAGGGAGATAATTTTCAAGAAGTATTGATTGAGTTTAATTGGTACCATTAGTAAAAATTAATTTTAATGATATATATCAAGTTATAAGTATGAGAAGTTTTCACTATTACCTATGAGAAGCATGAATTTTTATATCCCTAAATCTTTCAATAGATTTAATCCACTCTATGTTTTGATGATTTTGATTGTTAGAAGAAGGATAAGTTTATGGTCAAATATCATGAGTTTTAATAACCCTTGTGAATGTTGCAGATGTTATTATACTACTTCTCGAAGGTGATATTTATTTCATTATAAAAAAATGATAGATGCATTTGGGTATTTTAGTAAAGGTACAGTTTAATAAACCTTATTCATGATAGAGGATAATGTTCACAAAATAAATCATCTTTATCTAAAAGTCCAGATTATCTTCCAATGGGTATGAGTTTTTATTGTTCCTATAAATTGTGACATCGATTCGATAAAGGTTTAGTGGAATTGGTGGGTGTAAAGAAACCCTTAGTTATTAATAATCTAAAGAATGAGTGGAATTATTTGGGGTAAAATAATAATATAAAATAATCAGAATCTATGAAACTTCCAATAGTCGATCTAATTAATCATAAAATTAAGAATCATTTTGAATATATAATTGATAAATACAATATATTTTTTGATAAACATATTTATTTTTGGTCTCAAAAGGCATAATAATTACTATGGAACTTAAAATAAAAGGTTAATGGTGGGACTTTATCTAGATTACTTATATCTTGAGAAAATATTCAGAGAGAAGAATAATTAATTTGAAAGTTTTATTTTAATAAGGGAGAGTTCTCATTGAAATTTATATACTCTCATTCAGTGCTCCCTATTGTTTCTATTAGGGATCCTTCTATAGAAGCTTGGAAAGATTCAATGAAATTATCTTCTTCTATATAAAAAATAGAAAGGATAAAGTAAATATAAAGGAAACTAATATTTAGACATCATTCAAATATATTTCATCGCTAAAAATTGAGGAAGGATGGACTATTGTAACTCTATATAAAAATATGTTACATAGAGTAGGATCATAGAGTATAAACCTTCAAAAGAATCATTTATGGAAGTTAAATATATAGAGAAATTAATGTCTAGATAAGAACAATTATAATCAATGAAATTAGACAGTTGAAATAGAGTAGATGTATATAGGATAAAATATCTATATATTGATAATATTGACATTCTAAATGTCACTCTTAATGGTATAAAGGAAATTCCAATAGTAAAATAAAAATGTGTAGAAGAAATAGAATTGGATACAGAATGTTCATCTAAATCTGGTTCAAGTAATATATCTCACAAAATATTTAATCATATGAACTTAAATTATCAAAAATAACTGAGAATGTATAATATTATGCCCTTCAAACCATATGTTAATTCCAAGATTCTTATAATGAAATTTTAGATTATTAACTTCTAGGATTATAAGTGGTAGAATTTAATTATTGACTCTCTAGTATAGATCAAGTTATACTTTCTCAATTTCATGTAATATTGTGAGGTGCATTCCCAAAAAGATATGAATAATTTTGAAATATATTAAATTCATGGGAATCAATATCAAGAGTATGGTTGAAAAATTGGATGTGGTATAATATATTTTAGTTACTTAAGACCACAAGATATAGGACTAGTAAAAGGATATTGAAAAGAATAATCATAAGATAAAATACCAAGAGAAGAGATTGACAATATTGGAAGCCTTGATTACCAAATATCAAAATAAATATTAGATTTAAAATATATTTTTATCTCTTCTAAACATATGTTATAATAACTATTTTTACTATTTATGTGTTGGTTGATTTTCTTCTGATGATGAATTTTTACCTTCTATATGCCTAAATTTATTTATACTATTATGATTTTTAGATAAAAGTTATCTTTTTTTCAAAAAAAAGGAATTTAATGGTTAGGGCTGAATATTTAGAGAATTTAGAATCTGGTCATTATTGAAAACAATATTTTTAAGCAGTCATTCTTTGAAAATCACAAAGGAAGATATATCCTAGGGGATATTATTAGACAATAAAAGGATTTATTCACATATATATATATCATTGTGTTTAATGTTTTTCTATTTCCTTCTATGAATTTTTTTTGAAACTAGAAAGGGTGAGAAATTTGAGAGAGTGAGTTTTACTTTGTTTGTTTATCTAATAACTATTTATTTGAGTTAAGTTTTGAAGTATACTAAAAAGTAAGGAATTGAAAATGAGGATAGTGTGGTGTGTCTTGTTACTGATCAAATGGAAAAAGATTTTAAAAGTTTAAGTCTTTAGGATATTAAACTCAGAAGGAGTTTCATCAAAAATTATAATATGTTTTTCTATTTAAATTTCAATTAAACTTACTTACTCATTCATGTATTGTGATTACCAAAAAAAGGTTGATTATTAGAGAGATAATTTAGACACTCTACCACATTCATATCCTTTTTTTATAACCCCAATAAGAATTATATTGTAATTAATTAACGTCAAGTTTACCTTTTTCATTTAATTTTTAGTGTTATAAAGACTTAATGTTCACAAATTTAAATTAAAATGAATTAAAGTAAAACTTATGTTCTAGTATTTTATTAAAAATTTTCAAACCGCATCCATTAGAAATTATATAAATGTGATATAATTCTGATTAGATAGTAGATATAAAGATTTCATCTATCAGAAACTAGAGTGTTGTGTCTGATACTATTTCAACTGAACCAAAAGTTCATGCAATTTGACCATTGGAGTTTGTTGTATCATATTTTATAAATTTAACCCAACGAATTATATATCAGACTAGAGAAAGCTATGAGATACACTAATATTACTTATAATCATTTTGATGTTTTCAACACATTAATGATTTGATTTATTCATATTATACTTTTTCTAGTATTTTTGCAAATAGATACTATTTTGTGAGGTTTTATTGTAAAGATATTATATTACCTTCTAATTTTCCTTTATCTAATCCTATTTTATCAAGTAGGTTTTTGGGATAGGTACCTAGAAGTTATATTGTCCAATTATTCATGTTTGATGAAGTCCTAGTCCAAAATTTCTATTGATAATGAGATCAAAGTGGTTATCAAGCCTAAAGTGACTTCTGTATGTCCTTTTTATCAAAATATATTTCTATTATGAAATATATTATTTATGGTGATCTTAAATCAGATAATTTTTGGGTATGGGACATGATAACTTTCGATAGATCTATTTTTAAAGAAGTTCTATAAGAACTTGGATACCTTGGTTCAGGTTATAGAACAACCTTTTACTTTGGAATTAAGAAAATACTTACCTTATAGGAAGTATTTTTGTTAATAATATCTTTTAATAGTTTTTCTATTTTCATCCAAAACTATAAGCATTATCTAACATTTTTGTTTTAATTTCCACTGTGTCATTTTTTTATTAGATAGTGTTTAATTTTTATTAGTTTAATTTTCACTACATTTTACTTTTTACTCTAATTTTGATCTAAAATTTCAAATCTCAATAAACTAAAAACCGAATTGGAAAAAATTATTCAAATTTTGACTATAATTAATCCCCCTCTTGTGGTTCCTTATATGTTAGGTTTGGTGTGAGAACTATTTTATAATTTAGTGTGGATGGTCTATAATTTAATTATTTTGAAGTTTTACGTGGGAAGGTGATGCTTCCAAAATAAATCATTAAATACTTTGGGCATGATAAAATTATAAATTTATATGAAACTCGAACTATACTAACTATAAATTCATAGTAAAGTGGAAGTATGGGGTTGATCCCATAGAGAGCTGGGAATGCAGTGATGAAAAATCTTGATCAAAGGTCAGGTAATCCCAATTTCAATTGATTTTATTTAATATTATTAAATGAAATAAATTAAAAAAATAAAGTAAATGTATAAATTTTGAAAATAAATAAGAGAGATAAATTATTTTCCATTGGTGTTTTTTCTAAAAATACATCATGACCGCACTCACAAAACAGTAATACTAGTTGGCTATAATGTCAATCAATTTTATCAATATAATAAATGGTAATTATATATAAATATAACCTAGAAACCTAATTATTCATAGAATATTATTTAAAACACCATGATGAATTAGGATCATATTTAAAAAGTATAAGATTAATATAATTTAGTAGTTGGGAATTAATTACTTTATCTTGTTGGGTTTCATATTCTACCAAATTCATTTGGTCCATGATTTAATAAAATATATAAAAATAATTAGTCTCAACCCATTACCAATTGAATATAATCATTTCACAAGTGAATAAATAAATAGAACAATTGTGTATGCACCCAATTCAACCAATTCTGCTCTCCCCTGCCTATTTAGCCAATAATTATTGGGTGATCTCTAATTACAAACAAACAAAAACCAATAGAAGAGATAATAGATAAGAAATAATAAAAAGGAAATTAAATAAATTAAATTATACATAAATAAATGATAATATAATGTTACATAAAATAATTTTATAGTAAATCATTAAGAAAAACCTAAATACAGCTGGTCGGAACACTAGTGGAAACATCCTGGCAGTCAAACCTTTATTCCTAGAATAAATCCTTTTTTTTCTGGAACCCCTTATTTATAACCCTTGAAGTCATGTTTGGTCTCCAATGAATCATATATCATTTTTAATGTCCTTTTGAATCAAATGATATAACCCATGTTGAAAGATATGTCAAAATCACTATTTTTTGGGTTTGGTTAAAGTTTTCACATCATGTAATGTTAACATGACATGTAATGTGCAGGGCTGAACTCTAGACTATTTTCTTCATTTAATGTCCTATAAATTCTACATTACTTTTATATTTTACATTTTCTGTATGTAATACACAATGTGAAATATATATTTATATCATTGGAACCTTAGTTTCACTCTAGTTCTTTTTTTTTTTGAGCCTCTCGAACATCCTGAAGACATCCTAAATCATTGAAAATATTCTTATGATTTCAAAATTGATCTGTTATGGTCCAATATTCAATATCATATATATCATATTTTAATTTTCATACTGATCCATAAAGTGGATTGGTGTGAAGTTATTTTGTGTTCTTTAATTCCAATGCATTCCTCTCTATTGTTTCACATGTCATTCCTGACATAAGAATATATAAAACATTAATATTTTTCATGAATCTCATATTCAATAAATAAACATTCAATTAAAATTCATATAAAAACATATTAAAATAGATTAAATATATATATATATTAGAAATATATATGGAGATAATATGCCATTATCATGGAATATTGAATTCGGGTTGGACAATGAAGTTTATCGAGAGTCATCCCAGTGGAAATACCTAATTTGAGTATTGGAATGCAGAGAATGAATTTTCAATGCATGTTCTTAGAGGACCCTATCATGTTCTGAATGAATAAGTGATGTGAATGTAAGGAGTAACTTATGACTGAATCATGGGGTTTCAATGTTTGCGAACTTTGGGAACTTATATTTTTAATCACATTCATTTTTTATGGTAGTGAATTGATTTGATTATGTGGTACGTTTCATATAAAGAACAAATTGAAGTGTAACTTTATCTGGAAAGATTGATAGGTGTTCAGAGATAGGATAACCGAAATGACTTCTCTATATCATTATGTTGTACCACTATTACTTAGAGGTGAATTCATGTGACAGAATCATTAGAATTAAGGAAATATAAGTAGAATCTCATAGTCCTTAGGACCAAAGGTGGATGGTCATAGCTCAAGCTAGAAAAATGAACAATATGAGATGTTGTGGAAGGAGACATTATAAGAGATATTAAATTACCTAACTCATGGATTTTTAAATTGAGAGTTTTATTAGTATAAGATAATCATGGGAAGATGATGGTATGCCTATTTCTATGAATCTAGGTGGGGCATGGGATTTTCTTTGTAACATGGATGAATTTTTTTCTATGGAATGAAATATATTTCATGTTATCCCATGGAGTATAAGACACACAATCCAGACCATGTTATACCTTATGTTTCATGATTACATGTTTCGTTTGTTTTCTCATGATTTTTAGTTACTGTAAATTATACAAATAGAAGGAATTGTTTTAAATGAGGTGGAATAGATGAGACTAGAGGGGATTTTATTAATGTAGTAATTTAGGGGGAATCATTTCATCCTATGTTTCAGTCTTGAAAGTTGTGAGGGATCTTCTATTTGATAAAGTTTCCATATCTATATTCTATAAGTTATAGAATCTAGTGTGGTAATTTCCAATGGTTTCAGGGTGATTTTGATCCCTAAAAAGTGTTATCATAGTTTGGTTGTGGTGTTTGGTGTCATAGAATGGTTTTAAGGACTATAATATAGTATATTATCAAGGAATAAAAGGATTTTGTCTAAAGATAGTGTCATTATTAATGGTGTAGATAGAATATAAATTTTCCTACATTATGGTTTAACTCAGATGTGTGTTATGTTATTTGTGAAAATATAATCTTGGTTGGAAGAATATTGGGTTACCCAAGTGTGATGGTTTTTAAGTTTCCATAAAATTCATTACTGGTGTAGATTATGTTGATTCCAAATACTCTAGGATGGATAAAATAATTTCTAGTACCATTGTGAATCTAGAATTTTTGTTAATTCATTGATGTTAAATTTTATCCTTAGTGGAGATACTAGTGAGGGATTCTGTGAATAGTATTGATCTCTTGTTATATTCAAAATCCATGGAAATTTTTTTATATAGATGATAGTGTTTCATGGGTAAGGATTATTTGAGGGTTTTTTATAAAGGGTGCTTTATAGTTTAAATGATAAAATGTTTGAAACTCCTAGAGATTCAGAAAATTCCATTAGATGGTGAGTCAATCATAAGTGAGGTGATTATTAGAATAGATATGAGTGATTACAGGAATAAAAAAGTTCTATAAGTTGTAATTAGATATGATTTATGTTCTAGAATAGAGGCTTCAGTGGTAAATTAGAATGGATCAACTGATTTGATTAGGTTATCAGTTTAAGTAATTCAGAAAACTCCCATTTTTCTATAATAGGTATTTTAGATAGAAGAAAGGGAGATTTCATTATGACTACTTAGATTAAAAGGTCAGGTCCAGAAGGCAATTTTCAAAGTATAAAAAATTCGTGTGCATGAAGGGGGTGTCTATGTAATGCACTAAGATTATTATGTGATATATTATTTTTAGTTTATTTGATTTCTTGTGTTGTCCACTACACCAAGATTATCTTTTGCTACAAACAACATTGGCTTAGCCTTCTGTATACGCAACACTATGCTTGGCTTATGTTATACATAATTTCATGTTCATTTTATAGATTTAATTCTACATAAGACTGGGATTAACTGAAAAAACTAATATTTTTATGTTTCCTTATAAATTTTTGTTTCATTATAGACTTAGGCTGCTAAGAAAATGGCTCATGGACTCGACCCCGCGACTGGCACCCCAAACCCCATCCCCTCTACAACCCTAGCTGCATGTGGGGGAAATAATGTTACCTTATAACCTAGGTATTATAATGGAGTATGAAAAATACTAAATAAATTTTGAAAATATGATTTTCACATGTATACATAATTAGTTATTTGGTGAGAAATTAATTATAAATGAAAATAAAACACTTTCTAAATAAAAGGAAATGATTTTCTAGAAAAACTATTTAAGAGAAAATAAGTGAGTTTATAAAATAACTCTTGATGTATTTTATATATATTAAATAAAATGTTTAAAATTCATCTTATATGTTTTTAAAACATGATATAAAAACAAATTCAATTTTTCATATTAAAGAAGTATTCTTCAAAAAATGCAGTTTTGTCGCCTTTTGATGGTGCGCCCATTTTAAATCAAAATTTTAACAAATTGTTATATTCTATTTGAAAAAACAAAATTCTTATTTGAAATTGCAGTATCAAAATTAACTTAGGGTTAATTTTTAGTATTTTTCTAAGAAGTTTCATTTTTTGATGAATAGTGAAAAATATTGTATTGTAGTTAAAAACTATTTTTTGGTTTAAATAATTATTATAATTTAAACTAATTTTTAAAGTCAAAATAGATCAAAAATATATATATTAATCCTATGTAGTTCACTGGTATAAATTTTATATTGAAATTAGATTAAAAAAATATTTATCTTTTGAATGTCTCTTTTACCCGTCTTCTAGCATCTTCTGTGGGATTAGAATTAAATGTAATTTTACAACTTCTGTGAATTGAATTTTGAAAAGTGGAAATACATGGTTGTAATAAATTGGAAAATTTTGTTCTAATAGGATCAAAATATTTTTTTTAGTGAAGAGTAACTTTAGTATTTTATTTACCACGGTTAAAGGGTAAATCAGGTAAATAATGATTAAAATAATATTATAATATTATAAAATTACCCTAACACATGTCATAATTTTACAATATGTGTGGGTTTCTACCAAAGTTAACCTTAGTTTAAAATTATAACCTTCTTAAGGAACTTGGGTAAGAATATGATATTTTTTATTTTTTATTGAAAGAAAAGTTAAAAATGTCATACTCGTCATTTTAATAAGTAAATAAATTTTAATATATGGTTATATAGAATAAAAATTTTAATATTAATAGTCATTTTAAAGATAAAATTTTTACCTAAATCATTAAAAATTATTTATAATTTTTAGAAATTAAATAATTAAATTTAATTGCGACATAATGATTATGTAGTAGTAGATATATTAAAGGAAGAATCAAATAAATAATATTAATAAATTTTAAATTATTATAATTTGAAATATTTTATGATATAAACGAATTTTATGGAATAATTTGACATGTTAGGTATGAGTTAATGTTATTTTTTTGAATTAATCAAGTTGCTATGATTTTTAAAAATTCATGAAACGAATAGTGTCCAAATTGACATAATTCATATCTTAAAATATAAAATATTTAATTAATTGAAATAAATTTTACAAAATATAATTTTCAATTAAAAAGTTTATAAATTTTTTAAAATTTCATTAATGACTCATTCATTTGTCTTTTGGCATATTATGGTAATTATTTTAACCCTCAAATGATATATTACTTGATAAAATGGTAAGAGTTAAAAGGGGTTAAAAAAAGATAAGGATTAAAAAATATTCAAAACATGTCTAATTTTAAATGGATAATATTTATTAGACCAAAAATATACTATATTTTAAATAAATTACATTGTATTTATTTCAAATCGAAAAACAATTTATAATAAATTACCAGTTTTGGAGTTTTCAAAAGTGCCCCTCCCCTCTCTTATAAAAAAACCTCTCCTTATCTTTAATTCACACCTCTAAAACACTTTTACATTGAAAAAAACCTTACCATATATCCTCCCAAATTCCCTCACTTCATCCTAGAGTCTATAATTTTGTCATCAATCCAACCAAAGGATTCCTTTTGTGCAAATCAAAAGGGGACACTCAAAGATGAGGTAATTGTTTTACCAACTCTTTCAAAGTTATTTTCTTCATCTACTTACTTTCCCTAAGTTGTTTCCATAATAAGTTAATAACTATAGAATATAATTTATTTTGATATTTTTTTATTTTTATAATGCAACTATATTACTCCTTTTACCAATCCTACAAAAAATAGTATCACCATGCATGTCTGTGTACGGCTTACCGTCTCTACGTTGTGGTGTAAATTATTTTTATTCTATACTTTATTTTTATGGGTAAAACAATGAATATAAAGGATTTAAATAATTAATATGACATTATAATTATTCTTTATAATTAATATACCATCCAATTCCAAAAAAATTAACCATTGAGGGAATTATATCGTCGCTCATGCGTACGTATGGCTTACCGTCTCCACAACGCGATAAGATTCATTCTCCACGTTAAGCATTCAGGAATGATTATAAACTATATATAATAAATAATAATGAAATATAGGACATAAAAATTCTACTTTAGTAATATATATATATATATATATATATGTCATTTATTTTCTTCCATTCAATACAATAAGAAAATGGAAAGAGTGTTCATGTGTACATACGGCCTACCATCTCCATGAATGGTGTATTCCATTTAATTTATCTATCTATTATATATATTTATATACTGAATATATATGATATATTAATCATGTTTTATATTTTTTAAGTAAGTAAATAATTATCTAAGTAATAAGATCAAGAATAACAATTCGAAATACATACGATAACTAGAGGGATTATTACCCGAAACATTGCTTCAACATGGAATTATTAAATGAACGGTTAATAAAAAGTAATAAATGAATCATATATGATTTCATAAATATTATTATGATTATGTAACAAGTTAATAATATTTTTAAAACCTTTATACTGAAGTTTCGGACATGTACCGAAGAAACCAAACCTAAGGTAAGGGATAATTTCACAATTTTATTTTCATCTGAGACTGTTTATACGTAAGTATTTATTGGGATATATTTATCATCCATGTACATGCTTCCTAAATATTTATTCCAAAATATTCTTTATACTAATCTAAAATTTATTAAAGTCAATTTTTCCCATTTTTCAATTATTATTTAACGATATTAAAGGAATCATTTGTCATTTTTGATATGAAGTACATTTTGACTTTTCTATAAAAAGTACGAGATGAATGTTTTTTTAACTTATATAGAAATAACATATTTTTATGTTTTTATCACAACTTATTTTCATGAAGAATCCCTTAGAATTTTTCAAGTTTTTTTTCAAAGAAATTATTCCCTTCTAAAATTGCACTATATTTTAAAAAAATAAAACATTTTCAAAGAAGAAAGGATATTTTCCTCAAGAATTAATTTCAACTGCTTTATCAAAATTATTTTCCATCTAAGATGACATTTTTTAGTAAGGATATTCTTCAAGTATACTATACCTATTATTCTTGTGGTTTATTGTTTTTATTATGGAATGTTATTTAAGAATACCATTTGTTTTACATGGATTATTTTATGATGGAATTATGTTTATAAAACCCATTTTATTCCTTGGGTTATGCTATGATGCATAATTTTTTTTGGAACATGTATGAATGATTTAATTATAAGATGGGTGGGACATATATCTCCCTCAAATTTATAAAGTAAGGATTTATATCTCATTATATAGACATGAAGTACATTGTCTGCCAAGATGGTTATAAGAGCAAACCATGACTACCAAGAAGGTTATCGGAGTAAACCATGACTACCAGGATGGTATGGGAAGTGAACCCATACTACTAAGATGTACTTGGAAGAAATTAATTGAATAATATGAAAATAATTATTATATGCTTATGTGTCTTCCACAATTCTATGTTTTATTCCAATGTTATGCTTCTATGACTCATATTCTTTATTTCTTCATGATTCACGTTTTATGAACTGTCAATCATTATGCAATGATTCATGTTAATGATATTTGATATGCAGGGTATGATATTCAATTATCTTGACCATGTTCTCATATCCATATTCTCACGGTTATATTAATATGTCTTCATTGTTTACCCCTACTAAGCATCTAATATCACCTTTTTTATTATGCTTTTCCCCCAGGTGATAAAGAAAGTTTTTAGTTAGGGGTACTAAAAGGAAAAATCTTTGTGGAAAAAGTTGAAGATATTTCACCAAATTATAAGTACGTGTTCCAAGTTTCCAAATTCACTAAACTAATATGGTCTATAGGCATCTGTTTGTGTAATGTATTAAGTATTCTACAGAATTAATGTAATGTCCAAGTATGTTAATCTTGGATCGTTATAGTTGGTATCATTGCTATGGTTTAGTTAACCTTTGGAATATAGGTTGAGAAAACTTTTGTGAGATTCCAAGATATATTTCTAAGGATATGTCTAGGTATGTCCTAATGATATGTCTAATTACAGGTTAAAATCCAAGAATTTTGGTAACAATCATGAATAACCATGTATTAAACCTAAGATATCATAGATTGAAATATTATAAGTAATTTCCCTTACTTATGTGACTTCCATCAATGATAATTGTTTCGCCCACTTCTCTTTCTAGTCTTAGTCAATAGAACAAACTAGATAGAACAAAGTTAACCTTGAAATTTTCACATGTTGAAAGTATGGGAATTATGAAAATTGATTTCCTCAGTATAAATCTCATAAAGAGAATCATGAAGGTAGTATGAGTAATGGTTATACTACTAATCCAAAAGAGATTGTAAATTACCTATGAAAGTTGTGATATGTTCTAGCATTATTGATTACATTAATCCTAATAAACTTGGTTAGATTATAGTTATTGAAACATGATTTATATTTTATGAAAGACTCTATTTCTGGCTTCTAAATAATTTTTTAAGAATAAAGTTAGATGATTGAGCTATATATGTTTCAGAATTCAAATATTATGTTATACGGATCATGAAATATATAATTTTTTTTAGTATAATTTTTTCATTAATGATTAGAAAGGATATTTTGAATAGTTATAAATACCTAGAAATGTTATTTAAGAGTAAGGTAATATATTTTTAGAACACATGATTAAGGGAAAGATACCCCTTAATATGTACCTTGTGTTAAGATAATAATGTTTGTATAAAGGTAAGTTGGATATGAATTATTAAATTGGATTATACTAGTTTCTTGGGAACTAATTATAGATTTGTTGTCAAGAGGTTTATTCTATCATGGATGAAGTATATAAATTTTTTGGACTTAAATAATATGTACAATAATCATTGGAATAAGGAAACATTCTTGTTTTCAATAATGATTTATGGTAATTTAGGTTATTAACATGTTTCAATAGAATATATAATGAACGAATTCAAATTTTTGAAATGTGACCAAAAAGTGATACCTTATGATATTTTGGTGATAAATGTTATGTCAGGTTAGTGAACATATTTTTTTGTTTTGTATTGTTAGATTTCATAAGGTTTATAAGTTTATCATTTTATGGAAATTTTAAGTTAAACTTGGGTTTAATTTTGTTAAAATAAATTATTACCTCACGATAGGTGGACTTATGCATATTTGATAAATTTTGATAACCTTTTTTTAGAAAGATGAAATGTCCTATCATACTATTTATGGATAGCATGATCTTATAACACTTCAGGAATGAAAATTTTCAACTCCATTTCTTGGAATGAGATATGAAGTGAAAATAATGAGATTATACTAAATCAAGTAAGTATTTCTTCTCAATAAAATTAATCAACTTTAGAGAAAGAATCTTAAAACCAAAAATGTTATCTTAGTACCTTCATTTCTGATGAATCAAATGGACCCTTAAATCGCCATATATTTATGGATTTTTTTATTTTTAACTTCCTCCTAAACATGTTCTCTATCACACTCCATTAAAACTTGATGGTTATATTTCTCTTCCATATCTATGTTCTCACTTTCCACCTACGTTCTCATTTGAGGAAACCCAGTTATGGGTGACTTTGGGTAACCGTTATGTTTATAACATTCCTTTTTAAAATTATGATTTATCATACATTTCCCTAATGTGGGTTTCTATGAAATAACGTTTTAATTATTAATTCTTTTATAACCCAGATGAATTTCATGGGAGAAATTCATTTTCAGGGGGTATAATTTAGCACCCCAAGATTTTTATGAGATATATTATTTTTAATTTTTTTGATTTATTATGTTGTATAATGCACCAATATTATATTGTGATACACGCAACACTAGATTATCTTGCGGTATACACAACACTATGCTTGGCTTGTGTTACACACCATTTCAAGTTCTTTTTATAGAATTCATTCCACACAATACTGAGTTTAATCGAACAACCAAATATTATTATGTTACATTATAACAAATCCATTATAACAGTGAGTATGAAAAATATTAAGTAAATTATGAAAATATTCTTTTCACATGTATATATAATTAGTTATTTGGTGAGAAATTAATTATAAATAAAAATAAAACAATATTTTAAATAAAAGTAAATGTTTTCTGAAAAAATATTTAAACAAAAATAATCGAGTTTATAAAATAAATATTTATGTATTTTATATATATTCAATATAATTATTAAAATTAATCTTATATTTTTTCTAAACATGATATAAAAACCAATTCAATTTTTATATAAAATAAGTATTTTTCAAAAAATGCAGTTTTGCGGCCTTTTGATGGCGCACCCATTTTAAATCAAGTTTTTCACACAATTTTATATTATATTTTACAAAATAATCTTCTTATTTAAAATTTTAGTATTAAAATTAACTTCAGGATAATTTTTATTATTTTTTTAAGAAGTTTCATTTTTTGATTAATAGTGAAAAATAATGCATTGTAGTTAAAAACTAATTTTTTGTTTAAATTATAATTATACTTTAAACTGATTTTTAAAATAATAATAGATCAATAATACATGTATTAATCCCATTTAGGTCATTTTGAAAATTTTTATATTGAAATTAGATTAAAAAAATTATTGTTCTTTTGGACATCTATTTTACCCGCCTTCTAGCATCATCTATAAGATTGGCATTAAACGTAATTCTACCACTTTTGTGAATTGAATTTTGAAAAACAAAAATGCATGGTTGTAATCAGTATGATAATTATGGGCTAATAGGATAAAAATACATTTTTTTGAATAGTATCTTTAGTATTTTATTTACCACGGTTAAAGAGTAAATCGGGTAAAAAATATTATAAAATTAAAAAATTACCCTAAAACTTGTCCAAATTACATTGTATCAGTGGTTTTAGACAAAAAATAAATCTTAGTTATAAATTATAACCTTTTTAAGCCACTTGGGTAAGAATATGATATTTATTATGATTTATTTAAAGATAAGTTAAAATGACATACTCAAATTTTTAATAAGTAAATAATTTTTAATATAGGGTTATATAGAGGAAAAATTAAACTATAAAAAATAATTTCAAATATAAAATATTTATATACATCACTATAATTTATTTATAATTTTTGGACATTGAATACTTAAATTTAATTATGACACAATGATGATGTAATAATAGATTTATCAAAGGAAGAATCAAATAATTGATATTATTAATTATAGAATAAATATAATTTGAAATATTTTATTCCATACACGAATTTTATGGATGACTTTGAAATTTTTAGAATGATTTAATTTAGTTTTTTTAGGAATAAAGTTGTTTTTATTTTATCAAAAGTCAAGTAATGAATAGTGTCAAAATTGACATAATTTGTATCTTAAAATATAAAATATTTAATTAAATGATATAAAATTTCTAAAAATATAATTTTAAATCAGAAATTTGATATAAGTTTTAAAATTTCATTAATGACTCATTAATTTGACGTTTGGCATGTTATTTTTATTATTTTAACCATGAAATGGAAAATTACTTGATAAAATGATAAGAGTTAAAAGGGGTTAAAACAAAATATAAGGACTAAAAAATATTCAAATCTTGTCTAGATTTATTTATATGATGGGTATTCGACCATAAAAAATTATTTTAAAAATAACTCACTTTGGAGATATTTTAAATAGAAAATCAATTTATAATAAATTTTATAGTTTTTTGAGTTTCTTAAAGTCCCCCCCACCCAATTATAAAAAGGCACCTCTCCTTACCTTTTATTACAACCTTTAAAACACTTTTTCTCAGCCAACCCTAGCTCATTTATCCTCCAAAAAATCATCAATTCATCCTAGAGGCCATACTTTCTGAATAAGGCCAACCTAAGGAGTCCTTTTGTACAAATCAAAATGGGCCACTCAAAGATAGGGAAATTATTTTACCAACTCTTTCAAAGTTTATTTCATCTTCTACTTCCTTTTTTCTAATTTTTTTTCATACTAAAGTAATAACTCCATCATATAATATATTATGAATTTTTTTTATTATTATGGTACAACCATGTTACTCCTTTTACCCATCCTACAAGAAATAATATCACCATGTGTGCATACATACGGCTTACAGTCTCCACACCACGGTGTAAACTATTTTTCATCTATAATTTATTTTAATGGGTATAATGATGAATATAAAGGATTTAAAAAATTAATATGATATTATAATGATTTTTTATAATTAATATACCATCTAATTCCATACCATTTAACCATTAAGGGAATGAAAGTGTCATTTGTGCGTGCATACGACTTACCGTCTCCACGACGCGATGAGATTCATTCTCTATGTTAACAATTCAAGATTGACTATAAACTATATATAATAAATAATAATGAAATATATTACATAATAATTCTACTTAAAATATATATATGTGTGTGTGTGTGTGTTTCATTTACTTTCTTCTATTCAATACAGTAAGAAATTGGAAACAACGTTCATGCGTACGTACGACCTACCGTCTCTATGAATGATGTATTCCATTTCATTAATCTATCTATTATATATATTTATATAATAAATATATATCTTATATAAATCATTTTCTACATTCATGAAATAAGTAAATTTTCATCTATGTAATAAGATCCAGAATAACAAGTCATGATAAACAAAGCGAATATTACTCGAAACGTTGCATTAACATGGAATTGTTAAATGAATAGGTAATATAAGGTCATAAATGAATTAGATATGATATAATAAATATTATTATTATTATTTTATAAGTTAATAATTTGTTTAAAACAAATATATAGGAGTTTTAGACATGTATGGAATAAATTGGACCTAAGGTAACGGATAATTTCAAAATCTCATTATTTTACAAGATTATTTATATGTAAGTATTTACTAGGATATATTTATCATACATGTCTATGTTTCATAAATAAATATTCCAAAATATTATTTATATTCTTCCACAAATTATTAAATTAAATTTTACCCATGGTGAATTATTATTAAATAGTATGAAAGGAATCTTTTGTCATTTTCGATACGAGTTTATTTTTAACTTTTTCAGAAAAAAGTATGAAAAGAATGTTTTTTAACATATATAGAATGAATGGATTTTTATGTTTTCATAAAACCTTATTTCCATGAATATTAACTTATAGGTTTTAAAGGTTATTTTCTAATAAATTTGTTCCTTTTAAAATTACATGGTGTTTTAAGAAAAGAAAATTTTTTTAAAGAAGAAAGGATATTTTCCTCAAGAATTAATTTAATGTTTTTTATCAAATTTTTTTTCCATATAAGAAGACATTTTTTTAATAAGGATATTTTTTAATTATACTATCCCTATTATTCATATGGTTTTATTGTTTGTATTATGTATTGTTCTATAAGAATCCCATTTGTTTTACATGGATTATGTTATGATGGAATGATGTTTTTGAAACTCATTTTGTTCCTTGGTTAATGCTATGATGAATGATTTATGTTTTTGTGGAACACGTAAGAATGATTTTTTTATGAGATGTGTGGGACCTATATCTCCTTACAATTCATTGGGTAACGATGTATATTTCATGAGATAGACAAGAAGGACTTTTTCCACCAAGATGGTTATGGGAGTGAACCACAACTACTAAGATGGTTATGGGAGTGAACCATGACTAACAAGATAGTATGGGAGGTGAACCCATACTACCAATATGGCCTTGTAAGCAATTACTTGACTACTATAGAAACCATAATTATATTCTTATGTGTCTACCACAAGTCCATGTTTTATTCCTATGTTATGCTTCCATGACTCATATTATTTATTTCCTTAAGATTCATGTATTATGAACTACCAATATTTATTCTGTGATTCACGTTTGTGATATTTGATATGTAGGGTATGATCTTCTATTTTCAGGATCAGGTTCTAATATCCTTATTCTCATGATTAAGTTTACATGTCTTTACTATTTACCCTTACCGAGCATCTGACCTCACCCTTTTTCTTATGATTTCTTTTCCCTAGGTTATAAATAATTTTTTTAGTTAGGGGTACTAAATGGGATGATATTTATTAGATATGTTGAATATATTTCACAAAAATATAATAATTTGTTCCTATTTTCAAAAGGAACTACACTAAAAGAGTATTTGGGAATCTATTTGGGTAATGTATTATGTTTTCCACAAAAGTAATGTAATGTCTATGTACGTCAAACTTGGTTTGTTATAGGCCATCATTACTACCAAACATTAAATAGACCAATATGAGTGATGACAAGTAACTCTTGGTTTTATTTATAAATATCCAATAGGGATCAGGTGTCATGTTTTGGAGAACTCAATGATTTTATGATTCCATTCAGAAAAATAAATGGAAGAAATGTTTGTGTAATGGTCCTAGTTTATTAGAAGGTGATTATAATGTTAAATGGAGGAAGTAGTTTTATGTAATAAAATTTATGGATGGAAAAAAATTATTTTGATGGAATCATGGTTGTGTAAAGGGGTGAAAGATATTTCTATATTAATTTTTCTAATTGTGTTCTTTATAGATAGTTTTTCAACAGTGGGATTTATGGAATGGTGTCTTGATAACATATGTGAGTATGTTTCAAAACCCTTAGAGGCTTGAAGACCTCATGAAACATAGATAATGGTATTATGGAACTTTTTAAAAGAGTGGTATTTAGAAGCAGCTTGAGGTGTCCTTGTACTGTAAGTAAGAGGTTCCTTGAATCAAAACAAGGTTAGTTTTAGTTGTTTCCACTAGTTCTATTGGAAATTTTTCCTTCATTGATGAATTATCCTAAAAGTGATAGTGCTCGTCCTAAAAATAATGGGTTTCAGGAACCTTTTGAACCTTAATTAGGAGAAAAACTAGATTCGGGAGTTATTGAAATATAGTTATAGGATGGTAAATTCAAATAAAGTGGGAGTTCTAGAAGACTACTTTTTATGTTTACCTCGGTTTGAAGAGGTTATCTTAGAAAATTGGAAGGTGTTAGAGAGTGTATTGAATTCATTGGATGTAGGATCATCTAGAGTTACTCCAATTACAAAAATTGGATGGTTTTCTTATCTATTCCTCTGGAAAAAAATAGAGAATTTTATTATAGCCTCATTAAATCCATAACATGGATAACCTCAAGTCCAATGCATGTGTTCTCTTTTCAGAGAGTGGTGATGAAGGATTTGAAACTTATTAATTTGTGAAAATAATAAATTAAATTATAATTATAGTAATTTAAATACCACTATAATTGTGGAGGTCTCTTAAAGTGTGGAAACTAGCCTTGTAGTAGTGGTAGAAAGTACCCAGTTTTCTTGGTTGCACTAAATAAATATTTCAATTGAATCTTTTCATTATAATGAAATCAGATCATTCCTAAGGGTTATCTTATGAGTGAAGATTATTATTTGAGTATGTTATAGAAATTCATTTTAGTTGATATATATTGGAAGTTATGGAATCTCGTAATATGAATAATTAAAAGTTAAATTGACCAAAAGGAGTGGGACAATAGAGACGATACACAATGCAACTTATTTGTGGAACATAAAAAAATAAAAGGATAATAACTCATGCCTATTTTATTTGAAAAACAACTCTCATTAATCTATTTAAATTAGTTCATGTTTCTCTATAATTGCGTACTTACACTTTTATGGAAACCTGGATGACAAAAAAATTCATTTTAGAGAACCATGTGGGCATTGGATGGTTGGAAGTATGTTGGCTGGAGGGAATTTAGTGAGATCAGGGGAATAGTCTTCAAGTGGGAGATTATTGGGCTTAACATTTAAAAAAATAAAGTAATGTATTATTAGTTTTGGTGTGGGAACTATTTTATGGATAAGTTTGGAATCTGGAAAAGATAAAAATTTGAACATTACACTTGAAAAAGTGGGATGGATACAATAATCCTTCATCTTTGAAGTTATATTTAAGTTAAGTTGAGGAATTTAATCAGGATTATCCCATTAGAAATATTAAATTGAACACAATATAAATTTATGTTAATGTCTACTCAATAGACGAATATGAGTGGATTAAGTGCATACAATTAGATGGATGTAATCTAGAGAAAGAGGCATACTGGTATCTAAGTGATGGAATGTAGAGAATAAATTTATTATGCCTGAACTAGGAGGAAACATGGATGTTCTGAAGGAATAATTGATGTGGATAAAAGGAGAAACTTCCAAATATAGTAAAAATTTATGAAGGTGGTGATAAAAGAACAAGAACTTGAATTATTCACTAGTTCTGGAAATTAAGGTGATGAATAGATTTGACTGTGTGGGAGGTTAACCATGATTAATGGAGTTAAGTGTAACTTTATCTACAAGGATTTGAAGGTGAGTGGAGACTGGGTTATCAGAAGTACTTCTCTATATATAGGGAGGTTGGGGCACTGATAAGGAGAATTATATTCATTTGAAGGAATAATAAGAAATAAGGCATCATAAGTGGAAAGATAAAGGCCTTAGGGATAAAGGATAATTGACACAGTTCGGGTAGGGGAAGATGACTAGAAAGAGTATAAAAATAAGGATGTACTACAAAATGGATCAGATCCCCTCACTCATGGGGTTTCACTATGGGAGCAATAGAGGTAGTAAATTGTCATGGGAAGTTATTGGTATAATTAGTTTCATGAATATGGGTAATTCATGGGATTATCTATGTAAAATATATGAATGTTGTTTCTGTAAAATGAAAGATGTTGTATATTCTCTCATGGAGTAAGACAGACCGTCTAAACCTTGTTAAACCTCATGTGTCATGATTATATGTTCCATTTATTTTATCTCACACTTATTACATCTTGTTTTTTTTTCAAAAGTAATTTCTTATTGCACACTAGGTGGGGGAACTGAAATGAGAGGGGTTGAATCGATACAGTTATTTAGGGTGCATTATTTCTTTCTAAGTTTTGGTCTTCAATGTTTTGGGGAATTTTCTATTTGATGAAGTTTTTGGCACAATTTTTCACAATTTATAGCATCTGGTGGAGAAACTTCTTGTGTATAGGCATTGTTTATAATCCACAACAATAAAATTTATCTTTTGGGATAACACTACCATTCTCAATCAAATAATCATTGATAAAGAGGAGATTTATCGGTGGATAACTCACTATGAAGAAGGGTATGAGGTTTTTTTCATTTATTTTGAATAGAATATCTTGTAGTGTGCTGAAATAGTTAAACCTTCCTTTTCCAACATAATTTTTTTTATTTTATCATAAACTACATAACTTCAACCATATATTCATCAAAACATTGTATTTAATTCCTCTTGATTAGATTGGTTTGATTTCATTGAAGTGGATATTGAGATGTGGTTTAAGATTAAGGATAAAATGTGTGCTCTTGAAATTGAGAATAACTATAGTTTACCATTTTTTAGGTTTTGAGTGAAAATTTCTATAAATGTGGATCACAACAGGGACATTGATTTTTTAGGAAAAGTTATGAAATAATAATATAAGGAAATAGGAATTAAAGTGAGATTTTAGTACTGAAATAAGATTAGAAACCAAGAATGAAAGCGTTGTTAAAGTTTTTTAATTTTCAATTAATCCTTTTTATATTAAAATGGTTGTTGTTTCTTTTCCAAGTATGATTTTATATTTTATATTAGAATTATTATTTGGATTAATTTTACATGAGTATAATAAGTTGTTCATGTTTAGGGGAATTTCAAACTTATTAATAGTGCATATGTTCATTGTATTTTTGAATGATTTTCATATTTAATACTACCTAATATTGTGGGATTTTATGGATTTATTAAATTTTTTATGTTTAAATCATACTTTAGAGCATTTGGATAAATTCTGGGAAGTTATAGACATGTGATGTTGTGAGAAAGGTGTTTTTAGTGTGTTTGGTCCATAGGAAGACTGAGTGACAATGAATCCTAGAGGGAGTACACCACAACCTAGAGTAGTGTGATAAGGGGAATAATTGAGTTTGTGAGAATGTTGTAAGTTGAATACACTTTTAACTATGATATTTTAATTATGGTGGGGAATAAAATTGAATAAGTTGTAAAATTCCCTCACAGGGGTTCATTGTTTAAGGGTCATTGATGGGGAGTGTAAGAGTAATTCGTGGAATGCCCAACCCATTCATGTCATGACCAAATAATCAAAAAATGTTAAATACTATAATATAATTGAGTGAATAATATTTATTATTTACATTCATAAGAGCCTTTTGGATACTCTTTATGAATGTGTAAGGCTTTATACAAAGTTAGAGGAGAAGAAGTTTCATGTCACACTGTGAATCCTTGAGATATGCCACAATGACCATTAAATATAAAAGATTGGAAAAATAATGTAAGGGATCATGACACAAATCATAGAGTCATACCACACATAATGAAGATTGATAGAGATGGGTAAAATATTTAGAAATATGTTGCGTCAAGTTCACCTCTCACCCCATGACATGTTTAGAGTGGAAGATTGGATTTTTGATCCAAGCCAGTTCATGAGTTTACCATGTTGTTATATCAAGGATATTAAATGTTTTAAATTTGGAGATAAGTTTTTCATTACATGGGGGTAAATTCCATGCCATGAAACATTCAATGGAGGAGGTGAATGGTTTTCAAAAGCCCCTACTAGTTCATGTCGCATTGTCTATTATTGCATCATGATGTGTGATTTTCTATAAATAGGGGTATTCCAATTATATTGAGGATATTATATATTTATTTAATTTTTCTAATCATTTATATGTTTTCTTTCATTATTTTATAATTATTTCATTTCAATACTCTAATTTTTCGACTGTGACTATTAATTCAACTAATATTATTTTGTTTTTATTTTTCTTCACTATTAATTCAGTTTTTCTTTCCTTTAAATGACAGATTACTATGAATTTATTAATTGTGACAAGATTCTATCTAATAATTCGTATATAATTCACATATGTTCTGAGATATCATTCTTAAAATAATGAGATAATAAATTTCATTAATGATCTGAGTCTGGAAAGGTTGTTTTGATTAGAAAGTGTTTTATAACTTAATTAAATCATATTCGTTTTCATGTCATTGATAAAGAGAGGTGAGAGGGAAGGAAACCAAAATTAATTGAGTAAATTGATTTATTAATATTATCTCATATTTTAATTTTTATCTAATTATTGAACTTAATACATATAGAAAAGTATACTTATTCAACAAAGAGATTTTTATTGGCCTAGGGAGAACCAAGTAACATGACCCTGAGGAATTTGTGACCTTATAACAACCTTGAAACCAATAAAATTAGCCAATCCATGAGTGAGAGAGGTAAAATTATTTGATATCATCCTTTGATATTGATCATGATCCCTTATTTTAAGATATTTTTTTCAATTTCATAAGTCAAGTCTTAATTTTGGTCGATCAATGCCTTTGAATAAATAGTTTAGTTAAAAATATATATAGAGAAACTATTGAGGCTCACCATGATTCCTCATGACATCGATCACAAACTACACTATTCTTCACCTATTAGTTAGTGAAGGATATATCTAATTATAAATTTAAAAAAAATCATACCCTATTGGAGGTAACAATATCGGTAGGTCCTACAATCTTCTGAAACTAAATCCTTTTTTATTTCAATAATAATTACAAGAAAATTCTTGGAAACGGAATCAATGTATACCTTCATCCTATTATAGAAGAATTGAAAGATTTATGGTGTAATGGTGTAGATAAATATGAGGAATTGATAACTAAAATGTTAAAAATGGGTACTACTCTAATGTGGATGATTAGTGATTTTCCTATATTAGAAAAAAAATTGGTTATGACACTTACACTGGTTCTGAATGTATATTTTTTAACATTGATTTAAACTCTAGATGATTAACATATAGTAGAAAGTTTTTTTCCATGTGTCATCATAGATTATTGGATGCATCTCATATATATTAGTTTAACAAGTCATGATTCGGTAGAATAAATTATTTGAGGGCACCTGCAAAATTGTTATCATTTTTAGAAATCATGTTAAAATTATCAAATATAGATGCACAATTTGGGAAATAATTCATAATAAAAATTTCTAGGAAAAGAGTTCAATTTTCATCAGATTCATAAGGTACACAAAAATTGAAGATAAGTGGTTTTTTCAAACTACCTTATTATAAATATCAATTCTTATATAATATTATTGACAATATTCTCACAGAAAATGATTTAGGAAACAACTAGGTTTTTAAAACATTTAATGATCATTAAAAATAAAAAGATCATATTAATGATCATATAGAGGTAGAATAAATGAATATAACGCATTATTTATAGATATATAATAATGGAAATTATCCTGAATTAGTTTTTTCAATGAAAAATCAATAAAAATATATTTCCCTTTTAATATTGAGAAATATGATTATGTCATAGGAATATTCAAGTAACATTTCAAAAATGATTGACTCAAAACATCATCATTTAAATGGGATTAAAATCTAGGACTCACATATTCAAATAAAAAAATTATACCATTGGGATTGTATGAATTATTAAATGATAAAATAACAGCAATTATAATTGAGTTTTTCACATTACGCAGATAAATTTTTAATGTGGTAATGGAAAAAAAAACTATGATAAAAATCCCTATATATGGATGCATCCCATAGATTGATATTTTCATCATACACTGTTATCATTACCACATTAAAATTTTCAAACTTATTATATATATGGTTTATTCTGCTATGTTCATTTTTTTAATTTGGCATTTTGGTCATTTTAAGTCCTTTATGAGAAATAAATCTCAATGAGAAGTATCTATTGTTCATTGTTATATAGTTTAATAGTATCTCATCTTTTTTTTATATTTAGATAACATTGTGACATTATTAAATTGATTTTTATGTGTTGAAATAATACAAATCAATTGTAGTCATGTGTTAAATTAGTAAACATTCAAACAATATGTCATAAAGTTAGGAAAATATCATTATGTTCATTAACACAAATAGAATTCATATAAGCACATGGTAATGTGATTCTCAATAGTGATATTATGGATCCTTTAATTGATGAATTTATGATAAAAAAATAACACCTTCAGTGTCAAAACGAAAATAGAAAGAGATAAAAAATTCTATTAATAAATACATTATTGATTGGTTTTCATATAGGATAAAATTATAATTAGTTTCATATTCATAATATGATATAATTATCTTTTTGTAACTAATAATATTTTATATTAATACGTGTTGATCATGAATGTTCATAATTGAGATATAATGCTAACTAATTTGATATATTTATCTCAAGGACCATTGAAGCAGTCATGGAGATTTGATGTTTATAATATTAATGTATTAATGTTTTATATAGTTTTTTGTGAATAAGGTTTCAAAACACAAAATAATAGTATCTTCATAAAATTCATACTGATGGGATAATATAGAAAGTGGATTTACATTATGAAATTAAATTATCATTTAAAACTTTTAGTTTTGTTAATCAAATTCATGTGGTTTTATAATTATAGGTGTATAAGAAAGATTTGTTACAATTTAATTATATTAACTTATATCGGTTGACTGATACTGGTGATCCTGAATAACATGATACATATGTTTTATATTTTCATGATAAAATGGTATATTATATAGATGATGGGGTCAATAAAGGGTGGAGTGTTGTAATCCATGTCAAGTTGAGAGACTAGTATGATACATGTGATGAAGTTGAAGAATTGCTTTATAACAGCAAACCCCATCAACAATTGAATATTGATCTATCTATCCATGATAATATTGAAACAGTGGGTCTTATAAGAGAGCATGAAGGTGATGAAATTAAGTTAAGAGTGGAGGATGAAAATAATATAGTCAATGATAAATTAGTTGATTATTTGTTTAGTCCTCCTTTAACTTATCTATTATTTATTTATTTATTTAAAATATATGAATTAAATTTATAAATGTGTAATATTTTTAAAACATTTTCTTATTTTATATTATATATCATGTTCTAACTTGTTTTATATTATTATTAGATGTATGAATGTTGAAAAAAAAATAATGATGTGTTCTACTTCTTCAAAACTAATATTCTATTGGATGACACATCTATTACACTCCCACCTTCATCAGGTACTCTCCCTACTTTCTATATGACCCTTTTTCAATTTGATTCCATTTGATATGCTCTTATTGTTGAAATAATGGGTGCCCTAGTCCCAATTATGCAGTAATTTTGATTACCATATTGTGTATACATTTAGCTATATATGATTCCTTGTTACCATTATAGTGTAGAATTTTCTGCATCCACTATTTAATGGTAATGCCCTAGATTGATTGTCCTAAAAAAAGGTTATAACAGATCTCAGGTTATACTGAGAACATCGAGATACTATTACATTAATATTAAACTTGGGTATTATGATCTATATACATCGTACTGACTGGACATAGTAGATATTTGACTATCAGGTGTTAGGGGATCATAAGCATTGAGACTTCATCTCATGAATTTTACACTTTGTGATCTCTAGAAGTGAGATCATGAGGACAAACCTGCTAATAGGAACATTACATGTTTTGGGTATCATTGGTTGTTCATATCTATGGATATGTGTATGTGTATCCTTACATGAGACCATTACCAATGTGTATCATTTGATTGCATGCTTTGATGCAAGGCAAAATCCATGATATTGAAAATGTGGTGAGGTAGCTTGTGTTGGGTGCATCGTTAGAGGTATGACATTGGTACAATGGTCAAGAAAGGATATGTCGCTTCAATGTTAAGGAAGTTGTATATCTTAGGCCTGGTTGATCAAGAATGGTTCTACCTTCATAAGTATTTGGACAAAGCAGTTGAAAGGTAAATCCATCTAGATAGCTAAAAAAATAATAAATCAAGACTTGGGCGATGACCCTAGTGTGAGTCATGATTTATGATGTAATTAAAGACAAAAAGATTATAGTACACAATCAAGGTTCACAGGTTGGTAGTCATTGTTATGACTATCCTTATCTCTTTAGGGGCCTTGATGGGTTTCTATACTCCACTCTTGGTCTATGAATTTTATTCCCTGCTATCGAGATAAGGGCCTAGAGGGTCACACAAAATATCGAATTCGAGATTCCACCCTATTCAGTAGAATATGTATATTGGACCTGGTGGTCCCCACCACGGGGTCTGAGTGTTGTCCAAGGTATCGATCACAGATAATTAAATAAATTCATTATTATTATTCAAGTTATTAATAATTGAGTTAAATTTATTTAAAGTATTTACAAGTTAAGTAAATATGAGAAAAATGTTAATCAAGGGATGTTATTTTAATATTCAAGGTTTGTTTAATATTAAGCGGGATTGACAATTCATGTTAAATGGCTCAATTTTATCACATTATATATTTTTAAGGTATTAAAATTATGTGATAAATTATTAAAAATATTTATGGAATAGTTTACTTGATCATAATTATTATTGTGTGGACTTTAAATAAAAAAGGTTTGGGGAACCAAACTAGGTATTTAGAAACTCCACTATAAATAGAGAGAGACGATATCTCCCAATGGACTATTCATTCATTTATGAATGAGAGACTATCTCTCCTATCACTTCATAGAGATAGAGATTATACCTCTTAATTGATGATCCACAAAGAACATTAAGTAATGAAGGCAGATGATCGTGGTGATCATCGGGGCATCGAAGGCATTTTCGAATCTCCTCACTAGCACCCAAAATTTGACGATCGAAATTCTAGTGTATTTTTTAAGGGAGTGTCGAAGACCTAGAGGGTTCCTATTATGGATCATCCAATAAATGATTGCCATCGATGATTTATAGTTGAGCACAGCTTCAGATATGAACAGATATGTTTTTCAATATGATTTACATGATCTTTATAATTTATGTGATATCCTTGGACCTTACCAGGGCTCGGATCGTCAGTGACGACAAGTTTTGTCATCCCGTCAATGTTTTTTTAATATCAAACCCAACAGCTTCTATTGTGATCCCTGATACCTTTAATTGGTATCAAAGGATTCACATATATTTTCTTATCTTAGAAAACTAATTTTTCATAAAATAATGTAGAGGTTTTGAACATTGTCACATCGGTTTAGACCGCGTGCCGATACAATTTCAAACGGCCAAGTTATGGACACGTGAAATTTTAGATATGGATCGTGATTGTGTTTTTGTCTCAGGTGTTAAAAATATTCAGTCGTTTATTTACGATATTGGATCGGTCAAGCTTTGATTAGTGTCAGTTCAAGGGAAATAATTTCAATTCTTTGCAAATTATAATTTTTAAATTTTATAATTTGCATAATAATTTCCTTATAATAATAATATTTATTTTGTTATTATAATAATAATAAAATAATATGATAATAATAATAAATGTTATTTAATTATAATAATTTTATTATTATTATATAGAATCTAATTTAATATCCTTCAGAAAATTTTTAAAGGTGTGGAATCTATCCACACCATAAAAGTCATAAAAACCCAAGTGGGTGGAAGGTCGACATCTTCCCACCACCAGCTGTCTAGAACCTTCCTGCTAGGCTCCACCCAATGAGTCGTAGCACTCCCTCCGATTCGACAAGCCTCCATGCTCTCGTAAGCTGTCGAGGCCACCTTTTGCCCGGGTCAAACGCTCGCCCCGTCTGCTACCCCTTGAGCTTCCAGCACATCTCTGCACCACTCAACCCCCCCCCCCAAACCAGATCGGTCACCCTCTTCGCCACCCCTCCACCGATGAAGCCCTAGTGCCTCGTCGTGCACCTATCACGCTCCTCCACTCTTGAACTCCTGGCCATAGTGTTTCCCTCAGCTCAAATCGCAAGTCGTCAACCTCTACCGCTGCACCTGATCGAGGATCTTTCATCGCCCCTACTCCTCCTTTACAGAGCTCCCCTGACCGCAATATATTTCGACCTTCCCATTGTAATTTGGGCCGCCCTGATATGGAGGTGCCAATGCTTGTCAGTTTAGATATAGAAATATTGGCTTCCTTCGGTTCTTCCCTTGTAGTTGTGACTAGTTCAGGCCACGAGGTACGTGCATTATTACGAGTGTGCGCAAGTTTCGTGTGACTTGCAAAGGGACAGTGTAGTGTTTTGGGACCTAATCAGTTTTAAATTAATAAAAATTAATTATTTTAATTTATTTAATTTTAGATTTAAATTTAATTAATTAATATATTAATTTTTATTTAAAAAATAATTTTTTTAATACCCAATTCAACTTAATTTAATTTTGGTACATAAACTAAATTGATTAATTAAATTGATTTTGGTATAAAATTAAACTAATTAGTGGAATGAAGAATAATTAAATTACTTGAATTATAAAATTCATTTAATTTAATTAATTTATACCATCATACTTATTTAATGAAATTTAATTTTATCATGCATTATTATACCTATTTACCAGTCTTGAGCACCAACCCATGTATTTTTTCATTTAATTAATTATTTAACCTCTTGTGATGTTCGTAAATAATTAAATAATGGTCTATGCATCATCTTCATTTTTGGTTAAAATGTATAAGGGTATGTGCACCCATTTTTATTTGATGTACATTACACCCCTAGTTACCCTCACCTATGCACGAGTATTTTTGTGCTTTGGATGGAGACAGTGTACGACATGGATCCCACCAAGATAAAGCAGTGTACATTAACCAATATGATGAAAGATGTGATGTGTGTAAGAAAATGGATCTTCATTTCAGGTATGCTTTTCCTTTTTCTGAATTTTTTAAGAAAAATGAATTTTCTGGAAATTTTCAAAGTACACGCCGTGTACTTTTTGAGTACAAGCCGTGTACTCTTCTCCGGCTCGAAGCCGTGTGCTAGCCATGCCCGGGCCACACACACAGTGTTTAGGGGTGATGTGGAGGCTGATTTTGGCGGAGTATGGAAAAGACCCAGTACACGCCGTGTACTTTAAAAATACACACTGTGTACTTTTCTTTTTTTTCACTAAACGGACCACGGTCACGCCTGACGCACAGAAACACCTCCTTCTAGGTCTCGTTCGTCTGAGAGCGACCCGTACGGCCAGATCTTCGACGAGCACCTGCCTCTTTTTCTGTTCTCGATTCGAGCACGGTCGATTGCGTTGGAATCGCAGTGGTGAGTTCTTCCTTCTGCTTGAGCCTTGTTTTCTGTTTCCTCCTCATTTTCGAGTTATCGTGGGTTGAGCATTTTTTGCGTTTTCTCAGATCTACGACATTATAAGGGGAATCTCTCATCATGGTTCTCATATATAGATCTCATAGGATCGAGGTAGATGGTTTGTTCCTTTCTGTTGAAAGTCGATGAGTATTTTGTAAAAATTCCACAAATTCCCTTGGACGGGTAATTGTGGGTTTCCTGTTTTTCCCCTGCTGTTTGCCTGCTTTGCTTGACCGCTTTAGTATAGGTTTATGCTTGTGATTAGAGTAACTTATTTTGTGCTCAGGTTGCTTTTACATGCTTGTTGTACTGTTTAGCATTTCCAGTTTCCATACCTAGTTGTAGGATAGTGGAACTGTTGCTTTAGTATTGCTGTTGAGCCTTAGAATGATAGCCAAGTAGTTCTTGTGGTTTACATAGATGATGTACATGCACTGATCATGTTTTATCTTTCACTCAGGACTGTGAGAACCTAGAGTAGTATACCAAAGGGATAATTGATGGAAGGGCTTCTCCAGAGTGTCTTTTTCTTTAGCACGATACGAGATTATAGGGGGAATTGACGGTGAGTGCTTTCCCAGAGAGTCTGTTATTTTCATAGCTAAACCAGAGGGGTGAGACTGTGTGTGCCTCCTAGAGTGTTTCTAGTACTTGGGTTGAACCATATGGGTTAGG
Source organism: Viscum album (assembly GCA_963277665.1). NCBI lineage: Eukaryota > Viridiplantae > Streptophyta > Magnoliopsida > Santalales > Viscaceae > Viscum > Viscum album. The sequence goes on along the minus strand of OY728161.1, from coordinate 1,531,473,702 downwards.
TTGAGATATCTACCCATAGGGTTACCTGTTTTCTTCCTGTTACTAGTTTTTTACTTGCGTACTTTGTTTGTTAGAATTGTGGATTGTAGCTGCTTGTGCTTTCCTGTTTACTGCTTCTTGTTTTATTACTGCCATGTATTCATTGACTGTTAGGCACAAATCTTTGGGTGATTGCCTACTAGGATTGTATCTCACACCCTGTTTGGGCCATTCTTTTGGGCCCAAACAGACTATGTTGTTGCAGGTATAGATAAGGGCAAGCGCCCTTACACTTCAGGTTCTTGATTGCACTAGAGCTGGAGAGCATGGGACCGAGCCGTGGCTCGCGATGCTGAAGAATTTATTTTGTTTTTCCTTTGCACTTTGTTTTTCAGTTGTACTTCAGCAGGTTGGTTTGTTTTCTGCTTTCCATAGACATATCTTCCATGTTGCATCATTATGATTTTATCCACTGCTTCCGCTGTTCAGTTCAGTTGTTGTATGCTGTTTATTTATTCAGCTATTGTGTCTGGTTGTTTTTCCACTGTATACACTACCGAATGAGGGCATAGTTTCCCCACTGACTCACCAAGGACCTCTCTACTAGTCGGCAGCCTCTAGCATTTGGGGAAACGCGCTTGAGGTCATGTGGAAAACCGGGTACGGGGCACCAGTGGAGGGGCTCCAGATTTGGGTCATTACAAAGTGGTATCAGAGGCAGGTTCTTTCCTCTTACTTTACTGTTTGGAGACCTTAGCCATGGATAGGATGGATTCGGTACTTGGTATTAAGCTGTGCTCGGGAGTAGCTAACCCGTGTATAGGGAAAATCCATACTACCTCGTTGATTATAGTTCTGGTTTTGAGATTTTATGGTTGATCTGATTTCACATGGAGTGACTCACATGTTTTCTATTGTTATTTTCTTGACGATTGTGGTTCTATTTCTGTCGTAACCCAATGAGATGAGTGTATGTTGTCTCCTGCATCATGTAGGCACTTGTAGAAATCACATGCCATGCATTCTTGCCATGCCATCTAGGGTGCATTAGCGATTGCATGTTGTTGTGATAGACTTTGTGTAGATTATGCATGCTGTTGTGATACATGCTTGATAGAGTCTCTGTGGTTATGTTAGAGAACATTTTGTTTTGTTCTTTGCTTAAAATTAATGCCAAATTTTGATTCTTGAGGTGTTATGGGCCCTCTAGAATCGGAAATTGGTGGATCATGATCCTGTTTTCTCTTTTGTATGATTGTAGGAGATGCCAAGCCTTGATTCGTGGGTATTATGGGCCCTCACGGATCAGAATTTGGCACCTATTTACCTTGTTTTTAGTGTATCTGGGAGTCTATGCAATTTCTAAGCTACTGCCCAGAAAAACCCAGAATACAAAGTCTGTACTTTTTGGATACACGCCATGTAGTTTTCAGGCCGTGTCACTGACCGTGTGAGCAGAACACGATGTCGTGATAGTAGCTTTAGGAACACTCCGTGTAGTAATGAGTCGTGTACCCGGCCGTGTCACTAACAACATGGGTTGGGGAAGCTCGGGTAGAACACATCATGTCCATAGGGAACACGACGTGTAGTCCTGTCCAGGTACCTGGCCGTGTCACGAACAACATGGGTTAGCATTACCTTCTTTTCCACACACCGTGTTTGTTCGGAACACGCTGTGTAGTCTTGTTCAGGTACCCTGCCGTGTCACGAACAACACGGGGTGGTGTCACCTTAACCTATACACGTCGTGTCTGTTCAAAACACGTTGTGTAAGTTTCATCCGTGTAGACGGTCGTGTGTTTAACAACATGGGCCACCAAAGACTTTTCCACTACACGTCGTGTCCGTAGGGAACACGCCGTGTAGTCTAAGTTTAAGAAGACCATGTGGGTTAGCCCTGTAAGAGACCCGGGCAGGGGAGTAGAGTTCAAGTACACACCGTGTGTGGGGAAAACACGCCGTGTAGTCTAGGGTTTTACACGACTAGGGGTGGTATAATTACATGCCCATGTCAGTGGCTTATGAGGACACACCGTGTAGTTTTTATACACGTTGTGTAGTCATGTTTTTAAATCTTGTGTGTTTTCCTTCCCCTGTTTCTGTTTTTTACTCTTGTGTTCTCTGTCCTTTTTTTATTGATCTAAGGTGTACTCTTGATGTTTTAGAGATATGCCTCCGAGATATCCTATGGTCGTACGTCTGTCGTCAGGCAGTGATCAGATGCCAGACAGGGCTGATCAGGGACTTCCTGCCGATCCTCCCGTCGGGCCAGCCTTGGCACCGGCTGTCATACCAGTTGCAGGCGCTAACACGCAGTTTAGGGAAGGTTTCATGAGGATGATGCAGGGCATCCAGGGAGCACCGCCTCCTACCACAACTATGGTAGACTTGACGCGGGTTTTCCAGTAGCAGCATCCTCCTACGTTCTCAGGAGAAGGATGACCACGGGCTGTAGTGTAACACCCCAAGCTTCCACGGTACGTTTCCCTTCGAATAATGCGATAGCGTGTGTTGTACGCAACCTCGAGTTCTAACACACACCACAACTAATTAAACTAGCCGTTCTGAATAGTAATACCTAATTTTTGAAATAATATATATTTTATATTTCAAAATGGACTTCAGTTTTGGATTCGGAATATCGAAATTAGCCTAGGGTGAAATTTTGGTACTTTTCGGATAACTTTTATATTTTGATGAATAGTGAAAATTACTAAATTTTAATTAAAAACAACTTTTTTAATCAAAATAATTAATAGGGATAAATTGTGAATTTGAGTGGTTTTAAATTATATTTAGAATATATTTTTAACACTTAATATAATGTTGGTCATTGGACATAATTTTACAATTAAACCGAACATAAACAAGTGTCAATCTTTTGATAGTTATTATCTCTTAAAAACACGCTTTTTGTTTTGACAGCGGGAATTAATTTTAAATTAATTTCTGCCACTTCTGTGTTTTGAATTTAGAAAAATGGATTCCATATTTGGAATCAGGATGTCCAAATTGTGTAAATAGGTAACTTTTATTTTTAGACATTTTGAATAATTACTGCGGTAAATATTTTATTTACCATGGTTAAGGGTAAATCCGGTAAATAAGGGTTAAAAACTAATATTATAATAATACAAAATTACCCTAAAACGTGTCCTAACCTTATTGGTGGACACATACCCGACCATGGGAATCCTTGGGTCGATTTGGGGACCCCATGGAGCCACTTGTATGTGGTAGGGACACATTATATTAATAATGTTAAAATAAAAATAAAAATGGCATAAGCTTACATCTTTTAGAAGAACAATTTTTACATAGGGTTATACATGTTGGATTTTCGATTATAAATATTCATTAGAAATCTAAAAATATTTCTTACATAATTATATTTTATTTATAATTTTTAGACATCAAATAATTTAAATTATTAATGACACAATAATGATGCAATGTTTACCTCATTAATAAATCATTTAAATAAAAAAGATTATAATGATTAAAATATTATCTAAAACCTGTCCAATTCTTATTGGTTGATTTTATTTAGAATATTAGTCATCTTATCTTCGACCTCAATGATTTTTGGACCATTATAAACCGAATATAATTATATTATAAAGTAATACTTTCACTCTTTCCTAAAGAGCCCCTCCTCTCCCTTATAAAAGGAGACCACTTCTACTCATTCCTCACACCTCTCAAGCCACTTGGCTCGTCCAAACCCTGCCCAAATAAGCTCCCCACATCCGTCTACTCATCCTTGAAGCTTCCCCTTAGGCAGAAAGCATTTCAAGAAGTCCTTTGGTTCCAACCAAAGTGAGTTACCTAAATTAAAGGTAACGTTTGCTCTTAAATTATTTTCATTTATTTTGCTTCTCCAACCCCCAAACTCTTTTTATTTCCTTTCTTTTGTAACAACACCAGTATCCACAATATACTAGGATGTTGTTATAAGAAGGATTCAAACTAAACATACACACAACTCCATCTAATGGATGATGAACATAATGTTTCTGTGGATGGAAAACTAACGCCTCACGAAACGATGATTGTTCAAATACATCTTACCGCCTCTCATGGTGGCCATTATGATGGCACTGTAATTAAATATGATATTAATGATATATATTTTATATATAATCTTCTGTAATTCCATTTTATTTCATATCATTATTCGTTTCATGTTGTATATACATACGATAATTTCATTTGAGGAAGTGCGGACTACTGCCCCCTTAAAATGATATGACTCGTTCATACCACACATGGAACGAATAAAGGATGGTGTTAATGAACTTATGTAACATATATAAAATATTATATTATACTGGAATAGTAATATACCTATGTATCATTTGGATTCGATTCTTTTAAAATAAAAATTAAATGGAAGTAGCGTTCGTGCGTACGTACGGACTACCGTCTCCACGAACGCGATGAGATTCATTATCCATCGTATCCATTCAAATATAATTATCATTTGATGATTTAAAAATGATGTTTAAGGACTTGATACCATTATGTATTTGAATAATACACATCCCATTAATAACGAATATGGCTCACATAACAAAGAATATAAAGTAAAATGAACCCGTTAACACCCGAAATGACGATAATTCTAAGATATTATTAACAAATCAATGTTAAAAGATCATATATGATATCACATTAAAGTAAATGATTCTTGTATTATTCAATAACAATTATTTAACCATTATACAGGAGGTAAACCTACCATCGACCAAGGAAAAAGTACAAAGTAAGGGATTTTCTTATCTCACTTTCAATTCCGTGAGATTTCCATTATTCGCTACTAAATTATTGAAAGTGGTGTATTGTGTACTTCCATGATTCACTTTATATTCATGTTATTCTGTAAATCATTTTGTGGTTATTAACTTTTGGCCATGCGACTCAGTTGATTAACGTGGTAAGGGGTTTCGTGTCTCACTTTTAATTCCGTGAGAATTCCATTGATCACCACTTAATTATTGCATGTGGTGTATGTGTACTACCCATGATTGTATTCATTGTGTAATATACTTTATTTTATGGGTATTTACATCATCATGGTATGATCTTTCTTTCATGGGTGTTTGTTTCTTAAGTTACCTAATCAATAAGGGAATTTGAGATTTCAATTTCCACTCATTTGGCTTTACGCATATTTCATTGATTATATTACCCCAAGATTATGTGTGGAATCACTATTCATTTGATTATGTCATAATTTCCACTCCCCTTCCTGTGGATATACTTTTGATACACATAATCACTCCATTGAAAATTCTCAAGTCATTGATATAAATTTGATAAGAGTAATTTTAACTCTTTCACCATTTGTTGAGTTAAACATCCAATTCGTTGGTGTTGTTTTTACAGGAATATGTGTGAATATACTTTGATTGTTTTACACTGAATATCCAATCATATTTAGTGTATTTATATTTTCACACATAATTATGTTGTTGATTTATCCTTAACCTAAGGATATGGCCTTTATGAGATATTTCATCTCAACTTACATTCCATTGAGACTTCTTTGTTGATATACACCAAATCACTTTTATGTGGTGTATATAATGTACTTTGACATAGTATGTCATGAATTCCCTTTATTCTCATGATATTACAAAGTTTTGATTACCTCAATTATTTTCATTCAAGTGTCTCTCTTTTGGTTATAATCTCTAACTAAAATACCATTTTTAAATGTTTTAAAGACTTATTCATCTAAATCTTTCTCATTAATGTCCATGTTTTAAAAATAGTTTTAAGGATTTATTTATATGGACATTAAAGTTTAGAAATTAAAAATCGTTTTAAAAAGTTTCAAAGTGGTATGGGACACTTTGATTCAAAAATCTATTTTTAAATGGCTTCTTGACAAATAGTGTGACTTTTAAATGTTTTCATGAAAAGGGGGATATTTCTCTCAAATAGTTTTGATGATTATTTTCATCTATGTCAACATCCTTAATTATTCTTGATTGAGGTTAATGTGATACAATACAATCTTCCATATTGTATCGAATGAGTTATGTTTGACTATGGATGTGCTATTTTTATACCATTCATGGTTTTTGGTAGAAGTATTGACATTTCGTATGCTAGTTTTAATATGAATGTTTATGTTATGTTTAAACCTGTTCATATGAGGAATGCATTGGACTTAATAAGTGACGGGTGGAGCCCGCTATAGCTCCTAGATGCATCGGTAGGTCTCATGAGGCAAACTAGTGTCTTGGCACAAGGCCTTGGCAAAATCTTATTTGTAGTCTTGGCACGAGGCCTTGGCTATGTGGTTATGATAGTCTGGCATTATGCATTCCATCATTATGAAAGTGGTTATTGATATTGCATGTGATCATTCGACTAGTAGAATATCCATGTGAGTAAGTAAATGGAATTATTTCATTTTACCTTTGCCATTTTATGCTGAAGTTCAAATTTAAAAGGCTTTTGTTTTAGTTGTAAATTGCCTTAAGTGTTTATTCTTATTTATGAAAGCTTCTGCTATAATGTTATCCTTACTGAGCATCCGAGCTCACCCCTTTCAATGTTTTATTTTTCCCAGGATTATGAAGAAGTAATTTATGAATGACCTGCAGGGGTAGTATGAGGGGATATGAGGACAAGATGTTTTTTTTATGATGTAATGTAAAAATTTATGGATGTATCTAGTTATTCCAAGGCTACTAAACTAATCGGTCTTTCGAGACTTGATCTTTCTCGTGATCATGCCAATGTTATGTAATAATGCACTGACTCTGGGTAAGTAGGGTCGAGGCGTTACAGGTGGTATCAGAGGGAGGTTTAGTACAAACCTTGGAAGCTAGATTTAGATAAACTCTGATTAGAGCACGTAAACCTAAGATGAACATTGAGGATTATTATAAAAGAACTTCCTAGAATTTTGGTATTGTAGAGATTTTGTCAGTTTTCCGAGCAATACATCCCTGTCTGGATACGAGCAGGTAGAGGCGGCTCTGGCACAGATGTACCTAGGGGTAAAACCCGAAAACACCGCTTTGAGCTAGACTCGAACGGGAACTGGTGCACGACAACGGGCCTTGCTGCACTCTTGGTTACGATACTCCCGGGGGATATGCTTTGGTAAATTCACAAGATTAGTATAAACCATTATTAAGGGAATACAAAAAAATGCCCCTAAGAATATATGTCGGCAAATAGATAGTGGATAACCTAGATTTTAACATAGGGTACCCCAAGTTAGGATATATTGTTCAATTACAAGATTATCCTATTATGTCTATTTTTTTTTACATTCTTATTAGATAAGTATTCAAAAACCCTAATAGTATTTTTCTTTTGTTAGTTGAAACATGGAGGGAGCAAGATCACGAACAACTCTTCTCTCTCTTCCTGAAGAACTACTTACAATTATTATCCAGAAGTCATGCGCAGACGATGTTGAAACTTTTTCAAATGTCCATGTTACATGCAAACAACTTTATGAGACATCCAATACCTCTAGCATTGCACGATTCTTTCAAGGATCAAGTACCGACTATGGGATAATTTTGCGCTCTCAACTTTCTTACCACGCTAAGCGTGGGAAGTACCATCAGGGGCTTTTCAAATTATTCACTTTATCTCAAAATTACGATGCACTAAATGATTTTCTAGATGCTGCAGAAGAGGGAGACCTTCGAGCAGCCTATATGTATCAAATTATATATTTATGTCTTTTGGGATATACGAATACTGATTTACCAAAATCTTATTTTAAAATATTTGAAGATGAATCAGTGAGAAGTTTTCTAAAAAAACATGTTAATGACGATGTCTCAAAATTATATATAAGAAATACCTATTTTTTTATGATGCATCGATGCTTCCATCGATATAATCCAAAATGGATGAGGAGTTTTTGGGTAAAGGAAGTAGATGATTTTGAAAAATTCCTGAGGTACCATTGTGACACATGAACGCATTCTACCAAAAGGCAAATCCACCTAGTCTCTCCAGAGTTCATGTTGTGATCCACATACCTCTAGTGACAAAATACATGCCTGACCCAATGCATGTACTCACCTATGAAGAATTATAACTGGAACTCGATCTATCTTATTGTGGAGAGCCTATCAGAATTCTTCATACCAAAGATCAAGTGTTGAGAAACCGGATGACTTGTCTGGTAAAAGATCTATGGAGAAATCATAAGATGGAAGAGGCAATGTGGGAACCCGAGGAACATATGATGAAGAACCTATGTGGAAATAAATGGATGGTGAAATGTTTAAAAGTGTTAGTGCTCTTTATTGATGGGTTTACTTTGGAATAATTTTCTCTTGTATTTGTAACCCCATAGTTTGCCATGTGAGAATGATATTTGAGGAAGAATTTTCTCTTCTATTGTGGATATAGGTATAAATAACCATTTGGTTTTATATGATCATTGAGGTTTGAGAAAATGATAAGTTATTATAATTTGGGATGAAAATGCAAAGTATGATATAACATTTGTGGTTAAATTATGTTATTTTGAGGAATTTATCTCATTTTGGTAATATTATAAAATATAGTTTTTGAAAAAGGACAACACGTAGACCGTATGACAACCCGTCGCGTCGGACAAAGCTATGGGAATCGAACCCACATCCAAAGTGCGATTGGGATTTATCGCCTACCACTGGACTACGTGAAGTCCCTGGTTAGTGTGACTTTTTTTTTGTTGTTAAATGATTTTATTGATCAATAATAAGATGATTTGGGTTCTTATTTCTTATCAAATGAATACCCTTGGTATAGGAAAATGATTTGGTGATTAAGTGATAAATGTTATTTTGGAAGATGTTCACTTTGTTGGGAACACTATATGCCCAAGGAAAATCGAATACAATGGGGTTTCATTTGTAGAGTAATGGTGGATTTTTATCTACGTTTTTATTGTTGATTTATAGTGATTTGGGTTATTTATGGAAATGATTAACCTATAACAGAGAATATGTGATAATGTTAATTACTTTTAAGTATGTGACTTTAAGAGTATTTGATGTCATTTGGAGATACAATGTAACATGGGAGACTACATAATCAAATTCTTCTATGTTTTGGGTTTCAATATTAGTTTGGATTATATTAAAGGATTTTAAGGACAATTGGTTATTGAATGGTATCTATTTAACTTTGGGGTATTATTGGTTTAATTTTAGAAAATTAATATTAGTGCATATTTATCTCAATGAATATCCTTTTGGGGGATCATTAGATCAATCACTAACCATTTTGGTTTTGATTAATCTTCAAAGACAATGTAAATATATGGTTTATCCTGCATGGATCATGTGATTCTATAGAAGTTATTCTAGCTCTTCCAGTGTGACCAAGTCTTCTTGAATACTCATCGTTTAAAAAAAATTGAGTTAGTGGTGGAAATTTATTAAAGAATGAAAATCTACTTAAAATGTAAGTATATCTCATGATGTTCTTAGTCAATATCATAAATGAATTCCTCTTCCTTATGTAATGTAACTTAAAAAAAATGTTGTCCGTTTACTTTCCTACTAGGAGACTAATGGTCGTTTGTCCCAACACAAGTTTGTGGTTTTATCATTGTTAAATTTCTCCTGATCATGATTTCTATCCCTCTCCATCAGAACTTGACACTTAGTTTATCATCCATATCCATGTTTTCTTACATGGAATCCTAGTATGGGTTATCTTGGATGACCCTTATACCTCTCTTTCATTCTTTTAAAGTGATAGTTTTATTGACTCTTTTTCCGATGTGGGACTTTCCATTGTATTCCCAAGAAAAATTTTAAAAAATTGCGAGGACGCAATTTATTGAAGGAGGGGAGAATGTAACACCCCAAGCTTCCACGGTACGTTTCCCTTCGAATAATGCGATAGCGTGTGTTGTACGCAACCTCGAGTTCTAACACACACCACAACTAATTAAACTAGCCGTTGTGAATAGTAATACCTAATTTTTGAAATAATATATATTTTATATTTCAAAATGGACTTCATTTTTGGATTCGGAATATCGAAATTAGCCTAGGGTGAAATTTTGGTACTTTTCGGATAACTTTTATATTTTGATGAATAGTGAAAATTACTAAATTTTAATTAAAAACAACTTTTTTAATCAAAATAATTAATAGGGATAAATTGTGAATTTGAGTGGTTTTAAATTATATTTAGAATATATTTTTAACACTTAATATAATGTTGGTCATTGGACATAATTTTACAATTAAACCGAACATAAACAAGTGTCAATCTTTTGATAGTTATTATCTCTTAAAAACACGCTTTTTGTTTTGACAGCGGGAATTAATTTTAAATTAATTTCTTCCACTTCTGTGTTTTGAATTTAGAAAAATGGATTCCATATTTGGAATCAGGATATCCAAATTGTGTAAATAGGTAACTTTTATTTTTAGACATTTTGAATAATTACTGCGGTAAATATTTTATTTACCATGGTTAAGGGTAAATCCGGTAAATAAGGGTTAAAAAATAATATTATAATAATACAAAATTACCCTAAAACGTGTCCTAACCTTATTGGTGGACACATACCCGACCATGGGCATCCTTGGGTCGATTTGGGGACCCCATGGAGCCACTTGTATGTGGTAGGGACACATTATATTAATAAAGTTAAAATAAAAAAAAATGGCATAAGCTTACATCTTTTAGAAGAACAATTTTTACATAGGGTTATACATGTTGGATTTTCGATTATAAATATTCATTAGAAAGATAAAAAGATTTCCTACATAATGATATTTTATTTATAATTTTTAGACATCAAATAATTTAAATTATTAATGACACAATAATGATGCAATGTTTACCTCATTAATAAATCATTTAAATAAAAAAGATTATAAGGATTAAAATATTATCTAAAACCTGTCCAATTCTTATTGGTTGATTTTATTTAGAATATTAGTCATCTTATCTTCGACCTCAATTAATTTTGGACCATTATAAACCGAATATAATTATATTATAAAGTAATACTTTCACTCTTTCCTAAAGATCCCCTCCTCTCCCTTATAAAAGGAGACCACTTCTACTCATTCCTCACACCTCTCAAGCCACTTGGCTCGTCCAAACCCTACCCAAATAAGCTCCCCACATCCCTATCCTCATCCTTGAAGCTCCCCCTTAGGCAGAAAGCATTTCAAGAAGTCCTTTGGTTCCAACCAAAGTGAGTTACCTAAATTAAAGGTAACGTTTGCTCTTAAATTATTTTCATTTATTTTGCTTCTCCAACCCCCAAACTCTTTTTATTTACTTTCTTTTGTAACAACACCAGTATCCACAATATACTAGGATGTTGTTATAAGAAGTATTCAAACTAAACATACACACAACTCCATCTAATGGATGATGAACATAATGTTTCTGTGGATGGAAAACTAACGCCTCACGAAACGATGATTGTTCAAATACATCTTACCGCCTCTCATGGTGGCCATTATGATGGCACTGTAATTAAATATGATATTAATGATATATATTTTATATATAATCTTCTGTAATTCCATTTTATTGCATACCATTATTCGTTTCATGTTGTATATACATACGATAATTTCATTTGAGGAAGTGCGGACTACCGCCCCCTTAAAATGATATGACTCGTTCATACCACACATGGAACGAATAAAGGATGGTGTTAATGAACTTATGTAACATATATAAAATATTATATTATACTAGAATAGTAATATACCTATGTATCATTTGGATTCGATTCTTTTAAAATAAAAATTAAATGGAAGTAGCGTTCGTGCGTACGTACGGACTACCGTCTCCACGAACGCGATGAGATTCATTATCCATCGTATCCATTCAAGTATAATTATCATTTGATGATTTAAAAATGATGTTTAAGGACTTGATACCATTCTGTATTTGAATAATACACATCCCATTAATAACGAATATGGCTCACATAACAAAGAATATAAAGTAAAATGAACCCGTTAACACCCGAAATGACGATAATTCTAAGATATTATTAACAAATCAATGTTAAAAGATCATATATGATATCACATTAAAGTAAATGATTCTTGTATTATTCAATAACAATTATTTCACCATTATACAGGAGGTAAACCTACCATCGACCAAGGAAAAAGTACAAAGTAAGGGATTCACTTATCTCACTTTCAATTCCGTGAGATTTCCATTGTTCGCTACTAAATTATTGAAAGTGGTGTATTGTGTAATTCCATGATTCACTTTATATTCATGTTATTCTGTAAATCATTTGGTGGTTATTAACTTTTGGCCATGCGACTCAGTTGATTAACGTGGTAAGGGGTTTCTTGTCTCACTTTTAATTCCGTGAGAATTCCATTGATCACCACTTAATTATTGCATGTGGTGTATGTGTACTACCCATGATTGTATTCATTGTGTAATATACTTTATTTTATGGGTATTTACATCATCATGGTATGATCTTTTTTTCATGGGTGTTTGTTTCTTAAGTTACCTAATCAATAAGGGAATTTGAGATTTCAATTTCCACTCATTTGGATTTACGCATATTTCATTGATTATATTACCCCAAGATTATGTGTGGAATAACTCTTCATTTGATTATGTCATAATTTCCACTCCCCTTCCTGTGGATATACTTTTGATACACATAATCACTCCATTGAAAATTCTCAAGTCATTGATATAAATTTGATAAGAGTAAATTTAACTCTTTCACCATTTGTTGAGTTAAACATCCAATTCGTTGGTGTTGTTTTTACAGGAATATGTGTGAATATACTTTGATTGTTTTACACTGAATATCCAATCATATTTATTGTATTTATATTTTCACACATAATTATGTTGTTGATTTATCCTTAACCTAAGGATATGGCCTTTATGAGAGATTTCATCTCAACTTACATTCCATTGAGACTTCTTTGTTGATATACACCAAATCACTTTTATGTGGTGTATATAATGTACTTTGACATAGTATATCATGAATTCCCTTTATTCTCATGATATTACAATGTTTTGATTACCTCAATTATTTTCATTCAAGTGTCTCTCTTTTGGTTAGAATCTCTAACTAAAATACCATTTTTAAATGTTTTAAAGACTTATTCATCTAAATATTTCTCATTAATGTCCATGTTTTAAAAATGGTTTTAAGGATTTATTTATATGGACATTAAAGTTTAGAAATTAAAAATCCTTTTAAAAAGTTTCAAAGTGGTATGGGACACTTTGATTCAAAAATCTATTTTTAAATGGCTTCTTGACAAATAGTGTGACTTTTAAATGTTTTCAAGAAAAGGGGGATATTTCTCTCAAATAGTTTTGATGATTATTTTCATCTATGTCAACATCCTTAATTATTCTTGATTGAGGTTAATGTGATACAATACAATCTTCCATATTGTATCGAATGAGTTATGTTTGACTATGGATGTGCTATTTTTATACCATTCATGGTTTGTGGTAGAAGTATTGACATTTCGTATGCAAGTTTTAATATGAATGTTTATGTTATGTTTAAACCTGTTCATATGAGGAATGCATTGGACTTAATAAGTGACGGGTGGAGCCCGCTATAGCTCCTCGATGCATCGGTAGGTCTCATGAGGCAAACTAGTGTCTTGGCACAAGGCCTTGGCAAAATCTTATTTGTAGTCTTGGCACGAGGCCTTGGCTATGTGGTTATGATAGTCTGGAATTATGCATTCCATCATTATGAAAGTGGTTATTGATATTTCATGTGATCATTCGACTAGTAGAATATCCATGTGAGTAAGTAAATGGCATTATTTCATTTTACCTTTGCCATTTTATGCTGAAGTTCAAATTTAAAAGGCTTTTGTTTTAGTTGTAAATTTCCTTAAGTGTTTATTCTTATTTATGAAAGCTTCTGCTATAATGTTATCCTTACTGAGCATCCGAGATCACCCCTTTCAATGTTTTATTTTTCCCAGGATTATGAAGAAGTAATTTATGAATGACCTGCAGGGGTAGTATGAGGGGATATGAGGACAAGATGTTTTTTTTTATGATGTAATGTAAAAATTTATGGATGTATCTAGTTATTCCAAGGCTACTAAACTAATCGGTCTTTCGAGACTTGATCTTTATCGTGATCATGCCAATGTTATGTAATAATGCACTGACTCTGGGTAACTAGGGTCGAGGCGTTACATGTAGAGTCATGGCTAGAAGCCATGATGACTATCTTCGAGCATCTGGAGATGCCACCAGAGAGGCAGGTCAAGCTCGCTACCTACATGCTCCGAGACTCCACCAAGAAGTGGTGGTACGTGATCTCACAGGCGGGTCAACAGCAGGCTATGGCTTGGGAGGAGTTCCAGCGCGTGTTCTACGACTAGTTCTACCCGGAGACCATGAGGGCCGACCAAGACCGGGAGTTCATGAGCTTAGTGCAGGGTACTCTTTATGTCATGGAGTATTCCACTCGTTTCACTGAGTTGCAGCACTTCACACCCCTCTGGGATGGGAGTGGGGTGATCTTAGTAAGGAAGTTTGAGGATGGTCTCATGCGGGAGATCCGCTCGCAGGTGAACATCTTCCAACTGACATCCATCACTTCCATCATCAATCATGCACTAATTACAGAGTGCAGTCTGAGAGACTCTGGAGCTGCAATCCAGGGCGGTCCTTCTTCCAGAGCTAGTTTGCCACTAGATGACAGCAAGAAGCATTGTAGAGAGCCTACGCATGATGATCCGAGGAAGCGATATGCATCGTCAGGCAGCCAGGTGACATGCTACCAGTGTGGCCGGTTAGGGCACACGAGGCCGCAGTGCTAGAGGGACCCCATGGAGTGCCGATCTTGCAGCAAGATGGGTCACCTTCATCATTTCTATCTAGTTTTATCACTAGCAGCTGGTGACCGGGGTTCTTCCATGACTCCTCATTCAGTAGAAGCACCACCAGTCTCTCACCAGTCGGGGAACTGGAGTTATTTTGGCCGTTCGGGCTGAGGTTGAGGTCGAGGCCATGGCGGAAAGCCACCAGTTCCTCAGAACCAGTAGGGAGGTTCAACTCAGAGTGGTCAGCCAGGGGCACAGGGCTGCGGTACAGGTCAGTCTTTTGATGTGGAGCAGACTTATCTGGAGCAACATCCCATCCCTTCTACTATTCGAGGTACGATTTTAGTGGCCTTGGTTTTATCATCATCCCTTTTCGATACTGGTGATATGCATAGATTTATCTCTGTTGCTATCATGTAGAGCCTTGGACTCTGCATCTTTTCTTCTGCCGACTCGTTGACACTAGACACACCTTTGGGAATGAGGACATCTAGTGTATGACAGTGTAGAGAGTGCCCCCTCGAGGTTGTAGGGTATCGCTTTTTATGGGACCTCTATGTCCTAGAGATGACAGGCTATGATGTTATCCTTTTCATGGACTGGTTGATTCCCTTTCAAGAAGTTGTCGACTGTTATCTCCGCAGAGTGAGTTTTGTTTCACCATAGGGCAAGTCTTTTCTTCATAAAGGCAAATGGGAAGTTCGGGAGAGTCGGGCAGGACTCGAGCATCTATGGCTATGAGGGGTGACATCCCAGATTCCAAGTCTTTATCTGGATGACTAGGGGAATCCATAGTTGGACTTTCCTCCAGTGGTGGATCGTTTCAGGGACATCTTTCCAGAGGACTTTTCAGGTTTACCTCCGGAGCATGAGGTAGACTTCTCTATTGAGCTCGTGTCGGGAGCAGCACCGGTGTCCATTCCTCCCTATATGATGGCTACAACTAAGTTGCGGGAGCTCAATAAGCAGTTGGATGAGTTTTAGGAAAAGGGTTTCATCCAACCCAGTACTTCTCCTTGGGGTTTTTCTGTCCTGTTTGTGAAGAAGGAAGATGGTACCCTTCGACTTTGTGTGGATTATCGGAAGCTGAACCAGTTGACGGTCAAGAACCGATATCCCTTGCTGAGGATCGATGACCTATTTGATCAGCTCTGAGGAGCCCAGGTGTTCTCTAAGATCGATTTTTGGCCCGGTTACCATCAGTTGCATGTTAGACCATCAGATATACCTCTGACAGCCTTCAGGAGCAGGTATGGTCTATACGAGTATACAGTCATGTCATTCGGTCTCACGAATGCGCCTGTAGTTTTCATGGCCCTGATGAACCGAGTGTTCCATCCTTACTTGGACTCCTTTTTCGTGGTCTTCGTGGATGATATCTTGGTATACTCACACACTCGACACGACCATGCCACACATCTTGAGATCGTTCTGAGTACACTGAAAGAGCACCGGCTTTATGCTAAACTCTCGAAGTGCCACTTCTGGATGGATCAGATTCACTTCTTGGGTCACATCATCTCAGAGGTAGGAGTATCTTTGGACCCAGAAAAAGTGAAAACTGTAGTTTCCTGGGAACAACCAAAGAACGTCATTGAGGTACGGAGCTTCCTAGGGATTGCTGGATACTACATATACTTCATTCATGACTTTTCTCATCTAGCAGCACCCTTGACAGGTCTGACCAAAAAGGGGGTGAAGTTCTTATGATCATATTCTTGTGAGTCATCCTTTCAGGAACTAAAAGGGAGGTTGACGTCAGCACCGATACTAGTCTTGCCGGAGCCTGGAAAGTGATACACTGTTTACTATGATGCTTCAGGTATCGGGCTAGGGGTTGTACTTATGCAGGGGGGTGGAGTAGTTGCGTACGGGTCTCGGAAGTTGAGTCCACATGAGAGAAACTACCCTATGCGTGATCTGGAGTTGGGAGCTATTGTTCATTCCTTATGCTATTGGAGACACTATCTGCTGGGAGATAACTTTGTGTTCTTCACTGACCACTAAAGTATCAAGTATATCTTCACTCAGCGTGATCTGAATCTGAGGCAGCGCAGCTGGGTCGAGTATCTTCAGTCTTTTGATTTCGAGCTTGCCTATACGCCGGGGAAGGGAAACGCAGTGGTAGATGCGCTGAGTAGGAGAACTCGGGTTCAGGCAGTTTAGGAGGCTAGTACTGAGTGGCAGCTTATGGATCTATTCTCTGAGATGCATCTAGAGGTGCACAACAGACAGGGATAAACCTTATTATCTTTTTTAGTTGTTACCTCTACACTACTTGATCGGGAACGGATGAGGAAACTATCAGACTCAGAAGTCTTAGTCCTGTGGGAGAGTGTGTCAGGAGAGGACCCTCTTCCTGGATGGACAGTGGGAGAGGATGAGACATTGCGTTTCAAGGGACGCGTATGGGTTCCAGTAGACATACGCGAGGAGCTAATGCGGGATTTTCATTCTTCAGTATGGGAAATTCATCCTGGTGTCACCAAGATGTATCGGGATCTCCATCGCCAGTAGTGGTGGCTAGGTATGAAGAACGATGTTGCAGGCTTCATCATGAGATGTTCTACTTGTCAGCAGGTGAAAGAAGAGAATCAGCGACCAGCGGGGCTTTTGCAGTAGTTACCCATTCTGGAGTGGAAGTTGAATGACGTCGCGATGGACTTCATGACTGGGTTGTTGTGGTCGCCTCGAGGGAACAATGTTTATTGGGTTGTCATCGACCGGCTTACGAAGGTTGATCACTTCTTGCCGATCAAGGAGACCTTCAGTGTTGATGATCTAGGATGACCTTACATCGGAGAGATCGTTCGTTTGCAAGGAGTTCCACACTCCATTGTTTCAGATAGGGATGTGCGCTTTACCTCCCGGTTCTAGAAGGGACTTCAGAAGGCCTTGGGTACACAGGTACTTTTGAGTATAGCATACCATCCCCATACTAATGGCCAGTCTGAGCGAACGATCTAGGTGCTTGAGGATATCCTCCGAGCTTGCATTCTAGGCTTTGCTGGTTCTTGGGAGAAACATATTACTCTAGTGGAGTTTTCCTACAACAACAGTTTCCATGCGACCATTCAGATGGTACCATACGAGGCTTTGTACGGTAGGCCATGCCGATCACCCTTATGCTGGCTGGAGGCAGGAGAGGTAGCTTTTCTGGGACCTCATCTCGTTCAAGAGACCTCAGACCAGATAGAGCTGATTCGGAAGAGTATGGCTACATCACAATCTCGACAGATGACTTATGCTGATCAGTAGAGACGACCCCTGGAGTTCGAGGTCGGGGATCAGGTTTTCATGCATGTCACACTGAGGTTGGGACACAAGAGGATTCGGAGGCAGGGTAAGCTTTCACCGTGGTACGTCAGGCCGTTTGAGGTATTGGAGAGAGTTGGGTCGGTTGCCTATCGGTTGTAGTTACCTCAGAGATATCGGGCTATGCATGACGTCTTCCACGTCTCTCAGCTCCGACATTACTTTTCAGACCCGTCTCATGTCTCTGAACTTGAGAAAGTTGAGCTTGAAGTGGATGTGTCATTTGAGGAGCATCCTATCCGGATTGTCGATCGCAGTACGAAGGTTCTCCGAGGGCGGTTTGTTCCTCTAGTACGGGTGCTATGGAAGCATGGGCGAGTATAGGACGATACCTGGGAGAGGGAGGCTGATGTACGATCGCAGTGGCCGGAGCTGTTCGGGGTTTCTTCTTCTACGCCTCGCTAGGGAAATTCGGGAATAAATTTCTTTAAGGGGGGAAGTTTGTAAGAACCCAAATCTTAGTTTCAGGTATGTTTTTCCTTTTTCTGGAGTTTTTAAGCAAAATGAAATTTATGGAAATTTTTGAAGTGCACGTCGTGTACTTTCTTAGTACACACCGTGCACTCTTCTCCGGCTCGAAGCCGTGTGTTGGTCGTGCCCGGGCCACACACACGGTGTGTAGGGGTGACGTGGAGACTGATATTGGCGGAGTGAGGAAAAGACCCAATACACACTGTGTACTTTAAAAATACATGCCGTGTACATTTCTTTTTTTTCACTAAATGGATCGGGGTCACGCCTGACGGACAGAAACACCACCTTCTAGGTCCCGTTCATCTGAGAGTGACCCGTATGGCCGTATCTTCAATGAGATCCCGCCTCTTCATCTGTTCTCCGATTCGAGCACGGTCGATTGCATTGGAATTGTAGCGGTGAGTTCTTCCTTCTGCTTGAGCCTTGTTTTCTGTTTCCTCCTTGTTTTCGAGTTATTGTGGGTTGAGAATTTTGTGCGTTTTCTAAGATCTATGACGTTCTAAGGGGAATCTGTCGTCGTGGTTCACGTATATCAATATCCTAGGATCGAGGTAGGTGTTTTGTGCATTTCTGTTGAAATTCGATGAGTATTTTGTGCAAATTACACAAATTCCCTTGGGCGGGGAATTGTGGGTTTCCAGTTTTTCCTCTGATGTTTTCCTGCTTTGCTTGATTGTTGTAGTAGAGGTTTATGCTTGTGAGTAGAGTAATTTATTTTGTGCACAGGTTTCTTTTCCATGCTTGTTGTACTGTTTAGCGTTTCCAGTTTCCATGCCTAGTTGTAGGTTAGTGGAACTATTGCTTTATTATTGTTGTTGAGCCTTAGAATGATAGCCAAGTAGTTCTTGAGGTTTACTTGGACGATGTACGCACGCTGAGCATGTTTTATCTTTCACTCAGAACTGTGAGAACCTAGAGTAGTAGACCAAAGGGATAATTGACGGAAGGTATTGTCCATAGTGTCTTTTAATTACGATGTGAGACTACAGGGGGAATTGACGTTGAGTGCTTCCTCAGAGAGTCTGTAGTTCCACGACGTAGGCCATAGGGGGAATAGACGTTGAGTGCTTCCCCAGAGAGCCTTTATCACGATATAACACTATAGGGGGAATTAAAGGTGAGTGATTCCCCAGATATTCTGTTATTTTCATAGCTGAACCAGAGGGGTGAGACTGTGTGTGCCTCCTATAGGGTTGCTAGTACTTGGGTTGAACCATAGGGGTTAGGCTGAGAGAGCTACCCAGAGGGTTACCTGTTTTCTTCCTGTTACTGGTTGTTTACTTGCGTACATTGTTTGTTAGAACTATGGATTGTAGCTGCTTATGCTTTCCTATTTACTGCTTCTTGTTTTATTACTGCCATGTATTCATTGACTGTTAGGCACAAATATTTGGGTGATTGCCTACATGGATTGTATCTCACACCCTGTTTGGGCCATGATTTTGGGCCCAAATAGACTATGTTGTTGTAGCTATAGATAAGGGCAAGCGCCCTTCCACTTCAGGTTCTTGATTGCACTGGAGCTGGAGAGCATGGGACCGAGCCGTGACTCGCGATGCTGAGGAGTTTATTTTGTTTTTCCTTTGAACTATTTTTTAGTTGTACTTCAGCATGTTGGTTTGTTTGCTGCTTTCCATATACATATGTACCATGTTTCATCATTATGATTTTATCCATTGCTTCCGCTTTTCAGTTCAGTTGTTCTTTGCTGTTTATTTATTTGGCTATTGTGTCTGGTTGTTTTTCCACTGTATACACTACCAAATGAGGGCATATTTTCCCCACTGACTCACCAAGGCCCTCGCTACTAGTCATCAGCCTCTGGTGTTCGGGGAAACGCTCTTGAGGTCATGTGGTGAACCGGGTACGTGGCACCAGTGGAGGGGATCCGGATTCTGGTTGTTACAATGTGGACCCCACCAATATGAGGAGGTACTCCAAGACTTTATGTGGACCCCATCAAGATGAGGCGGTACTCTAGAAGAGAATCGAACATACAGGATGGGGGTGAGTTGCATCAAGAAACAAGTGTCGAATCAAGTATGATGCCCCTAGGTCTTTTAGATGCTAAAGACCAGTCAGGTAATAGTTTACCTTTATGAATTTATTTATTGTTTTATGAATTTTAAAATAGCGGTAAAACACAAAAAATAATAAATAATAAAATGCATAAAGAAGCGACGTGTGTTTTTCTATTAATGTACAGTTGTGAGTGCGACAACATAGATGAACAAGATTAATAGGAATGGGTTACATTCATTGAGATAGAAACAAAAATCCCTCAATGTAATATTAAGTCATTAATGCCTTCCATCATTCATGTTTGAGCAAAACAAGGTGTTCAAGGTGTCGGTCATACCAAATCTGAGTGTGCCTCTTACTACCGAAGATTTATTATAAGGGTGTTGGGTTTAATTAACTATAATTGTAGAAAATAAATACCCAAATCTATCTTTTTGTAATGTTAGAGGTAAGCGTTGAGGAAATAAAGTAATAATTTTATAAGTTGGTACTTCACTAAACAGATCAAGGAACCGCGATTTAATGTGATTGGCCAGCCAAAATTCTACATTGTATCCTTTAGGTAGTGGCATAGACAAATCTTGTAGACTATGAGTGGGGGTTCAAGTATCCTTTCCACTATAATACTCAAGTAAAAATTTATTATGATTCTAGTACAAAGGGTTCCTAGAATTCGATAAAAAAAAGTGGGAGACATTTAATGATTTAATTAATTAATCAGTAATGTCTAATTTGTTAATCAACAAAAAAGTATTAATATGCTAAAGTTTTATTGTAGAAAAATGGAAATTAATACCTTAAGAAAAACTTCAAAAATATTTGGATAAATTTAATTTCCAAACTAGCACATTTTTTCAAGTGTAGTACAGGTGCTTACGAACATTACAATAGTATCATAAATTCATGGTGTTGGTGTCCCAACCTGTTATACCAGCTTATAAAGTGTGAGTGTAAAACTGCTTACAGGAGACTCATGAATTGAGCATATGATGGTTCTTTCATAATTTTATCATCAACTACTTATGTTTGTTATGAATAAAAAATTAGATCTTTTATGATATCGCATGTAGTCTCATCTCTAAGAACATTACGAGGAGAAAGTGAAGCAAAATATGAATGTAACGATTACACTCACTTGGTGTAAATTGAAAGACAGTTCATGATCTTTCAAAGTGTCCCATTATTATATCATATTTTACCCAATTTATCAAGTTTTTTTTAAGAATAAAAACAAACGTAATGGATTAAGCACTTCATTACCTTTTAAATAAGGTTTTCCAAGTAATAAGAATATTAAAGAAAGTGCCTTATTTAGTTCTTATGATGAATAAATTGAATGAAAAAGGAGAAAAGGCCAATGAAATGTTATGTCAAAGTAACCTTAATAATTCCCTTTAAATAATAGATGTTGGTTGTTAAATAGAAGTTTATTTACATCACATATTATGAAATAAATTTATGGAAGTTTAAAATGCAATGAATTGAATAAGAAATAACTAGTTTCTTCTTCAGTATGTATTCATCAAATAATTAATGTTTCTAACATACTTCTTGGGTATTGAATACAATATGATTTTCACATTTTTGTATTGAAATAGAGAAACCAAGTAATTATAGATAAATTATAATAAGTAAGGTGCTTTCTCCAAGTAGCTAAGATAAGGTGATTCCTAAGTCAACGGTGAGACACACATAACTTATAATGTCCAAGTGAATTTATTCAAGTTCAAAAAGTTTCTGAGTATAAAAAAATCATTTATATCACATTCCCCTTGTACATAATGATACATTATTCCAAGTTCAGGAATGAATTTTTTTTGTGGTAACATACACAACAAATAGTTCAGTGATACAGGAATCATAGGAAAATAATGATGAGTATAAAAATGTATTACTTTTACCCAGTTTTGGAAAGATAATTCTTTTTTATGAAAAACTAAAGGGTGATGTCAAGAATATACCCACTTTGGTATTTAGGTTTGGCACAAATAAACACATTTGGTATTATCGACATCATTAGTTTGGATAAATAAACCTTCAGAAATAAAGGTATGTCACAAATATTTTGGAATCAGTTCAATATGTGTGTGTGAACTATTCCAAGGGAAATATACTGGTAAAGATACTTCATAAGATTCCTTTAAGATATTAAGAAATGTGAAGGTGATTTATAAAGCATGGTAAGAATATATGTGTTACTTCTGATCGGCATGCCAGAGAATATATTGACTAATATTTCATCAATCATGATAATATAGTGTGGAGCAATTCTTAAATGCACATTACCTTATCTACATCATGAAATTGATGATAATAGGGAGTATTGATGATGTGTCTTACATATTAACATTGATTAAAAAAAATTAGCATGGAGAAATTCCTAAACACGCATTTTATACATCATAGTTATGATGTGAGTAGTATCAATGTTACAATTTCCAATAAATTCTATTATGTTTCAAGATATTATTTGAAAATAATGGCAAAAACCCATAACCAATATTCCAATTTAAAAATGACAAATGGATATCATACGAGTCATAGTATGGTAGAAATTAATTATGTCATAGGATATGTGTTTAGATGAAAATAGTTTTTTAGTATTTAAACAAACATGCAACAAGTTAAACACATTGCACATATAAGGTTATTATCCTAACAGTTTCTTAGGATAATATATAAATCCCTAGATAGAAAAGTGGTAGTCAAGTGATAGATTAAATTTCTATCAATAGGGTGTGCATCTCTAATTGAGATAGTGGGAGATGGATTGACTTCTATTTAGCCAATTCTCAACATGCACTAATGGTTGGCATAGGAACAACTTCCATAAGTTCATGTGGAAGAGGAGTGTTCTAGAGATACATACTACATAGGATGGCTTAAAACCGTGGTGATGGTTTTGAGTTCACTTCGGTCAGTGATACATTATTCATTGAGAATAATAATTCCTACATGTGGGCGGTATGTGAAAATTATCTAGGATTAAAAAGACTAATAAATTTCAAAAATGAATTCCATGTATCAAATTGAAAAGGGGTTTATAAATTGAATACTATGGTGGGTATTCAAGTGAGTTGATATATGGATGGTACAAGTGTGGTACAAATAAGGGTCGATTGGTTATACAAATTCGATATACCTAAATCTACTAGAATTTTACTTATCATAGCTAACTTATAAGATTATTTAATCGGACATTGGATGTCAAGATCAAATTTCTTAGAAGGTATATATACGGCGCAACCAGAAAGAGATGATGACATCACAGAATTCTAATAAGGGTTGCAAGTTACTAAAATTCTGTTTAGGATTAAAGTAAGAAAAATATATTAAAGCATTCATTAGGAATGTATCTTTGTCATGTGTCTACCAAAGGTTAGTGGGTGCACTATATTTTTCCAAGTGAAATATGTTCGGCAACATATGTAAAATAGATATTGTTATTATAGTTAGTTAAGACTAAGATAAAATTAATTATCCTTTGATTGACTTAATGTAGCAACCTAAGTTCTAGGGAATAGGTTCTACTGAGGTGTATTTAATGGTTTATTGGACCTAGTCAATTGTACTTATAGTAACATAGTATTGAAAAATAAAAATAATTCAAATTATAATTTTTACCAATTTCACATGACATGTATCTCTCTCGGATGACATGTCCGAGACATGCGAAGAGATTAACATGGCGATTCAAATCCATATGCTTTAGTGATTGATTAATCATGTATACCATGAAATGTACAAAAATTGATATTTCTAGGATATATTTTTTTAGTAGGAAGATATCAATTATGTCCAGGAGAACTACAAGTGAAGCAGTAAAAACTATCATATTGTATTTCGGAAAGTTCAAATGATATGTACCTGGTAAGAGGATAAGATGAATACTAGTTTTTGTGGGACACAAACTAGTATTCCTTAGAACAATTTGATCTAGTATCATACTTAGGAATGGGTGATGAGACATTCAAGCTCATATAAGATAGTGGTACCCATATTTATAAATACTAAGGACGTTGCAGCTTCTAAGGAAGCTAAGAAGCAATCAAACGCAATGATTTTATCCAGTTATTGGAATCACACCTAGTAAGTAAAGTTTTATTATAATATAAATTAAGATATTCTTACTAGATAATATGACAAGATGTGATAGTGGTAAAAAGGTATATACTTGGGGATACCATATCTTGAGAGGTTTTACTCTAGAAGATGAGGTCACATATAGCCGAATAGCCATGCGGCAGAAATCTGGTAGACTCAATAGTTAAAGCCTTTACTCAGTAGAAACATGATCTTCATTATATGAGTAGCTAACAAGTATTGTTAGAAGGCTTTCTCTTGTGCAAGTGGGAGTTTTTAAATAGTGGGTGCCCTCAACCAAACTATGATGTACTTTTGATTACCATATTGTGTATACAGTTAACTATACATGATGTCTTACTAACATTATAGTGTAGACTTTTTTGCATCAACTATTTAATGGTAATGTCCTATATTAATTGTCATCTAAAGAGGTTATAGAAAATCCCATGATATAATGAGAATCCCAAGATACTATGACATTAATATTAAACTACGGTTCTATAGTGTAGATACATCTTACTGACTAGACACAATATATGTTTGACTATCTAGTGTTGGGGGATCATAATCATTGAGACTTCTTCTCCTGAATTTCATACTTGGTGATCTCTAGTAATGAGATCATGAGGACATACCCTCCAATAAGAACACCATATGATTTGGGTGTCATTGGTTGTTCCTCACTATTGACATGTGTATCGGTCTCCTGACTTGAGACCATTACCAATGTGTGTCATTTGATTGCCTACGTTGATGCAAGGAAAAAAACAATGATATTGAAATCATGGTGAGGTAGCTTCTGTTGGGTGTGTTGTTGGTGGTATGACATTGGTTGAATGGTCGAGAAAGGATTTCTCACTTCCATGTTAAGGAAATTTATATCTCAAGCCTAGTCGATCAGGATGGTGCTAACTACATAAGTCTTTGTCCAAAGCAGTCAAAAGGTAAATCCATCTGGAGAGATCAATAAATAATAAAGTAGGACTTGGGTGATGACACTAGTGTGTGTCCTACTTTATGAGATATTTAAAGACAAAGATATTATAGTACATAGTCAGTGTTCATAGGTTGGTAGTTGTTGCTTTGATTATCCTTATCTCTTTAGGGGCCATGATGGGTTGCTAGACTCCACTCATGGTTTGTGTATTTTATTCACAGCTATCGAGATAAGAGCCTAGAGGGCCACACGGGATATCATGTTCAAGAATATTCCATATTCAGTAGAATGTGTATATTAGACATGGTGGGGCCCACCATGGGGTTTGAGTGTTTTCCAAGGTATCAATCACTGATAATTAAATAAATTTATTATTATTATTCAAATAATGAATAATTGAGTTTAATTTATTAGAATTATTTACAAGTTAAGTAAATATGAGAAAAATATTAATCAAACGAATATTATTTTAATATTCAAGGTTCGTTTTATATTAAGCGGGATTGGAGAGTTGAGTTAAATGGATCTGTTTTATCATTTAATATATCTTTTTATATATTATAATTATGTGATAAATTATTAATAATATTTTTGAAACATTTTAGTTCTTCATAATTATTATTTAGTGGACATTAAATAAACAGGGGCTGAGGAACCCAACCGGGTATTTAGAAACTTCTCTATAAATAAAGAGAGAGGCTCTCTCACAATGAATTATTCATTCATTTTTGAATGAGAGCCACTCTATCCTCCCACTTTATATAGAGATAGAGTCTCTCACTCTCAATTTATTATCCAGGAATAACTTCAAGTAATGAAGAAAGAGGATCAAGGTGATCGTAGGGGCATCAAAGGCATTTTCAGATCTCTGTGATAGCACCCATAATTCAATGATTGATGTTCCAGTGGATTTTTTAAGAATGGGTGGATGTTCTAGAGGGTTCCTGCTATGGATCCTTTAAGAAATGATTGTTATCGATGAGTTGTAGTCGAGTGTGGATTCAGATCTAAATAGGTATGTTTTCAGTTTGATATACGCGCTCTTTATAATTTACACGAGATCATTATACCTTATCGTGTCTCGAATTGTCAGCGATGAAAAGTTTTGTCATCTCATCGATGTTTTTTTTTAAATCACAGGCCCACCAACCTCCATTGTGATATTATTTCCATTTTCATCTTGTATCATGATTGGAAGCACATTCCCATCAATTTAAAGGATTATATTTTTTATAAAAACGTAAAATTAAGTCAAAATGAATATATATAGTTTATTTTATTTTATGTTCCTATCAAATATATGCCTAATTATGTTTGAATCTCTAATATGTAATACTTTTTAATTTTTATGTTCATGATGTGGTTGTGCATTAATGGACATAAAAAAGTTAAGGGTAAAAGTTTAAGGATATTAAGTATAGACTGGGGTGTGAGTTCAATGAATCCTCATCGAGTCTCCATCAAATGTATGGAAAGTTACCCAAAGGGATACCATGAGATTAATAAAAGTCCTTTTTGAATATGCATCCTTATGATTCACCAAAGGTATTTTATTCTTTCCTAATACATTAATATTAATTTATTAAAAAAATAATTTTTTATTAATACTAAATTTTTTTAATCACATAATTCTTATAAAAAACTAATCAAGCAGTAACAAACAAGTCATACCTTAAAAATTCAGTTCTAATGATTTTTCTAGTAGAAGATCGACCAATGTAATTTTTTAGATATTATTGAATATAATTTTATCACATATTAAGTAACTAAATTTTTATAGTTCTCAATTTTTTTCCTTTCATAATATAGGAAAAATAAGTTGGTTATGAGATCAATTGAACCATGTAATTTTTTTATGTGCATAATAAATCCAATGGAAATTATGTAGATGAAATCACTGCAAACATTGGGGTAAAAAATAGAAACTCCAATTCACTATTCTTAAGGAATATATTTTGGTAAATTTTGTTCTATTTTCATTAAATAAAATAGGCATATGATGTAAATACATCATCTTATGTAGTCTCCCACTATGATGTTACTACCTAATTTTTTGAAAAGGATTATATCAGTCATGTATGGGGGTTGGGTAATAGACCCCCCCCCCCCCCCCCCGCCCTCACACTCGTTTAGGATAATCTTATCTCCATTCACATTAATTACTAATTTTATATAACTGAGTGATTTTTCCATTTTAAATCAATTACAATAAAAAAATAAAACTGTGATCCTAAAAAATAGAATATAAGATAAGGGTTCATGATAGATATCTTGGGATAAGCAGTTTGTAGTGATGGGGAGTACAATGGCTACTCTATTTCTAGGAATGAATGAGAGTATTCTATAGGATGTTCACTAAAAGGGATATTCATGTGATTTATATAATACTTAAGTAAATATTTCCACTAGTGTATCTTTAAACATGATTTTTGAAATATGTTGATGAAAATGTGGTCTGGTTCGAATGTGATGTATCCTAAGACTACATTGTAGATAATGTAATATGGGTTTATAAATTTGAGTTCATGTATTCATAAACATCCTCCAAAATATTTTCAATATTTATGAATCAATTAATTGATTCATTTATGTAATTATGATCTATTGAAAATGTTCACATAGTAATATTACCCAATGGGTAATAATGTAGCATAATTCGGTCAACACTCTTTATTAAAGTAAAAGCATCAAGCATGGACTATAAAAGGGAATGATTTGTTTATGTTGGGTGTAACCTGGTTACATGCTACTTTGGATGATGCTCTATTCATTTCAGCAAATTCAATAATATTTTACGAAGAAGGTTATGTCACCACTTTTAAGGAATTGGGGTCCTCACATTAAGAACATGGATCCATTGTCTGATGTAATCCACTTAGAGGTGATATCATTTTGGATATCACTTTAGTCATCTCTATAAAAAATATTGTTTCCAATAGTATAATATGGATATTATCATATTTTATGTTTTCAATTTTTATGATTTTTTCTACATGTTCAGTTTATTCAAGATATATTGGTAAATATGGGTTTTATTTCACCTTTATTGTTCATATATTGAACACCCAAACCCCATCAGCGGTATTAGAGCCTTGATTTTGTTAGATTTGGTACCCTAGAACCAACTTATATGTACTTTATAATTACCTATATTTATGGTTTAAAATATTAATAAAGTTATTATCATATCATGGTTTTTCTTCAACCTGACAGTTGTTGTGATAACATTTTAAGGGTACTTCCCACAATGAAAGGTTATAGTAGTTCCCCACTATGATGATAACCTTAAAGTGTTATGATTTTATTATTAAATATATTTTCTATGTGAGGATGATATAATTTTACAGGATATAAGTGATATAATCTATTAGGGGTAGACATCAAATATGATATTGAGACTTCTACTCATAATGTTTTCATTGCTAATTTCAAGTAAAGAGATTATGGGAACATGACCCGCTATAAGGAAATCAATATTTATACATTTTATTAGATGTTATTATCTGCAGACATGAGTAATGGTCCTTAGACATTAGTATTATCATTAACTCATATCATGAGTTGTGTACAATGATGTCTTGATGAAAACCATGATGACATATTCTAATGGCTAGGTAGGATACATTGGGTGTGTCACAAGTGATATTATACTATTGAATAATGAGAAATTATTTTTTCCTTTTGTTATTTAACAGAATTAGATATATTAAGACCATTAAATGCAATGTAACTTACCAATTAATCCCATGTGTATAGAATTTTTATCAACATGTCCATTTCTAAAAAACAAAACAAAGTGATATTTATCACATAGGTTGATGACAGTAGTATGCATCCTGATTGATTAGAGATATCAGGAACACAAGATTATATTACACAATGTGAATTCATATGTTAATTTCATTTCTTAATTTAAATTATTTTTCTATGGGGTCCTTCACATATTTCTAGATGTTATCCTTGAAATTTTAGTGCAACAACCCAATTCCACTAAGAAATGAGCCTAGAGGGTCACACACTAAGTGTATTTGTAACCACAATTAAATTTTATTTGGATTTAACATGTTTAATAAATATTATTATTTATATGGTTTAATAATTAATAATGTTTTATTTATAAAAGTATTTAGACGCAATTTATTCAAGATAATAAATATGATAATTAAATATTTAATAAATATTTATTCAATATTTTAGTGAATATAATATTTATTTATTTATTTAAAAATATTGAAGTTATAATTATTTGATTAAATAAATAGTCATTATTCAAGGTCTAATAAATATTTAGGAGGATTGGAGAACTGAGTTTAAAGGTATGATGAGAGATGACATATTGAATATTATTTTGAATAAAAATTAATTTACTAATTCAAATAAAAAATATTTTTTTATCCATGATTTTAGTACATGTCAAATAAATAATAATAATAATAATAATACTATTATTTATACATGGGGTTATTTGGGTTTTAAGATAATAATAATGGCTCTTTTAAAATTATTTATTCTTTATCTCTAAGCCTATAAATACCCGATTATTTCATTCTATAACCCTACCCAACCCTAGTCGTGCAATTATAAAAATTTTTCATAAAAAAATCTAGAGAGAATCCTATGAAGCCCTAGAGATATCTTCTTCTATATTGTTCTCAGGAATGAAGAATGATCCTCCTCCCCCACCCCCTCAATTCTAGAGAGAGAGAAAATAATCTTTCCTTCTCAAAGAAATTGGTATAGAAATCAACGGGGAACAACACAGGAATTATAATCTTCTGTGCAAGCACATAGGAATTCCTATTGTAACATTTAGAGGTTCACATATCACATGTGGATCACTACTACAAGTATTATAACCTTGAATCCTCACACTGTAATAATGGTATACAAATAAGTGCTCAATTAATTAATTAAAAAATAACAATTCCAATGATTGGTAATTTTATATCTTTACTAAAATGAATTATAAAATATATGTTGTGATCATGTATTGTGGATTATTTGGTATTGTATCTAGTTTTGAGTACAAATCCAAAGGATTTTACGAAAAAACAATTTTAAGAAGGGCCTTGACCACTTTCATATTTCCCTAGAACCTTCAAGTGGTATTAGAGTGGTCACACAATAATTTATAATTATTTGTTTCTCATTGATTGATATGTTTTTATTGTTAGTATTTAATTTTTTTAATTCCTTTTTTTAATTAAAAATTCAATATTATAAAATCATTCACCTTAATATGATCTAGAACATATGATGAATTGATGAAGAATAACTGCAGGCTCCATCGGGAAGTACTAAGGGTTCTGGACAAATGAAAGAGTCACACGATGTGTCAATAAAAAGCCCATGTCAAGTAATGAGGTTCACTATATATGGATGATCCATGGGATACATGGATTTATAAATGGAAATTGACACATGGAGTAATAAGTACACCATGTGTTAACCTTCCAAACTGGCACCTGAATTTAGGGACAACACACTGTGAATCCAACTTACCCTCCATGTATTCCTAAATGGTTTGCCTAATGATTTTGAAGGAAATTTTGTGGTTAGTATAAGCATCACAAAATGTGTAAAGTATTACAGTTATTTAGCCTATAATTAATGGAATTTCACATCATGTGTCTCACTAGTACATGTTTTTATCTCATAAATTACTGCAAGGTGTAAATTCTTAGTTTCATGATAATGTGTTGCAAAGACATGGAATGTGATATAAAAGGCATGTAGCTCCCTAGAACATGTCATGTAATCGCCCAATAATCCAAAAAATTATAATTTTCAAATAATTAATTAGTTTTAGAATTAAAACCAAACATTATAGCAATCAATGTGTGTGATACTATATAAAAAGGTTTTAAGAGAAAAAAATGATCAATTAATTTCATATAATTAATCTTCTATATTAATCAACATATTTAAAATGTTTATTTAAAGAGATGCACACTGCATTGTATAATGTGTGTCAAATTATCATAAATTCGGAATATATTATATGATATTATGACATAAAATATTTCACACATCTTATCCAACTGACT
The DNA here is from genome assembly GCA_963277665.1 of Viscum album. Lineage (NCBI taxonomy): Eukaryota > Viridiplantae > Streptophyta > Magnoliopsida > Santalales > Viscaceae > Viscum > Viscum album. The sequence goes on along the minus strand of OY728161.1, from coordinate 1,531,442,026 downwards.
TTTCATATACAAGGAAAATCCATGGAGTATTTAGTACATGACTAAATATGGTGAAGTTTTTTAAATATATGTTTCCTCCTAGTACACCCAGTGTACTTATTTAATTTTAAATAAAATAAATTGTTAAAATTTGCTTAAATTAAATTGATTGAATTTCAAGGACTCTTCAAACAAGATAAAATGAATTAATTAATTAATAAGATAATTAATTGTATTAATTCAAGGTGATTTTGTCTTAACAAAAACAAAAAATTGAATTAAATACTAGCTAGTCTAAAAATATGTATTCATTGCATGTATGGATGATCACGAGCATAGACCTACCAATATATGTTCTTGATTTACATTAATTTAATTGTTCTTTCATTATTTTTATAACTTTTATTTTATTACATTAAAATGATAGCCTTCATGTCATCCCATCTTCTATTATGTATGGTCCTCCATGCATGTGGTTTCTTTTATGTAAACCCCAAAACCAATCCTTTGGTTCCCCTCACATGTGTGTAAATAAAATATTATATAATGGATGGATATTCCATGTGAGTATAGATGGTTCAAGATCATAACTGAGGTGAAACCAACTCATGAGTTTCAATGGAGTATAGATGGAATTTTTAAGATCAACCTAGTTTACGGTTCAATGAGTTTTAACCTTAGGTAAATGTTCATTTTATTATCCTATCGATAAACTCACCATTAGATAAGCTCATTATCATGCCTCAATTGTTAGTTTATTTTATTTCATTTTTAATTATTTGTTGATGCTTCATTGTTAAATCTTAATAAATTAATTTATGAGCATGTAAGAATAAAAGAAAATAAATTATTCTATTCATAAATTTTATCAATACATGGTTAATATCTTAAGTAAAATCCACTTAATATTTACAAGAATGTATATGTATAAAGATAAAAAAATCCCTCAAATAAAAATATTAATTCATTAAATCCTTTTATTGCATGGTTAAAGATACAAGAATAGTTTAAAGTGTCTGACCGGCCTTCGTCGGGGTGTTTTTAATTATCGTAGAGTTTTAACTTGATTATTTGGGTCAAGTTAACCTATTTTGAATAAAGGGTTAATAATCTATAAAAAACATGGTTCAACTAGGAGGGATGTTTTGAGGAAATCCAATCATAGAATTTCAACATTGGTGAGTCTACTCAATTAATCAAGGTGGTGTGCATTAATTCAGTTGGAAACACTCAACTTCTTAAATACCTTTAAATAGATTTTCTGCCCCCCCCCCCCCACCAAATAGGTTATGAGAAGAAACATATAGATCCTTTCCACCAGAATATCCATGTGAAGATATATTCGAAAACCAATAGTTAGATCTATTGGGATTCAATAAAATAATGGAAGATTAATACATTTCTAATGTTTATTGTATGAATTTTTAATCGAGATAAACTTACAGCAATTCAAGGGGGAGGGGATATATTTCTATGAAAATAATAAAATAAACAAATTCAAATAAGTTCTTAGTGAGGCTCAAAATTGAAACCTCACAGAGACCTAAAAGAGAATCTACCACTAAGATTCACCCTGAGAAGGATAACCTTCTCAAGGTACATGCGCTTGAGCAATATATTACACCATGAGGGTCAATTATCCAAGATAAAAAAACCTATTCCTAAAGTTCCTCACAAATATTCTAGTGAAGAAGAACTATTCCTCTACATGTAATATTTGTATAATGAAATATATGTCCAATAATCTATTCAATCATCCATGTCATGTGAGCTTCTATGGTGACATGAGGATCTGGATTCATATAGCATGATGTCTCACATTCTTCATCTTTATCAATAGAAGGTGATACAAGAGAGATATTAGATTTCCAATCCACTATTCATGTGCATGTTTAGAGTGTCATCACCAGTTGGGCTGTATCTAGTCAAGTTGATTAGCTATATAAAGTTATTAGACATCTTGGGTATCAAGAACCCTGATGATTTGCACACATATCTCTTATTTTCACACTACCTAATAGATTATCTAGTTTCATTTTTAATTATAATATGATAAATAGTTATATGTATCTCTTGGAACTCCTTACATTGATTTTCTATGTTGATAAGAACATCAAGTGTTTAAACCTATATCCCTTTTGTATAGAAAGAATAAAAAGTATAAGGTCCCCAAGAATCCCTCCAAGTATAAGGCTCCTAATCTCCATCCTTACAAGAAATAGAAGATCCAGAGACAAGCAAAGAAAAAAACTGCAATATTTTTTTGTGGAAATCTGGGCCCTAGAAAAAGAACTAAACCTAGATTAAGAATCAAGGGGAAGTTTAAGGTTCATTAATTATTTAGTGCAATATTTCTATATCTACAAGTAGGATATTAGCAACATATTTTGGTAATCAAATTTTTATCAAAATGGAATAACCAAGTAGATTCTATAATATATCTAAAGAGGTGGATCTTTAAAAAGCCAACAGAGCATCACTTTTTTCCTTGGCTATAGAAGACTGTCATATTCTATTTCAAATAGGTTTGGTATTGGTTTTGAAAGATTTTAATTATGTACCTATAGTTACCAAAAATATAATTTATGTATCTTTCCAAGGTACAGATGTTTTTATTTTCAATTTTTACAATAAAATCTATTTATTTTACAAAGAAAACATATGTTATGGTATAACACATTTAAATAATGGTATTTTACATTAAATTATGAAAACTAAGTATTGGAAATTGATAACGAATCAAGTTCACACACCTCATATCACACCTAGTTATGGAATCACTACCTCGGTTATGTAAACAAGAAATGGTTGAAAAACTCTGATAAGATGGCTATATAGATTCATTTGATGTAAAGATACTTGAAAGATTTATCTCTAGTTTACAAGTTAAAATGAAGAATCCATAATTTTTGGGGGTGAGTGAATGGTCCATAGAGATTTTATAATTAATGAACACTTATATTTGAATACATTTTTGAGTAGAATATGGATGTGGGTATTATTACTTCATTAGTTTTACTGATGACTTTAGTAGATATGGATATTTATACTTAATAAGGTATAAATCTAAGTATTTTAAGAAATTAAAATAATTTAATAATATAGTAGATAATCAACTTGGCAGGAAGATAAATATTCTTTGATTTGATCAAGGTGATGGGTATCTTAACCAAAAATTCATTGATTATTTAAAAGTTTTTGGGATTCTATCCCAACTCAATCTTCCATAGAAAATTTAGTGGAATGGTTATAATGAATGGATTACCCATAATTTACTTGACATGGTGATGTTGATGATGATTCATGAATATCTTCCATCCTCTTTTTGTGAATATTCATTAAAAACTATTGGACACAATCTAATCTGAGTACCGACTAAGGTGGAAAATCGAATACCATACAAATTGATGTACAAAAAGAAATTCATGTTTTAACATACTCATGTAGGGGGTTTCAAGGGATTTTTTAAGGATGTGTCTAGAAAAAAAACTATCACCATAGGCCACAAAGTGTTTCTTTATAGGATTCCTAAGGAAACAAGGGGATATTACCTATACAAACCCAAATAAAAGAAAGATATTATGAAAAAATAATACATATTTCTTAAAATTAAGAACATATCTAAAATATATTGTGGGATAAATATTGAATTCAATGAGTTTTATTCTTGATATATACAACAGTTTGTGAAGGAGAATATTCTATAGGTACCAATAAAGTGGTAGTTCATGAAATATAAGTACTGTGTTGGAGAACTAGATAGGTTAAATAACCAAAAACATATGGTTTTATATTCATTGAAGATGGGGACTCATTATTCGTTGAAAATAATGATCCTCTTTCTTACAAAGAAAAAAGGGAGAGCTTAGAAGCTACAAGATAGAAGGAATACATGAATTCTGAGATAGATTACATGTATCATAACCAAGTAAATGATTTGGTCGATCCTCAATTTGATGTAAATACCATTTGGTGAAAATGGTATTCAGGAGAAAATTGGGCATATAAGGTAATGTGTGTACCTATAAATCATTAATAGTGTATAAAGGGTTTAAGCAACATCAAGGTATAGATTATGAAGAATCCTTTTCTCTAATAACCATCCTTAAATTCATCAAAATTCTACTTGTCATAGTAGCTTTCTATGACTATGATATTTGAAAAATGGATATGAAAATGAAATTTAATAAATTAAACCTTGTGAAATATTTCAATATGAAATAATTAGAAAGGTTTGTGACTCTAGGTTATACCAATATGGTATGTGAGTTATAGATATCCATTTATGGATTGAATTAACCATCTAGTCCATGGATCATTTAGTTAGATGAAGCCATAAAATGACATTATTTCATAAAAAATGAATGAGATCCAATGATTACATCTATTTTAGTTGGAGTGTGATCATATTCCTAGAATTATATGTCAATAACTTATTATGTATTGGAAATGACATACTATTCTTATAGTCAGTTAAGGACTAGTTGAACATGTGCTCCTCCATGAAGGACTTAGGTTAATCAACATATATTCATGGGATAAAGATCACTATTGATTAATACAATAGTCTTCTAATACTAAGTCAATGCATAATATTCACTAGATACTGAATAGATTTGGTATGGAACAATTCAATGGGATACTGGTTATAGTGTCACATGGTATATATCTCTCTAAGAAATGTGTCATCAGACACAACAGGATAGAAAAAGGATGAGTAGAATCCCCTAAGAATCAGTGAGAGGATCAATCATGTATTTCATGTTATATATCAGTCTTGAAGTTTCCTCTTCCTTGAGAATGGTATTTAGATATCAAGTTGATCAAGGATAATATAATTAGTCTATTGTTAAGACTATCTTTAACTTTTTGAGACATATTAAGGATAAATTCCTAGTATGTGGAGGATTTGAGGAACTAGTCATCAGAGGATGTATTGATGATAGTATCCAAAAAGATCAAAATGATCTATCACCATAGTCAGGATATGTCTTCAATATTAATATATTGTGACAGAACTATAGTGGTGGCTCTCACAAAGGATCCAAGATCACATGAACAGAAGAAGCGTATACTTTAGAAATATCACCTCTTGAGTGTTTTTCTCAAAATGGTGAATATGAAATGAGTGGGTTTTCTATGATAGAGAATATGGTGGATATACTTACCAAATCCTTATCTTGAAAAAATAAAGAACATCATGTCAGAGCTAGTGAACTAAGTTTCGTTAGTAGTTGGTTCTAGTGAGAGTGGGTTTTTTTAGAGTCAGTGACCTAGAGAAAAAATCAATGCACTTGATGATTATATGTATTAATGGTTTTGAATATTAATAGATTTATTATCCCAAAATGATTATTGTTCTGTGTGAAACTATATTTGATAATATCCTAGGGTACTTGTCTCACTGATAGTTCATCACAGTTCCCCACTATGATGAGAGCCTATAAGTGTTATGACAGTATTCTTAAATATATTTTCTATGGCAAGATAATACCATTTTATGGGACACAAATGATAAAATATATAAGGGGTAAGGGGTTTATAATAGGTTGTACATCCTCACATGAAGTTTTACTATGTAATATCATGTAATGATATTATGATAACATGACCCACTAGTAAGAAATCCACATTTATACATGTCATTGGATGTTCCTATCAGTGGATGTGTGTAATGGTCCTTAGACTTTAGTATTATTATTAATGTTTATCATGTGTCATTTACTTTGATATATTGATTAAAAACATGAATATATTTATTCTATTGGAGAGGTAGGATATGTTGGGTGCATCATGAGTGATATTATATAAGTTATTAATATAATAAATTATTTTTCCCTTCTCTTCTTTAATAGATTTAGATATCGTAGGCCCTTTCATGGGAATAGAACTTCTAGATTAAGTCTATATTCATGATGGTATTGTCAAAAAATTTATTTCCAAAAATTAAAATAAATATTCAATTAATTTAACACCCTAATAACTTAGTTTTAAAATAATACTATGTTTGATTACATATACCATATGCAATACTGATTTTAAAATGAATTATGATATACTATTAAAATATTATTATTTAAATACGGCCATTATAACCTAGCCATTTAATTTATGGGTATAAAAAAGATTAACTGCAATGGAAATAAATAGAGAGTTAATATTTATTTAATAAAAATGTGCTGATTAATTATTAGAAAATAAGAACTCAAATTTAAATAAGTTAATATAACACTGAAAGATATTTTTTTTAGAAAACTGATTTATATGTGCAAATTGTTTTTTCAAAATAAATTAAGTTAATTACTAAGAGGAATTATTTTTATGAAATTTATAGATCATGTATTTAATAAAATAAATTATCACTCATCTAATGATGTTTACTAGATATGTAATAAGTATAAATTCATTTTATACTTCAAAAATACACTTCCTTCAAAAAATGGAATTATAGATTTTGTGGAAGGATATTATGATTGATTTCTACCACATTTAGAAATTTTATTCGATAAATTTTATATAATTTTTTAAATAATTATTTCAAAATAATATTAAGATAATTGTTTTCTAAAAAATCGATTTTTTTGTGAATAGTAAAAAATATCGAATTTATAAAAATTATCATTTCTTTTCATTAAATAAAATAATTTAAAATTCTCAGTATATTTTTAATTTGTTTTATAATCAAATTAGTTTCATTTTTTTAAGAAAAATTAAATTAATTACATGGAAATCAACATTATACTTTATTTGGCATTGAATCATTTTTATGCTTAAAACATCAATTTTTCTAAAGATGGATTTTCGTTTCATAGCATGAACTTATATTAAAATTAATTTTTAATAATTTTGAATGTTAAATATTATAAAAAGAATTTCATATTTTTTACTATCATATTCAAATTATGTGTTAATTTCTATTTCATTTTTTGGTCATAATGAATAGTTACCATGGTAAAAGTTTATCACTATAGTAAATGGTAAACTGGGTTAATCGAGGATGAAATTTTTGGATAAGGCTCAAAAATCTCTTAAAAACATGAATTAATCTCATTTTATGTATTTCATTCATTTATCATTGTCATAAATTTGAAAATATAGAAATTTCATGCCACTTTCTTGTGATTGTGGCCTTTATATTATTTTAATTAAAAATTAATTACATGACGTCACTCTCCCTTACTTATTATGTTATCATGATAAGGATATAGGTAAAAGTGATATGTGAACAAATATTGATGATAAAATTAATTAATAATAAACTATATATAGGATAGTTACTTATTTTTAATATTTAATGATCATATAATTACATAAAACTATTACACAACGCTGACGCGCCACTTGTGCATGAAATTGAAAAATATTGAAAATGATTTTAAAGACATTAAAATTAATACTTTTTAGATGAATTTTGATTTTTGATGAATTTTATGGATAATTATAATGGTTATCTACTTGTTAATGTTTTGGATCCTAGATGGATCGTACAGGGACATAGATATGGGTGAATCATTGTATGCATCTTTTTGCCAAATTTTACTTTAGTTAAATTAACCCCTATACTCTTGAACCTCTACCTCAGTTAAGAGGGATGGATCTATTTTGTTCTATTAATAATCATATTCACATTCAATAGTGATAATAGCATCACACAAAAAAATTTACAAGGTTCGGTACAAAGATCTACTACTTGTCCTGATCAATCTTTAGTTGATTCACATATTCTCTTATCATTATAAGTTTTAGTGATTACAAACACCTAGAATTATAATAAAATTTTCAAGAATTAAATAATTTTCTTGAGATAGTGGTTTTATTTATTTTGGTACCACCAGTATTAAATGGTGTTTTTCAGATTGTCACCACTAGCTCATTAAAGATATTTGATAAAAATATGAAGAAGATATCTATACAACACTATATCTATTTGAATTAACTGGACAATATTTTTCCTCTTTTAAAGGTCTTTGATTACTGCTATATCAACAATTTTATAAGTATTTCGACCTTGTACTATTAAATAAGTAGAATATGCAACTGTCACTTCACTTCTTTGTTAGAATGAAAAACTGATGGATTTATCAATGCACTACAAGTTAACTACTTCCTCACTTTATCAACTGCATGGGAATTTAATGATGAATTTCCCAACCTCAATAATGTATGAAAGTGATGCACACAATTATATTAAAGAATATTTCATGAAAAAGTAATCTTTCTCTGTCATGTATACTGCTTATTTAATTCTCAATAGCACTTTATAGATAAATTTCATGGATATATGAAAATATTTTTCTTAACATTTTATGTACCTAATCAAGTTAATTCCTTAATATCAAATATTTCAAACACACCTTACAATATTCTTCTAAGATTTTCCTTTAAAATCACTTGTTTTTTTTTCAAGAATGACACATGGGGTGTATAGAATACATGGATTTTTTGGGTTAATGCAACCTTACAATATTCTTCTTATATTTTCCAAAACATTCTGATTATCTTGGGATCCCATTAAAGCCGAAACTCTTGGATTCATCAAGCCTCATGAAACTCCAAATTGATCATTTGATTCATGTGACTTCTTCTTCTTCTTCTTCGTATGATCACTTCATTAATCATATGATGACTTGTTTTCATTTTTATATACCATATAAAAGCTTCTGTTAATTCTAAAGAATTCATCCAATAAAACCTGAAAATATGAATACTTATCACCGTCATAAATCATCAAGTGACAGAATCTGAGTTCATACTATGTCATGGTGGTCATATTCTTTTCTCATGAAATCTTCTTGTTGTAGCTCTCTAAATTTCATCCTTACTTCCATGTGATCCATATATCATCATGCGAGGATAACATGTGATGTCACAAATTATTGCAATAGGTTCTTACGATGGACCATGTTCTTCAAAGACATGCAAGATGAAGTTGCATGTATTTCTTCTGTTCGATCGAGATTTGTCTCGATATCATTACAATGGATGGTTGTTGCGAGATCATACGAATAGTGTGTTATCGAGAGAAATAAGATGACAGAAAATTTAAAAACCATGGGGCGTTGGATTCAACAAATGGCTCAGGTTTAAACCGATAGGGCATGGAAGATTTGATGCCTTGGATCGCTCAGATCGAATGTCATATGTTATATCTGACATTTTTAAAATAGGTGAACAGTAACTGCTATCACGACATCCCACATTGAAATCTACATGCAGTTTTCCTTTGGAATTTGGTATTCCTTTGGTATTTTATCAAATCCATGACCGATATTTGGTTTACAAAAAAATGGAGTTTGGCACCCATACCACCAACACACACCACCACCCAGGCTTGTAGCCCACACTATGCACGCTACACGGGCCTACTGTGGGTGCACACTTATGCCCGCTGATTCTTTCCTTCGGCTATTATTTGACTAGATCTCATGGGTGTGGCGACATCTTTGGTTCCCACAAGTCCCTTGGTTGAGGCTATGTGAGTTTGGACCTTCGATTGGCCACTTTTTTAAGTAACCCCCATTAAAATACTTAAAACAACATCTAAGTATAGAAATATAATTCCTTGAAAATCCAAAATCCTTAACTCCCTTTCATTTAATACCCATACTGATTCTTCACATCATGTAGTTTATTATTTCATGATCCATATTTCACATCCAATTTTTGTAGCAATGTGAAAAATCTTTCAAATGTTAATCATTTAAGATCACTTAAAACAAATGTCAAATTTTACAAGGATAATTGTAAAAGCATGACGTTCAATGATATTAGATGAATGCATAACAGTTCTATAAGAATCATCACCAATGTTCTTGAAAATATCTGAAACTCTTTCCAACTTTCTCATTCCATGATTAATCACTAATCATAGAGGACTTCATCATACATTTAATTTTTATTCCTTATTATAGATTGACAAAAAATACAAACATACTCATCAACTATCTATATGGTATTTTCAATCTCCCCCTTTGAATTTTTTTTAAATAACATTTCCTTAAATTTAATGTCCCTTCTACCACTTATTGAGAATAAATGAAAAGGATAAATGTAGGTGTTTTCTTCTTCCTTTCAGGGAATTTGGAAGTTACTTCTCCTTTTTATAAAAGGATGTTACCAAATTGTTCAATTAGAAAAGATCCTTTGGTTGGCCTACTCTAATTCTATGTGGGATGACCCAATGTAGAAAACAAAATAGATACAGCCAAGGATGCCTATTTTTCCATTAACAATCATTCATGTGATATCATGCTCATAGCATATTTGTTCCTCAAAGAGGAGGTTGTGTCAAGTAATATATTCTCCTGCACACTTCAGTTAACACATCAGAAATTTAAAGTGCCGGAATATTTTACTCTCCCTTTCAATGAGATTACTCATCAACCAACACTCCCCATTGATGTAAATGTTTGATGCAATCAAGACAAATAAATGATGTGTAATTGGGTTACCTCCATTTTCATCTTCTATAAAGATGACATGATATTGTAGATATTCATGAAACAAGTCTTGAGAGCATATCCATTATGTTTTCTTCTCCTCAAGGGGTTCACTCCCTTTTATTTGACCTGGTGGAAAATTTCATCAGATATTCTTCAATATATTCATTTTGATAATCCACCATTGTGGAATAATTCAAGTTTTTATCCTATCTTGAATAATCATTCCAACTTGTTATCTTCCACTTTGTTCACTCATTTCTCATGTTGAGAATGAACTTAAACTTAAATTCCTTGCAATGTAAATAGAAATAATACAAAATAATAAGAGAATAATATAGAACACTTGTGAGCTTCTCAATAGGTTCAATAGGGCTGAGAATTTCCTCTCAACCCAATGAATCATTTCCTTGTAACTCTAAAGTGTCATGTACTCTTCATGATTGTGTCTACGTTGTATTTGAAATTTTGATATTTCTTTGATATCATGGACACTTTACTTCAATTAACCTACATCTTGTGTTCATTTCATATCATCACTTCTTTCAGTAGTGAAGTAGCTTCCATGGTGCTTGTTTTTTAATCATCAACAACTCCCTTTGAGCCGGTAGAACAATTATACAATTATTTTCATTATGTACAACTTTATTGAATCTTCCAAAAAACCTATGTGATAAACTTGAGTTTTCATGTGTTTACAACAAATCATGAAATTCGAATTCTTCTTCATGCGGTAGAATATATTTTCCCTTTGCCTTTACTCTAGCTAGTTCTTCATCTGCATCTTTTTTCATTTCTCTAGAAATTTGTTATTGATCAAGAAAAATAATCAATAACTCCTTAAAAATATATTTTGGATTTTCCCCATGGATTCTTAAATGATTTTGAGTTATGTTTATTATTAAACTTATGAAAATATTCTTCATGAATGTCTTTAATAAATCATATCTTATGGTTTCTCTTCTAGATTGATTCTCTTATTAATTTTATCTTACTTCCATTATTTTCTATGGCCTATTTGAATTGGTCCATGATATAAAATCTCTTTCCATAGTAGAATAATATTTTATTGGTTGACATGAAATTATTGTATTATAACTTATCATCCTTCTTGGAAGTGGCGTGTTCCACATATTTCTTGACTTACTTCTTCTACTTATTCCCCAAGGAAGTATTTTCATATTTTTCTTCTTTACTTTTAATTTTTTTGTGGTTGTTTATTATCATCAACATAAGAATAGTTAATAGATGTAATATACCTGAACTCATCATAACTATGAACACTTATGTTACAATAAACACAGAAGACTTTAAGATAAAAAAAATTCTTGATAGACATATTATTCTTTATCTATGTATTTTGTTTCAGTTTTGCAGGTTTCTTCATTTCTTCACATATATTTTCCCTAAATGCAGGCCTTATGAAATTTTCTTATGCTAACACATTATTCCAATAATCAATGGCTCAATTACCATATTTACAGTATCACTAATAGTAACAAACAAATCTTCTTCTTTTTCTTGTAGTATAAGTCTATCAAGATTTAGTATTGTTCTGTTTCTAGGTTTGTCTTTCCTTCTTTTGAACATCATTATGAGAGTTATTTTTATTGATCCTTATAGTATCTACCCTTGTTGTTTGGTGGATTTATCATCAATTTTATCAATCTATAATTTCCCATATTTTGGATTTGAACCTACGCTAGTATATGAGACTGTATTAGTAGTAATAGAATAAACTATTTTATGGGTTACCTTTTTCATTGAGACTATAGAAGTTTGATCAAGAGATGATCTTGAGTTATTATTTCCATAAATATGAGTCACCTTACAAAAATTGGTCTCATCAAAAGTTTTTGTATCATCATACCTTCTTGGATTTTGTCTATCTTCATATGTTTGGGTGGAAGAATTAATTTTCTCAGCATCTTAGGAAGTTCTAGCATGTGTCTCCTTTAAATTTATCAATTCAAGATCAAGTTCAAGACACTTAATTCTTAAGGAAAACTTCTCATTTTAAACTAATTTCATCCTACCTTCCCATTCACTTTTGATTCTATTGATTTTTTCTTCATTTATTTAAAGAAGGTGGTTTCTTGGTTAAACTGACTGAAAATTGCATTTTTAATTTATTTAAAGCTCCAAAGGTACAAGCTCCCTCTCCGAAAGCTCACGGAGGTCTAAAGTGGTGAAGCCCAAGGGCATCCCCCTGGACAAAATTCTTACATACCCGGGGTAAGGACCCCACATTCAGAAACACCCTTCGAGGATCCGCCGGACCGCTCTCTCTAGATAAGGCATCCGCCGCAAAATTTGCTTCTCTCGGAATATGGCGATAAGTACAATCATTAGGCAGCAAAGAAGCACATCTATGAATGGTATAAGTATAGGACCATGGCACCTTCATGTCCCCATGAAGAATTCGGATCAGGATCTCAGAATCCGATTCAACTTCGGCGCAGACCAGGAAAAGATCGGTACAAATTTCCAAACCTGAGAGCAGCGCATGAATTTCCGCCCCTAAGGAATCCCCGGGGCCGTGGAAGCTGCTGAAAGCCATGATAACCGAGCCATTTCCGTCGCACACCAGCCCACCTCCTCGCATCATACCGTCAACGAAGGAGCCGTCAACATTCAGCTTGAGCCCCAATAGAGGGGCTGTCCATTTTACCCAACGACCCAGCGACCTGCATACCTTCGGTCTATGCAGGAAATCACAAAGCCACTGAGAATTCTGCCCACCTTTCAGCAGGTTGCATAACTCAAAAACCAGACTTTTCATCTTAACCCTCATTACGGAGAGGGACCACCAGCTCTCAATACGCGCCTTATTCCGCGCCTCCCAGATCATCCAGAAAATAGCCGTAAGCACCACGCCGCGGATTTTAGACTCCATCTCATCCTTCCCCGTACCTGAAAACCAGCAACCAAGAAACTCCTGCATGGAGGAACACACTGGATTGTACCAGCCCCTAACATCCAAACAGGTCCATAGATAAACCGCCCAGTCGCTCTTAATAAAAAGGTGCAGAACAGACTCCACCTGGGGGTGAGCACAGCAGAGACATCTGGAAGCAAGGTTAATACCTTTCTTCTGGATATTGTCATCCGTCGCCAGAGATTGTTTCCTTGGCCTCCACACCAGAAACGACGTCTTGGTTGGAAGTTCTTTGCACCAAAGGCGCGATCCCCACTCATCACGAGTATTCCCCTGGCTGAGCATACGCCAATAATCCTTCCCATTAAAGAAAAAGGGGTTACATGAGTCTGAAATATGGAATCCTTTTACAATCCTTATCATAAAGAGGAAGTAAATAAATAGGATGTTCATCTAGTGAGGTTATGTCATAGTTAAATCCCTTATTAGCAAGACCATCTGAAACCATGTTCTCTTTATGAAAGTTATGAGTGACAATGTAGCTAATATATATATGAGAAAGGAGGTAGTTCAACCAATGGGTTGTAAGTGGCCAGACAAGATGCAGCACACCATTCCAAATAGCCTGGACAATAGTGGTCAAATCACATTCAATCCAAATATTATTACAAACCTATTTCTTAGAAAAGTAAATGGCATAAAACACACTCATAATTTTAGCTTCCAGGGATTAGGAAATTCCACGGTAGCCAAAGAAGCATCTGAGACACTGCCCAAGGTGGTTTTTGAATATTGCACCACAAATCGATGGTCCTGGATTGCCTTTATAAGTTCTGTCAATAATAAATTTAATCCAACTAGGGAGCGGGGATTTCCAGAACACTTCAAAATTGTGTTTAGGATGATGATAGATTCTTTCAATCTGAAGTCATCCGAGGATCCCAAAGTCTTTAATAGTGTTTCCACAATTATCCTTATGAATCAAGGTAGCTTCCTAAATGGAAAAGGGAATCTTCATCTAACCATCATTTAGATTGGATAGGAAATTATTATGAAGAAGAGCATTTATATCATACCAAACCACATGGAGAATCTCAGCAACAAAAGTTAGAAAAATATTCTTGATTTGCCGATATGTTTCTTTAACCACAAAACAATTTAGTTGACATTGATGGTAGAAAAATGTGACTCTTCTAGAGAATTAATATTTTTCATATACTCTTCATACAAATTGGTATTTTATTACATTAACATGTCAATATATTTGACCTTACATGTTTTTTTAATTTAAGAATCTATGACTTTCATGGAAAAAGTTAACAATGTTTCAGGTGCACTGAATTATTTCGCCAATAATATGTTTACTCACAGTGGTCCCATAACTATTTAATTGCAACTCCTCTTCAATCATTGAAATATTTTTATTGAAAATGGCCACATATTATTCCTTTTCTTAAATGTGGTTTGTGAGAAAATTGAACCTTTTTAATTACTTTTCAAGTGCATCCTCATGTTTATTTATTTCATCATCAAGTTGTGTTATCTCATAAAAAAAATCCTTTAATGAGAAAATAATATATGAAATCAATTCTTAAAGAATATTCTTAATATATATTTCAAATTGAGATTATAATACGTTAAAAAATATGGTAGATTAAACTTCCTCATACTCTCTAGATCATAAACTATTTTCTTTATAATAATCAGTATCAACTGATTTGACAGGATATCATTAATCCTTATGTTCGTTCTTTATAATTTTTATCAATATATTTGTTTCCCTCTTCATCTTCATTTTTTTTCAGAGTCTTAAAATAAACCTTCATGTTTTATTTTATTGGAGTGGATATTAGATTTTTCACCTGAGGTGCTTTAGAATCAGCTTCAAATACTCATTTCATATAAACCATGTAAAAAAACTAGGGATAAAACTCTTATCCAATCGGAGGTAGACCTACACTCTGATACCACATATAAATCTTAGATAGATCATGCATAGACACTAATAGGGGTGAATCAGTGCACCCATATTTTTACCAAATTTTACTTTATATTAATTAAAACCTCTAATCTTAAACTCTTCCATAGATAATAGCATGGATTTGTTTTTTACTAGTAATAATCACATACACATGCAATGTAGATATCAACATCACATAAATATTTATACAAGGTTCGATACAAATACCTACTCCTTGCCATGATTAACCTATGGTTGATTCATGTATTCTCTTATCAATGTAATTTTCAGTAATTATAAACAACTAGAATTGTAATGCAATGTACAAGAAAGATGTGAACAATCTTCCTGAGATAGTTTGGTTATTTATACTTGTACCACTAGTCTTTAATGGAATTGCTTATACTGGAACCACTTATTCATTAAAGATATTTAATAAACATATGAACAATATTTCTCTATAACACATGATGTATTTGAATCAACTGGATAATATTTTTCCTCTTCTTAAGGTCTTTGACTACTACTGCATCAAAATATTTATAATTATATTGTCCTTGTACACAACAATAAGTGGAGGATGAAACTTTCACTTCAATACTTATTTAGAATGAACAACTGTTGAATATATCAATAAAATGAAGGTTGAATTATTCCGCTCTATATCAGCTTCTTGGGATTTCTATGATGAATTTCCCAACCATAATAATGTATGAAAGTGATATGCACAATTATCCTCAAGAATATTTTATGCAAGAATAAACTTTCAGTATCCTATGTGATGCTTCTCTTATTCTCAATGAAACTTTATAGATAAATTTAATGGATATATTTAAATATTTTTCTTATCATTTTGTGTGCCTAATCAAGTCAATTCATTAATCTAAAATAATTCAAACACACCATAAAATATTCTTCTAATATTTTCCTTTCAAATCACTTGATGATTGTCCAGAATTTTATGTGGGGTTTATAGAATCCATGGGTATCATGAGATAATGAAACATTCATCTTCTTCCTTTATTCACTATTTTAGTCGAAGTGCATGATTTTTTCAAGTTAATGTGATGTTCGTGATATGTTCACTTCTTTTGCATGATCCAAGTGTTGTTTACAAGATCTCTGCCTTCAAGAACCTTTTTTCTTGAGAAATAATGTTATGGGACCACTAGTGTTGGTAATCCATTGCATGAAGTGATCTAGCAATGGCACTGGATCCTTTTCATCACTATGTGAGGATCATGAAATCTATTATCCTTAGATCACACTACCTTCACATAATAATGCTGTAATGGCCGGGGTTTTGGGGTCCATTACTATTTGAAAATCTGATGTTGGGTGTTCTGGGAAAGTTATCGAGGCATCTCGGTGAAGCATAAGACTAACGGTAGCCTTATCCTACTGGTAGCAGGCCTACCGGTAGCTTTAGCCTACCAGTAGCTTGGCCTACCGGTAGCTCGGCCTACCGGGAGCAGGCCTACCGGTAGCTCGGCCTACCTGCAGCAGGCCTACCGGTAGCTCGGCCTACCGGTAGCCGCAGCCTACCGGTAGCTCGGCCTAATGGTAGCTCAGTCTACCGGTAGCCGCAGCCTACCGATAGCCCGGCCTACAGGTAGCCTGGTCTACCGGTAGCCATGGCCTACTGGTAGCTCGGTCTACCATTAGCCGCAGCCTACCGGTCGCTCGGCCTACTGGTAGCTCAGCCTACCGGTAGCCTCGGCTAACCGGTTGACCTAACTTATCGGTGACCCCCATGGGTTTTTCCAGTAGCGCCTCCTTTTGCGCAAAATGTTTTTTTAAACTCTTTTTTGACCCCCTTAAAGCCCATTAATGGTATTTAAATTAAATGTTTGGTAATATACCCTCCTTAAATGAAAAACCATGCGTTTTTTTCGTCCCTTTAACCGCATTTTGAGGAGTCCTTGGTTATGGGGGATTGCATTTGTTTTAACCTCTCCTAAGGGCGGGGATTTTTTAAGTTGCGTTTGTGGGGTGGCCCAACCATGTGGTCAACCCACGATCCCACTCCTTACGCGGTTTCGAGTTTTTCTCTCCGTATCTTAACCATCCCGGGAGTGCTGTATCTCAGCCCTTATCAGCCTGTATAACAAAAAGGATTCTCCATATGTTCCTTTTCTCGATTACCCTGTGCTCGGAATACCCTTCCTCCTGGAGAGTCATACCTCACCCATCGATGTTTTCCTTGATCGTGTTCCGTGGACCTCCAGCTACTCACGCGGGGACTTAACGTCGATCCTTGATCAGTCAGGTAGGGGTTTCACCATCGTCTCTCCTTTCTGTGTATTTTGCATGGTGGGTACACTAATGCTTCTGTAGAATTGGATGAACCAAACTTTAATGAAGATAATAAATGGATTCTAAAGAATGACGGGGAGGGGTGTGATCAATGATGATACTCTATTTTTCTCCTCTTTCACGATTAATGATTTCTGAATTGTGCGGCCTTACGCCTACTGAAAATCATGGATATTGGTGGTCTTTCTCTGTGCACTAATAAACCAGTACCTCTTGTGATGTTTAAATGGATTGTATTTTGGTTGTGAACCTTTTTATGTGTAAATGAAATTGGTTAAATATGTATATTCGGCTAAATAAATTGAAAGCACCAGGATCAACTCCTTTTCGATGATAACCCCGGTTTAAGCCCAGTGGAATTGAAATCATGGAGTGTGTTAAATCATTAAATCTAAAAATACCTGTTGAGTCTACCTTGTGTTGGTAGAACTGGTTTGGTTGTTTCCTCCATTGGCCGAGTACGGGTGACCTTATAGTTTTCTTGGATATGGGCTTAGATTGTTGGGGGTGATTTCGGTGAGGATGGGATCCTCTGTTTGTATCACAAATTGGGGTGGGATCCTCTTATACTATGAAACCTTTTTATTCATAGTTCTGGTAACTTGGGACTATATCTCACTTTGACCTGCTTGGGTTCTAATACTTGGAGGGGTCTCACTTGATGTGTTTTTACAAGAGAACCGGATGTGAATTATTAAATTGCTGTTGGGTGTAATCTTTCCTTGACTTGTGCATATGCTTACTAGTTACCCAAGTAGGTGTAGAAACTTGTTTAAACATTATTAATGAACATGAAAACAAGGATGGGACAAATGGGGATTTGGTTTGGTGTGAGTTGTGACTCGGGCATGGGTGTTGTTCTCTTCTCTTATGAATGAATAGTTTGGATAGTTTTCTTTAGGCTGGCTGAAGAAAAACCTAGAATGGGTGAGTGCTTGTCAACTATACATATACTTGTAGTTTTTGTGTTTCTTATTCGCGCCCCACCCAATTTGAGCACTTAGTGCCGAACACCCTCATTTCATGGGGGAGGGTGTTTTTACCAACACTTCTATGAGTGGCTGGTTATTATCTCCTTTTCTGCTCCATTTCCCGAATATCCCAAGACTCTACGAGAAGGCTGTGATGGCATGAAGTCCATTATTCGCCCAAGAATCTTCGGGCAGCGGAAGTGTGGTGGTTGTCCCAGGTGTGTACGAGCAGGTGGTTTCCCAAGTATCTTCGGGATGAGGCCCAGGTGTCTTTGGGCATGGAAGTTGTTCTTCTAGCTCAGGTGTCTTCAGGCGTGGCAGTGGTTGTTCTGGCCTAGGTGTTTGCAGGCATGGATACGTGTGACAGTTGTGGCCCATGTTTCTACGGGCAGGTTAGTGGTTGTGGCCTAGGTGTTTGCGGGCGGGATGTTTGGTTGTGGCCCAGGTGTGTGCGGGCGGGGTATGGCAGTGGGACTATGATGAGAATGGCAGGATTGGTTTGATGCATAGGATGTCTTCAACAACCAGTGGGAAAGTGGAACAGGGTACCCAAACATCGATGTGCTATTACTATATATTACTTGACTAGTGTTATTTGGGGAGTGTTCTTTGGTGAGGCTTGCGGGGTTAGTTTCCTTGATAGGTGCCTGTTTATCTCTTTTCTCACAGGGAATTAGTATACCTCCCCACTTGTGCATGAGAGTCTTTGGTTTTTCCCTACTAAGTATACTTGTATTCTCACCCTACGTATATAAAACTACTTTCAGGTTTTCAGGAGGACTTTGGGGATCATGCTAGACCGTACTAGCTCAGACCTTGTGAAAGATCATTGCAGTTGTTTTTGTTCATTTTGTTTTGGTAGTTTTTTCTTTGTAGTCTCCTTAGACATTGTGTATTTTACTTTTGTAACATGCATTGGGAATGGTTCTTGGATTTACTTTTACTTTCAGTTGGGTGTTGTGGGATTCACTATCTTATCTCCTGATCCTATTAAAAGAAAAAGTGTAATGCCTTCCATTTAGTGTGTGATTTCATTCCATTGGTTTTGGTCGCCACTCCGGGACCTATTGAATGCGGGATTTAGGGGTCATTATCTCTCCATCAACTTAAAGAAGGAAGGGCCTGGCAATCTGCTGACCCTTCCCTCCTTTTTGGTGAAGGCGGGTCGTGAAAGAATGGTATCAGAGGTGGAGGTTAAGAGATAGGATGGATTCTGAAGATAGGCATAGTGAGGATTGCATGGGATGGTAGGGAACAGTGTTGGGTGACCTTGGTGCGTGAATTAGGTCGGGGAAGACCTGTTAGGACATTGGATTTTAGGGGCCCCCGTGATCCTATGCAAGGAATCTGGACCTACCGAACGAACAAGTGAGGCCATGCTGATTTCAGGGTAGAGTCCCTAGGAAAGGTACATAGATCATAAATGACTTTTGTTCTCATGTTTCTGGGGTTTTTTGGGGAATTTTAAATAAATAACAAGTTTAAGGAGTTTTAAGAACAATATTCTGCACTACTTGGGCTTAGGCATTCTTTGTTTACCTTGCAGCTATGGCACTCGGGAGACGACCATGAGTTGTACGGGCAATCTAGGACCAGGAGGTTGACTTGACCAATCAGAAGAGGGCTGATCGAGAGGAAGAGGATGACCAGTGGAAGAAGATGCTTCGAGCCTTCCAGAAACAGACCCTCGAGAAGTACGAGGGCATCACCTCTGACATGAAGACGGAGGGCTGGCTAGAGGAGCTGGTGATACCCTTTGGCTTGATCCGGGCTCTGACCGAGTAATGGGTTCCTATGGTCGTCAGCTAGATACGGGGAGCAGCGCGTCAGTGGTGGACACTCTACCTGGGGGAGAGGAGAGAGGCTGAGGTGGCATGGGCTAATTTTGAGAATGAGTTCCGGGCAGAATTCCTCTCTTCTACGATGAAGGTGGAGAAGAGACAAGATATACTCTCCCTCCAACATGGGATTATGTTAGTAAGGGAGCTGGGAATCAAGTTCAAGGACCTCATCCGCTTTTCTCTAAAACTCTTCCCAGATGAGGAGTCTCGGGCGAGACGTTTATAGGAGGCGCTCCGACCCTCCCTCCAATACGTTGTTACCCCCTTCACCTTGCCAGCATACTTGGAGGTCCAAACGAAGGAAGAGGTGGTGGAGAGGATGCACACGGTGGGCGATGTGTCACGAGAGGGGATTCAGCTTGGCCCGTCAAAGGGAAAGGCCGTCAGCCCTAGACCTCCAGCATCGGGACCCTCTAGGTTCCGACCAGCACGGAGCAGGCCGCAGCGGTTCCAGTTTCGGTCCCCCAGTCCTCGCCCTTTTCCTTAGGGCCCAGAACCGAGGTACTTCATCTGTGGGATCCATGGACATCTCTGAAATCAGTTCTCGGACCATGTTCAGTATGGCAGTGGAGGACAGGCCCAGCACCCGCCCCAACAGCAGCTTCCAGATAGGTCCTTCCAGCAGCACCAATAGGGGCAGCAAGCTCCCGCTCCTCTAAGGGCAGGCATTGTAGAGGGAGGCTGACCTCAGGGCGCTCCTCAGGGACCTTGACCAGGACATGGTCGGGGAGGCGGTCGACAGTCGAGAGGTAGAGGATCTAGGTGTGGGTAGTTGCACACTGCAGAGGAAGCAGTTCCAGCAGGACCGGAGGTCGTTCAAGGTACAATTAGTTTGTTTAGTACCCTTTCTTATTCCTTGTTCGCTACCGGAGCTTCACACTTATTAGTTACACCCATTCTATCCCGTAATTTGGGTCTAGATGTCGAGAGACTTCCAGTTCCCCTGGTGCTGAGCACACAAGTCAGAGGTCTGACCGACTTGTTATATATTTGTAGAGGATGCAGACTGATGATAGGGACCCATCAGTCAGTCAGGGATCTACTACTACTACAGATATAGCCATAGGATATCATCCTAGACATCGACTGGTTTTTCACTATGTGTTCCATCATCGATTGTTTCCGAGGAAGGGTTGTGTTCTCAGACTTGGGCGGCCGACGTGATACTTTCACCGGCGAGCGGAGTGGCCAGAAGGGCAGAAGGCGAGAGGAACCCCTCCTCTCCTTATTATCCGAGTTGTCAGTAGAGTCAGTAGATGCTGAGATGGTGGAAGTACCAGGGATCTTCAGTGAGTTTATGGACATATTCCCTGAGGAGATGACGAATCTACCCCCTTGACGTGATGTCGAGTTTGGGATAGACTTGCAGCCTGTTGCTTGTCCGATTTCGATGGCTCCCTACCGGATGGCTCCTTCGGAGATACGGGAGTTGTGGATTCAGATTGATGATCTGATGAAGAGGGGTTATGTCTGACCAAGTGTGTCACTGTGGGGTGCTCCATTCGTGTTCGCAAAGAAGGAAGATGGTGGTATCAGGTTGTGCATAGACTACAGGAGGCTAAATCAGGTAACAACCAAGAATCGCTACCCTCTTCTGAGGATAGACGATCTTTTCGACCAGCTAAAAGGGGCAGGATGGTTCTCAAAGATCGACCTATGGTCTGGGTATCACTAGTTGAGGTTGAAGGAGGGAGACATCCCGAAGATGGCCTTCAGGTGCAGATATGGTCAATTCGAGTTTGTATTCATGCCTTTCAGTGTTACGAATTCCCAGGTTGTGTTCATGGGGCTTATGAACTCCGTCTTTCGGGAGTACCTGGATCAGTTCATGGTCATGTTCATCGACGACATCCTGATCTATTCAAGATCAGAGGAGGACCATGTGGAGCATCTCAGGACGGTTTTTGAGGTCCTTTGACAGTACCAGCACTATGGGAAGTTGTTGAAGTTCAACTTATGGATGTGAGAAGTGCACTTCCTTGGGCACGTAGTGTTCGAACAGGGGGTAGTGGTGGACCCATCAATGGTTGAGGTGGTTGTTTCTTGGGTAGAACCCAAGAATGTGGTAGAGGTTCGCAGTTTCCTCGGGCCGGTAGGTTACTATCAGAGGTTCATACCCAACTTCTCTCATGATGCATCCCCTTTGACAGCCTTGACCAAGAAGGACCAGGTTTTCATGTGGAGTGAGTAGTGCGAGGCAGCCTTCAACTATCTGAAGGATAAGTTGGTTAGTGCCCCAGTGCTGAGACAACTAGAAGAAGGGGCAACGTATGAGGTGTTCTGTGATGCTTCAGGGCAAGGACTCGGATGTGTGTTGATGTAGTGACAATGGGTGATCTCTTATGGGTCTAGGAAGCTACACCCTCATGAGCATAATTATGCCACCCACGATCTGGGACTTGCAGCGGTCGTTTTCACACTGAATTTATGGCGGCATTACCTTATTGGAGAACTCTTTGTAGTCTTCACAGATCACATAATCTTGAGGTATGTCTTCTCCTAGCGGGGCCTAAACTTATGACAGCAAAGGTGGATGGAGTTCCTCTAGGATTACGGCTTCGATATTTCCTACACTTCTGGAAAAGAGAATGTAGTGGTCGATGCTCTGAGCAGGAGGTCGTAGAAGGATGTAGTCTGAGAGTCGGCAGATGCCTGGAAGGTAATGGATGAGTTGTCTACCTTGCACCTGGATGCAAGGATGGATAGCGGTGGACGTTTCCTGTATCAGATGATAGTACATTCTTCTCTTTTGTGGAAAGTGGAGGAGTCTCAGTGGGGAGACCCAGAGTGCGAAGTGATGCGCAACCGATTTGACCAGGGTGATGCTCTGGAAGGGTGGATGGAGGATGGTCAGAATCAGATGCTTTTTAGAGGAAAGTTGTTTGTTCCAGAGGAGATGCGTGGAAAGGTTCTTAGTGAGTTCAACAACTCACCCCTAGTGGTACACCCAAGAGTTTCCAAGATATACAGGGTCTGAGTAGACAGCTTTGGTGGCCTGGAGTAAAGCGAGCAGTGGGAGAGTTTGTGGCCAAGTGCTTAGTGTGTCAGCAGGTAAAGGTTGAACACCGTGTTCCAGGTGGGATGTTGCAACCTTTAGATGTCCCCAAGTTGATGTGGGATGACATCTTGATGGATTTCGTCACGGGACTACCCAAGGTGCAAGGGGGATGCGACGCCATCTAGGTAGTGGTGGACCGCTTGACGAAGTTGGCTCACTTTCTAGCGATTAAGGAGTCGAGTGCAGTGGATGCTCTAGCATGGAAGTATGTGGAAGAGGTATTGCGGTTTCATGGAGTTCCAAGTTCCATAGTCTCGGACATGGATGCACGTTTTACCTCATGAGTCTGGAGGGGATTGCAGCATGATTTTGGCACCCAACTACGTCTTATCACTACTTTCCACCGCCAGATAGATGGGTAGATAGAGTGAACCATCCAGACCATGGAGGACATGTTGTGGTCATGTATTCTGGACTTTAGGGGATCATGGGTGTGACACTTTCCTCTGGTAGAGTTCTCCTACAATAATATCCATCACTCCACCATTGGCATGGCTCCATTCTAAGCCTTATATGGAAGGCCGATTCGCTCACCTGTGTGATGGACTGAGGTTGGGGAAGAAACTGTTCTTGTCCCAGAGGTGGTGCAGAGCACGACAGAGAAGGTTCAGCTTATATGAGAAAGGATGAAGGTGACTCAGGAATGGAAGAATTCATATACCTATAATAGGAGGAGACCCTGGAGTTCAAGGTCGGGGACCACGTGTTCTTGAAGGTCTCCCCTCGGTGTAGACATCGGAGGTTCGACAAGGGAATTATGCTTTCTCCCAGGTTCATCGGAACTTTCGAGGTTTTGGGATGAGTTAGTGAGGTGGCGTATCAGCTAGCGCTGCCACCTCAGTTGGAGAAAGTTCACAACGTATTTCATGTCTCCCAGCTTCGTCTATATCTACACGATGACTCCCACGTCATCGACTGGGGAGAGTTAGATGTGGGAGAGGATGGGACCTTCATAGAACGACCGATCAAGATCTAGGATCATAAGGAGAAAGTGCTTCATGGACGAACCATCCCCTTGGTTCGTGTGTTGTGGAGGCATGGTGGCCTGGAAGAGAGCATGTGGGAGCGGGAGGCCCAGTTACATGTTCAGCACCCAGATCTATTTTTAATTTTTGTTTTTGTTCTGATCCTTTAGATATTGTACCTTGTGCTTTAATATATGAAATGCTTTTTTTTCTTATCTATTAGATGACCTATTCCATGTTCTCTCTGTGTGTGTGTGTGTACGAATGTGTGATTATGGGAAAACCTGACTGCTAATCGGGACACATTAATGTGGATTCGATTAAACCCGTGTGGGCGAGTCAGTGCCGCCCAAAGCGGATAATATCCTGACATGTAGGAGGGGACTCCCTAACTCATGTGTTGGACAGTGTGATCCTTGTTCTTGTTGTGAATGTTGTGGTTAATAACTCTTGGGTGGGTATTCCTAGATGTAGGGGGAGGGTTCTGTTCCAGCTCTAGAACAACTCAGGGGTTTTCCCCTGAGCAGTATCTTAACAGGGTGGTTGTTCAAACCCCACTCTTCTCCTTTCTGGTTTGTTCTTATATTCTTGGGGATGAGAATAGTTTGATAAGTATCTGATGTAATGGACTGGGGTTTTGGGGTCCATTACTTGGTGAAAATATGATGTTGGGTGTTCTGGGAAAGTTATCGAGGCTTCTTGGTGAAGCTTTAGACTAACGGTAGACTTAGCCTACTGGTAGCAGGCCTACCGGTACCCTTATCCTACCGGTAGCAGGCCTACCGGTAGCCTTAGCCTATCGGTAGCTTGGCCTACCGGTAGCTCAGCCTATCGGTAGTAGGCCTACACATAGCTCGGCCTACCGGTAGCCGCAACCTACCGGTAGCTCGGCATACCGGTAGCTTGGTCTACCGGTAGCCATAGCCTACCGGTATCTCGGTCTATCAGTAGCTTGGTCTACCGGTAGCCGCGGCCTACCGGTAGCTCAGTCTACCAGTAGAGGCAGCCTATCGGTAGCTCAGCCTACCGGTATCTCAGCCTACCAGTAGCCTCGGTTAACCGGTAGACCTAGCCTACTGGTGACCCCCATGGGTTTTTCCAGTAGCGCCTCCTTTTGTGAAAAATGTTTTTTAAACCCTGTTTTGACCCCCTTAAAGCCCATTAATTGTATTTAAATTAAATGTTTGGTAAGATACCCTCCTTAAATGAAAAACCATGCATTTTTATCA
Organism: Viscum album; assembly: GCA_963277665.1. Classification (NCBI taxonomy): domain Eukaryota; kingdom Viridiplantae; phylum Streptophyta; class Magnoliopsida; order Santalales; family Viscaceae; genus Viscum; species Viscum album. The sequence continues at coordinate 1,531,416,390 of OY728161.1, read as the reverse complement.
TGACTTTAACCGCGTTTTGAGGAGTCCTTAGTTGGGGGGGGGGGGGGCGTGTGCGTCTGTTTTAACCGCTCTGAAGGGCGGGGATCTTTTAAGTTGCGCGTGTGGGGTGGCCCAACCACGTGGTCAACCCATGATCCCGATCCTTACATGGTTTCAAGTTTCTCTCTTCTTATCTTAACCATCCTGGGTGTGCTGTATCTCAGCCCTTATCAGCCCTTATAACCTAAAGGATTCTCCCTATGTTTCCTTTTCTCGATTACACTACGCTCGGAATACCCTTCCTCCTGGCGATTCGTACCTCACCCGGTGAAGTTTTCCTTGATCGTGTTCCATGGACCACCAGCTACTCACACGGGGAATTAACGTCGATCCTTGATTATTCAGGTAGGGGTTTCACCTTCGCCTCTCCTTTCTGTGTATCTTGCGGGGTCGATACTCTACAGCTTCTATAGAATTGGATGAACCAAACTTTAATGAAGATAATAAACGGATTCTAAAGAATGAATGGGAGGGGTGTGATCGATGATGATGCTCTATTTTTCTCCACTTTCATGATTAATTATTTCTGAGTTGTGCGGTCTTACGCCTACTAAAAATCATGGTCATTGGTGGTCTTTCTCTGTACACTAATAAACCCTTACCTCTTGTGATGTTTAAATGGATTTTATTTTGGTTGTGAACCTTTTTCTATGTAAAGGAAATTGGTTAAATACAAATATTCTGTTAAATAAATTGAAAGCACCAGGATCAACTACTTTTCGATGATAACCCCGATTTAAGCCTAGTGGAATTGAAATCATGGAGTGTGTTAAATCTTTAAATCTGAAAATACCTGTTGAGTCTGCCTTGTGTCGGTAGAATTGGTTTGGTTGTTTCCTCCATGTGCCGAGTATGGGTGACCTTATAGTTTTCTTGGATATGGGATTAGATTTCTGGGGGTGATGTGGGTGAGGATAGGATCCTCTTTTTGTATCATGAATTGGGGTGGGATCCTCTTCTGTTGTAAAACCTTCTTATTCATAGTTCTGGGAAATTGGGACTATATCTCACTTTGACTTTCTTGGGTTCCAATACTTGGAGGGGTCTCACTTGATGTTTTTTTACAAGAGAACAGGGTGTGAATGATTAAATTGTTGTTGGGTGTACTCTTTCCTTGACTTGTGCTTATGCTTACTAGTTTCCCAAGTAGGTGCAGAAACTTGATTAAACATTATTACTGAACGTGAAAACAAGGATGAGACAAATGGTGATTTGGTTTGGTGTGAGTTGTGACTTGGGAATGGGTGATGTTCTCCTCTTTTACGAATGAATAGTAAGAATAGTGTTCTTTAGGATGGATAAAGAAAAACCTAAATTGGGTGAGTTCTTATTACCTATACATATACTTGTAGTTTTAGTGTTTCTTATTCGCACCCCACCCAAGTTGAGCACTTAGTGTCAAACACCCCCGTTTCATCGGGGAGGGTGTTTTTTCCCGCACTTCTATGAGTTTATGGTTATTAGCTCATTTTCCGATCCCTTTCCCAAATATCCCATGACTCTAAGGGTAGGTTGTGATGGCTTGAAGTCCATAATTATCCCAAGAATCTTCGGGCAGTGGAAGTGTGGTGGTTGGACCAGGTGTGTGCGGGCAGGTGGTTTCCCAAGTATCTTGAGGATGAGGCCCAGGTGTCTTTGGGTGTGGCCATAGTTCTTCTAGCCCAGGTGTCTTCAGGCGTGGCAGTGGTTTTTCTGGACTTGGTTTTTGTAGGCCTGGTTACGTGTGATAGTTGTCGCCCAGGTGTCTGTGGGTCGGTTAGTGGTTGTGGCCCAGGTGTTTGTGGCCGGGATGTGTGGTTGTGGCCCAGGTGTGTGCGGGCGGGGTATGGTAGTAGGACTACGATGAGAGTGGCGGGATTGGTTCGACACATATGATGTCTTCAATAACCAGTGGGAAAGTGGTGCGGGGTACCCAAACATCGTTGTGCTATTACTATATATTACTTAACATTCATTATTTGGGGAGTGTGCCTTGGTGAGGCTTGGGTGGTTAGTTTCTTTGCTAGGTGCCTCGTAATCTATTTTCTCACAGGGCATTAGTATGCCTCCCCACATGTGCATGAGAGTCTTTGGTTTTCCCCTACTGAGTATACTTGTATGCTCACCCTATGTATATAAAATTGCTTTCAGGTTTCTAGGAGGACTTCGGGGATCGTGTTGGACCGTACTAGCTCAGACCTTGTGATAGATCATTGCAGTTGCTATTGTTCTTTTTGTTTTGTTATTTTTTTATTTTTAGTCTCCTTATACATTATGGATTTTACTTTTGTAACATGCATTGGGAATAGTTCTTGGCTTTACTTTTACTTTCAGTTTGGTGTTGTGGGATTCACTATATTATCTCCCGATCCTATTAAAAGAAAAAGGGTAATGCCTTCCATTTAGTGTGTGATTTCATGCCATTGGTGCTGGTCACAACTCTGGGACCTATTGAAGGCGGGTTTCAGGGGTCATTATCACTCCTTAAACTTAAATAATGGATTGGCAATCTGCTGACCCTTCCCTCCTTTTTGGTGAAAGCGGGTTGTGATAACAGTCACTAGATAGGAGATAGAAATTAGGGCGTCTTCTAATTTTCTTTTCATAACCAAGAGAGATATATAGAAATTCCTTCATGGGATGTTGGTTTTCCATCATGAGATAAATAAAGTTTGTCAATGAGATCCTTCTTTGTTGTCTCACAAGACCTGAATGGCTTGTGGGTTCTTTATTCACGAAACCCTAGTTATGTCTGCAATATCATTCACAAGACAGCAGATTTATCTATGGGATCACATTCACGAGATAGTAGATATGTATGTGGGATTACCATTGATAGAAAGAGATTTTCCATTGGTTCCTCAAACTTAAATCCGCATAACCATGGTAGTTTTTGATATCTTATATCATAAGATTTAGATCGTATAGGATTTTCTGTTTTTGCGAGAGCTCCCACTCTCTAATTCTAATAATATTTTAGCAACATTAAATATCGGATGAGTCTTTATTTATATAGGTGAGTTTACACTTCCTATTCTGCAGATTTTATGTTGTGCAGAGGACTTATTCAAACCCTTCTGAGAATCTTGATATCTCATTAAATCGGAAACTCTTGGCTTCTTCAAGCCTCATGCAATGCCTATTTGATCATGTGATTCGTGTGACTTCTTCTTCACATGATCAATTCATTGATCATGAGATGCCTGGTTGTAATTTTTCAATTTCGTGTGATATATTATATTAATTTTGATTAATTTATCAAATAATACCTACAAAATATGTATTCTTCTCATAATTGTAAATCTTCATGTGACAAAATATGAGTTCATGTGATTTCATGGTGGTCATATTCTTGTATCACAATATAATCTTGTGGTGGATTTCTAAATTTCTTCCTTAATGTCACGTGATACATAGATTATTACATGATGATAACATGTGATGTTTACAGTTCTTTAAAATGGTTCTTGTAATGGAATTTTTTATTTAAAGACATGAAATATGAAGTTTCATGATTTGCTTCAGTTTGATTGAGCTTTGTCTTGATGTCATTGTGGTTGCTAGTTTTCTTGAGAACTGATGAAAAATGCACCATCGAGAGGAAGAATGCAGTGGGAAGTTTTAAAAAATAGCGGGGTGTGGGATTCAATGGATGGATAAGGTTTAAACTGGTGGGGTGTGAGAGACTGAATGACCTTGATTTCTTTGATTGAATGGCCTTTGTTACATAAATCCTTTTTAAAATTATTGAACTGTTCCCTCAATCACTTCATCCAACATCAAAATCCTCATATGACACCCCTTTCGTATTTTAGAAAAATTGTTGACACTTTTTGGTTAAGCCGATAATGGGATTTGACACACGAACCACATACACACACCACCACCCAAGCTTTGGCCCATTGGGATTCTGGCCCACACTATGTGCACACACTCTACGAGCCTTACACACAGGCCTACTGAGGGCGCACACATGTTCCCACCCATGATGCCCTTGGTCTAGCCTTTCATGGTCTACCATGGTTGTGGTGACACCTCTGGGTCCCACAAGTGTAACATCCTATGTTTTTTAAAAGTAAACACTATGTTCTTTATCATACATGATACACCACATTTACCATAAATGAACAACTTAATATTATTATTTAATATGATAGTTATCACATAGCCATTAGAATGGTGGGAATGAAAAAGATTAACTGAATTATTAAAATATGTTTTACACATGTTTATATAACGATTCATTGGTTAGAAAATTAATTAGGAAATTAAATAAAAACCTATTGAATATAGAGGATGTTTTTTCTGAAAAAACTATTCAAATAAAAATAAGTGAGTTTATAAAATAATAAAATAAATATTAATGGATTTTATAAATGAAATATATATATATATATATATTCAATTTAATGTTTAAAATTCAACCTATATGTTTTCTAGACATGATATAAGAACAAATTTAATTTTTCTGATAAAAGAAGTATTCTTAAAAAAAAATGCAGTTTTCCTCCATTTGATTGTGAACACATTTTAAATCTTGTTTTTGACACTTTTATATGATATATTTTACAAAATAAGCTTATTATTTGGAATCGGGACATTAAAAATTATTTTGGATTAATTTTCGGAATTTTTCTGATAACTTTCATATTTTAATGAATAGTTAAAATACTGCATTTTAATTCAAACCTGCTTTTTCATCTAATTTATTAATATTTTAAGATTATTCTTCTACATGTTTTTAAGTTATAATTAGATGAAGTTTTTGTCATTTAATAAAATGTAGTTCGTTGGATGAGTTTTCAAATTAAAAACTAAATGGAAAAACTATGTGAACTTTTGAACGTATTACTTAAAAAAATCAATTTTCTCAATCCGTCAAGAGGATTAGTGTTAAACCTAATTTAACCACTTCTTTGAATTTAATTTTCAAAAATGGACATTAATGGTTCTACTCAATATGAAAAATTTGGTTCAATAGGATCAAAATAATATTTGGTTAATAGTAACTTTATTATTTTAGTTACCATGATTAAAAGTAAATAGGGTAGTTAAAGGTAAAATTAATATTATAAAATTATAAAATTACCCTAACACAATAAGCAGAAACATAGAACGCCAAAAATAAAATAAAAATAGAAATCTTTCCAAATAGAAATATAATTCCTCCAGTTTCTTCTATCATCATAGCCATGATCATCATTGCTCTAATCACTATAATTGTGGTCTCTACGTTCACGACCACCGCCATACCCACCACTGCCACTATACCCACCACTACAATAGTTGTCCCCTCCACCATACTCATCGCTACCTCCAAAATCTCCACCATGACTACTTTATTCACCACTGAAGCTTCCATAACTGCCACCATTTCCTCACGACTGAGCTTGGTTGATAATAATCAAACGGTCGTTGAGATCCTAGCCATTCATTCCCTCAACTGCATTATTCATAGCCTTCTCATTAGAAAATGTTCTGAAACTGAAGCCCCTGGATCTACCAGTTTCATGATCATTGATTATATTCAATACGATCACATCACTAAATTTACTAAAGGCCTCCTCCAATGCCTGGTCATTAGTGGCCCATGCAAGCCCTTCAACAAAACACTGGTATTCCACCTCTGCATTCATGACTCCTAATGAAGAATCCAAGAGAACAAAGATAAATCGAGGGGGGGACACCACACCAAATTTACCCTAACACTTCTTATAATCTTAATAGATGAGTTATTATCAACCATGACCATACTTAGGCCAAAATTTCGACATTTTGATGCCACTTGTGTGTGATTATGATATTTATAACATTTAATTTAATGTAAAGAAAAATTGTCATAAATATGTTTCTTCTTACTAAAACAATTTTAATATGGGGTTATTTAATTGATATCTTTGACTATTAATAATCCTTATAAATATAAAAATAACACCTACAAAACATTAATTTATTTATAATTTTTAAGAATTAAATAATTAAATTTAATTATGACATAAAAATGATGCAATAATAGATTTATTAAACAAATAATCACATAAATGATATTAGTAATATTAAAATAAATATAATTTTAAATATTTGATGACATACACGAATTTTATAGATAAATATGACATCATATGATTGAGTTAATGTAGTTTTTTTGAAGAAATAATGTTATTAATATATTTTAAAAAATTCATGTAATGAATTGGGTCTAAATTGACATAATTCATATTTTAAAATATATAATATTTAACTAAATGATATAAAATTAATATAAAATAAAATATTCTACCAAAAAGTTGATATAACTCAATAAATGACATTAATGACTCATTAATTGGATTTATTTCATGATTTGGTAATTATTTTGACCCTCTAAGTGTAAATTATTTGATTAAATAGTAAGAGTTAAAATGCGTTAAAACAAAATGATAAGGATTAAAAAAATACTAAAACTTGTATAATATTTATTGGATGAATATATTTATACTAATAATATTCTTATATTATAACTAAATGTGTTTTTACCCATTTGGAATCTAAATTGAATTTATATTAGTTTAATACTTTTAATAATTTCAAGGGTACCCCTCCCCTCTCCAATAAGAAAGCATGCATTCCTCTCTTTTACTCACACTTCCAAAACGTTATATTTTGGACAAGATCTTCCCAAAACCCTTCTTATAATCCCTCCCTACTTTCTTGAGGCATTATTTTTGGTATAACACCCTCCTTTTAGGTGTTAAAGTTTTTTTCAATGGTGATCAACTGAAGAAGAGGTATCATTTTCTTTAAGTATTTCAATTTTATTTCTTCTTCCACTTCCTTAAAATATTATTCCTCCTAGATGAAATAATAACTCTAGTATACTCAATATACTAAGATTTTATCATGATAACACCATCATCTAAATCCATCTCCACTTCCATTAAATGGAAAAGTAATTAATCGTTAGTGTGTACGTGTGAACTATCACCTCCACGAACTGATCAAATTCGTTTTTCATAACCATCTCTCATGATTGGTTATAATAATGAAATTAATGTTAAAATTTAATATTAATGAAATGTTAATAATTATAAGATAATAATATATCAATTACATTCTTACATTTTTTGTGCATAAAATGATAATGTCACTAGTGCAAAAACACTTTTTAGCGTCGGTTTTTTTAATTTTTGACGTCGGTTATAAACCGACGTCTTTCTAGGTGACGTTAAAAATATAGTTTTCGTGTCGGTTCATAGAAACCGACGCGAAAAATAATTCTCTTATGAGTTTGGGCGTCGGTTTTATAGAAAACCGACGCCGAAACTACATTTAGACATGATTTTCGGCGTCGATTTTCAGAAAAAACCGACGCCGAAACTAGAATTACACGGGATTTTCGACGTCGGTTTTCAGAAAAACCGACGCTGAAACTAGAATTACACAGGAGTTTCGGCGTCGGTTAATAGAATAACCGACGCCGTAAATAATTTTTTAAAAAAATATTCTGTGTCAGTTTTGAAAATAATCGACGCCGTAAATAAATTTTTTTTATAAAATACATATAATTTCTCCTCCAAAAAAATCAGAACCCTGAAAAAAAACGGAGTATACAGAAACAATAAAACAGTTTTAACAGAGGCACTTGAGAAAACTCAAAGTAAAGCAAAATTAAAATACACGTACCTACATGGTGCATTTTCTTGATCTAACCATACTTAGTATCAATCATGGTAAGGTTCCTCCCATAGATATCACCAATTCTGTCAAAACAGTAATGAAACTAAGGAGATGTGCGTGAAAAAATCAATCCAAGATATTACTTCAATGAATAAACATTAAATGAAAATGTGTAATTTATTTGAATCATTCATTTTTTCACAAAGTAAATTACCAAAATGATATGTTACGACCCCTGAAATATACGAAATGATCATTGTTAGTTATTGTTGAAGAATTCATTTGATTATTAGTAGGTTCAAACACCTAATATATCATAAGAGTTAGTTTTTTAAACTCATATGTATTATTATTTATAAATATTAGTATATACATACCTCAAATCTTAATCAGACTTAACTAAAAGTCCGCAAAAGTAGATTGAATATGGATAATATCAGATTGGGAATAAGAATGTGAATCATTCAATACCTACAATAATATTGAATGATATGAAATTAATAAATAGAAGAATGTGGAAGAAAATATATAAAAAAATTAATACAACTAACCTTATGAAAATTAGTAGTTTCCCCAGTTGTGATTATCTCGTACATAAATCGTAGAATATAATAACCACATTCAACATGTCCAGTTTGACGATGACACTGCAGTTATAAAACATTTAACTAATAATAAAAACCAATATATAATAAAAATATAAAAACTAATTACCTGTAATTCCACATATTTGATTTTCGTTGGTTTCTTTTCCTTTGTAAAATGTTTCCATGAACTGCATTTTTTTATATAAGAACTAATAAAACTTGTGTAAACAATTAAAATTAAACATTACAAAATTATAAAAAAACTTACCTGTTTAATAATTTGGAAAATGGTTTATGCACTTTTCTTAATAAAGAGAAAAAACAATATAAGGTGCATTCATTTGGGCAAAATACTCCTAACATCCAATGCCCCCTATAATACAAAAAGTTCACAATTAATGACATTATAATGATCATGAGTTCAAAATTATGTTGATGTTCTTACTTATCAAGAAATGGAAAAAACCGGCACTGAATCTCTATTTGTGATAATCTCTCGGATATATATTGAACTCTTTCATCATTCTTCACATGTTTGACTTCCAAGGAAATGTACTCTGGAGCTATAAAGCTGTAAATGCCTGTAGTTTCATTTTGTAAAAGAATCCTGTATAGATACCTAATTTAAAAAGAAAATATAGTTAGTCAATGACATAACAATATTTTATTAAAGAAATAGCAATTCAAACATCAATTTACTTACATGGAAAACAACTACACCACATTCAGCCCGATCTCTTCAAAATTAACTAAATTCATGATATCTTATTTCAATATTCTCAATTTATAATTTCTTCCACATATATCGGACGTCATCCGAAACTCATAAATAAAATTCAAGGAAGAAGAGGACTCAGATAATCTTTTAAACCCATAAGAAATATCAGGAGTATCTACAGCCGACTATTTCTGAACATTTTGCTGCATTTGTATAGTTTCTTTTTCTTTCAGATATTCTTATATAAGTTAAATGTCAGAAAACATTATAAGTAATTTGGAATTATTTTTAATTAATATTTAAAAAAACGCATACCTCATGTGAAATATAACGAAGAAGTGCAGTTGGCCAAAGTATAAAATGGCCCATACATTCCCCAACACTGGTGATCTCCACAGTAGGAAATGGTAGTAGAGCAGTAGGATCTATAATAACAAGTACTGATACTCTAACCTTACCCATCTGCATAGGTTGATGATGTACCGAGTCCCCCAAAAAATACACCTATCCTAACGCAATAATATGTACATAAGGATCTCCTGCAAACAACTCACAATATAAGGCTTGATCCGATGGAGGAGGTGGAGGCTCAAAGTTAGCAGGTGGGGCGGGGTAGTCAGGGTGAGCAGGCTGAGAAGTCAGAAAAATGAAAAGGGTATATTAGTGTTTAAAATTTATAACATAGAAAAATTGATTAAAAATTTAATAAAATAATATACCTCAAAAGGTTGCGCAGACGGGGCAGGGTAAGCAGATGGGGCAGGGTAGTCCGGGTGAGAAGGCTGAGAATGTTGAAAAATGAAAAAGTTATATCAGTGTTTATAATTTATAAAATAGAAAAATTGATAACATGTAAATAATATACCTCGAAAGGCTACCCAGACGGTGTTGGGTAAGCATATGAGGCAGGATAGTCCGAGTGAGTAGGCTGAGAATATTGAAAAATGAAAAAGTTATATCAGTGTTTATAATTTATTGAAAAGAAAAATTGTTAACAAGTAAATAATATACCTCGGAAGGATGAGAAGGCTGTGACTGTCTTGACAAGTGTTCTAATAAAGCCTTCTGTACTGCTGCTTGAATTTGATCACCCATAGACCGTTTCATATCCTGCAGCTCTTCTTTTAAGGATTCGATTTCCGGGTCTCTTGGTTGCTTACCCTTACCAAAAACCTTCCGAATACTAACACCCGCCTGATATCCTCTAACACGGCCGGGGTGTTCTGCCTTTCCCAAAGCAGTGGAAAGGATATCCATCCTACCCTCGGGGAAAAAAGAGCCTTGTGTCTCTTTCTCTTGAAGTTCATCCTGAAATGAAAAATAAAAAATTTATATTAGTGTTTATAAATTATAAAAAAGGAAAATTGTTAACAAAGAAATAATATTTACTTACAATTATATCATCCACTTGATGAGATTCCTCTGTAAGATATTGTTCATTTTTTCTTCTTCTTGCTCGTTTCCATTTCTCATGGAGAGTGGGAGGAGATGGAGGACCATACTGGACCTCTTCTGAACCACTACTTGATCGAGCTCTTAATGCTTCAAATTTTTCTTCAATCATTTTCTGCTCCAAATACGAGTACCCTCCACGTGATAAAGTATGAGGGTATACATTTTGCAACTGGATCTTCTGATGAGATCTCTTGGAGGCCTGTTACATAAAAATAAACTACTAAGTAATAAGGAAAATATAGCATAAATTTTAAAATATAAAACAATTACAATACCTGAAATTTCTCTTCCTGACGACTATCAAAAAATCGCTTCCATGTTTCTTCATCTATATATGGATACTTAAGATATGGGCTTTCAAATCTTCTCTTTCCAAAAACATAATTTTTCTTCAGTTTGTTTTTAAAATCTCTCCATCGAACCGCTGCTAAAGAAAGATATCTTTTCCTAATTTCTTTGGTTTCCTCAAAATTGAATGTCGTCTGTAATTGAAAAAATTAAATATGTCATTTAAACTGTATAATATTAAAAAAACGAGATAAAATAAATAAATAAAGATATTTTACCGTCACGGCCTCTCAAAGCTGTTGCTTCGCCGTACTGTCCATTGACTTCCAATCAGGATATAAAATATTAATCCTGCAACGACTCTACATCGCTATATAACTGACAAACTGAACTGAATTTGGGCCAACTGCATTATTATTATCATAAAAACGGATGTGTGTTTTGTTATCATCACGAGCAAGTTATAGTTTTGGTAAACGTGTAATACCATGTTTACCAACTTGAGAACTTGATTTTTGAGTAGTAACTGGAGAAGTCTCCTCCGCCGAGGACGCATCAGTAGTCCTGCAATTTTTTTTTTGTAAATTAACAGTTTTATTTCATTAAATAAGTATATTACTGAATATTTAATAATATGTCAAAATAGATATACCTCGGTAACTGCTCCTCTCTATCTGTATCTGACATTGCTACTAGAAAGTGTAATGAAATTTTCAGTTCCTTCATATCATTAGAAAAATGAATAATTAGAAATAAGGAAGTCAAAAATAAATATGTAAAAATAGAGGCATGCATTTGAAGTTTTAAAAATAGACACAAAATATAAATATTTACCAGAAAAATTAGGAGACTAATTTAGTGTTTTCCCACATCCCTTCATCATGATCGGTACGTACTGCATGCACTATGTCTGTCTTATATTCATTGTAATCATCTGAAAATTGCATAATAGATGAATAAGGCTCATGTAAATCACTAGCATCATCAGAATCATCCTCATCACCCAAATGGTATCTTTTCCCTTACAAAACAACTAACCACTGATCATTCGATGGATCAATGACATAAAATACTTGTTTTGCATGTGTCGCCAAGATAAATGGTTCCTCATTGTGATTAAATCTTTTCAAATCAACCAGTTTAAACCCATATTCATCATGTTTCACGCCACTATTACTATCAACCCAATTCCACTTAAAAATAGTGA